>OZ010794.1:322670927-323243427 GCA_963932465.1 Maratus speciosus
TATTTTGAAACTGAATCTGTTTAATGATCTCAGGTGATACCATTTATCAAATGAAATGCGAATTTATTTATGATTGTAGGCCATATAAACATTTTTGTTTTCGCATTGATTCCTGACTCATTCAACTCCACTTTTCGTACACAATGAAGTAAGGTACGCAATAGGATTGTATAAACTAAATGAAAAAATGTATTTTAATAATAATAATTTCTACAGGCTATTTATTTAACAATATTTTTATCTCTTTGATGGCACTGTTGTAGGATTATTAGCATCCCGTTTCAAAGGAATATCCTTATCCTGAATAAAACAGATATCTGGATTAACAAGAGGTATAAAGCCTAATACTTCCCATTTATCTGCATTTTCCTGAACTTTCTTCCACTTTCTTCGCGTTACTAATGTAGTCTCACGCGAAAAAATTTGCACGCTAATGTTAAATCTATGGGAGTATTCTTTTCAGAATTCTTGCTTGAATTTCAATATTTTTTTTTTTTTTTTTTTCATATGATACCTGAGATGGATATCTAACGTAGTGCGTTTTTAATTTTTCGAATTTGGTTGCATTTGTTTAATGAAGATACTTTAAATTTCAGAACGAGTTCCAATCAGTTTTCCAAAAATGAAAGTGTCCGAATATTAAAAAAAAAGCAACCAAACCCGAAGAAGTACAAAAACACAACATTAGATATTGATGTCATGTATCCCACGAAAAAGAAAGAAAAAAAAACAATTATTTAAAAGTAATAAAATGCAAGCCAGATATTTGTCAAGAACGCTTCAATAGGTTTAATGTTACCTCGCGAGTGTCTTCATGTGACTAACTTAGTCTCATAATTCATATAACTATGACTTTAAAAGCCTCAATACTACAACTACCGCACTGAGAAAAATGACGCTTTCAAATCTGAGTAAATCGATGTTTTCATTTTATTTTGAAACTTTTTGTTTCAAATATGAAAACCCAATGCTTTCAATTTTGAAATACCAGCCATACTCAGTTTCAAACAAAATTACTTTTTATTCGTTAAATGGGGTAAATTTCACCAAGGTAGTTCAATTTATTAACATTAATCACTATTTCTTATGATTTCGAATGAAGCGCTCCTGTCAGTAATATTTTATTACATGAAACGTGGCGAACTACATTTTTATTGTGTCCGCGGAAGAACATTTAAAAACCGTCGTAAGGTGAGATCGCAGAAGCGGAAGCGTAGAGGTTTTTTTGTTGTTGTTGTTGCTGCTCTACTCAAGGTTGCAAATGGACGATCACGTTAACGAAAGACTTCGGCAGTGGAATTTGGAAGAATTCGTCGACAATTTTGAAAGTAAGTTCATTCATTTTGTTGTTGTCGAAATTTTTTCCCATATTTTTATTGTTTTCACAATTTCTGTAAGTTGTCTTAAGATTAGGGTTAGCTATACACGATGTTTCACATTCGGCATTTTGATGATTGTAACATTAATGTTTTTGTCTTCATTTGTTCTTTCTGTTATTTTGACTACTAATTTTGATATATAATGCTTTATTTTTCATATAAAAATGATAATTTCAATCGTTAGACTATGAAACCCACGTAATCAACTTAATGTTTATTTGGCGCTTAAATTTTCACTTCGTTTATGAAATCCAATTTTTATTTAGATTCCCCGCCCCCTTCCCTCTTAAAGTTAGTTGCAACATTTGTTAAAAGCAGTAAATGAAACAAACAAGATTTTCCCTTTATGATTTGAAATTCAGTATTCTGTTTTTATATTGATAGCATATTATGAAGTTTAAAATAATGTGCATTACGATTTTTATATAAATACGTTTAATAGAATGAAAATAAGAGAATTTTTTTCTCATATTTAGTTATTCTCCGAAAATAACCGTACCCATAGAGTTTAATCTCACAAATATTCTGTATTCTTTTGTATTTATCTCAGCCAAATAATGAATTATTCTAGTTCTTAATCTTCCTTATTAATGAATTAAAATAAATATTAATGTTATAAATAGAGATGCACCGAATATTCGGTATCTATTCGGTATTCGGCCATGTTACCGAATATTCGGTTTGGCCGATTATCAAGCTATTCGGTATGCCGAATATCGAAGTATTCGGCTAAAAAAACTTTTTAAACATTTTATTAAAAACCGTATACAACTTCTAAGTTTAAGAGTCAACTTAAAAAGATATTCAGAATAATTAGAAACAGAATCATATTTAAATAAAAGAGAATGATTTTACATTATTTATTTGCTGTTTGTTAAGTATTATTTAAGAAAATTAACCAATCACAAGGATTTTCATAGGAATTAATTATGTACAGATGCAAGTTTCTGAATATTTTCCCGTAAATAATCTGTTTCTTTCTAAGATTTTCAGAACAACGTTTACAATCTCTGAAAAGGATTTCCCACTCCAGACACTGATGTAGAATGCATTAAAAAACTTCCTTGCTTAATCAAAGGGAGTAGAACAGTTATTCTTGTTAAGTTGCCACCATATAAAATTTGAATACATTGTATTATTTATTTACTTTTACTTTAGTCTCTTCCTGACCAACAAATAATATATGATCCTGCACAATATTTTCACAATTTCTCTTTGATTTTAAAATGTTTCTTTTAGAATTTAAGAAAATTTTATTCATCTGTTTTAATTCTCAGAAGAAGCCGTGAAATTTAAAATTTTACTAATTAAAAAAGGTTTATAACTATCCTCTTCTTGAATAACTCAAAACAGATTTTTTTCAGCATAAAGTTTACGGTACTTTTCGGTTAGCTGGGCGCCAGTGTTATATATATATATA
Organism: Maratus speciosus; assembly: GCA_963932465.1. Lineage (NCBI taxonomy): Eukaryota > Metazoa > Arthropoda > Arachnida > Araneae > Salticidae > Maratus > Maratus speciosus. Next base: position 322,673,727 of record OZ010794.1, read on the forward strand.
TATATATATACATACATACATGTATATATACATTATATATCTATGCATATGTTTTATATATACACACACATAGTATATATGTATATAAATATGTATGTATACATATTTATGTATACATAATACTGCCGGCCAGCTAACCGAAAAGTACCAAGTTTACTTGAAAAAAGCTCTTTATTAAAATAAAAGTTTCTGTTTTAAATATTATCTAAAATTGTTTTAAAATTTAACATTTTAATGGCTATAAACTTTGAAATATAAAAGTATTCGATGAGCCAAATATTCGGTATTCACTTCACATGTAGGCCGAATATTCGGTGCATCCCTAGGCACCAAAAAAAAAATTGCTGATAAAAAGCTTCGAAATTGATTTGATTCTGTACTGTTGCACATGTTTTCATACGTACTGGAAATTATTAAGTGTATAAATGTATGCATGTTGTTTCTGTAAGATATTTTAATACCATATAACATTTGACTTTAGCATTTGTCATGTATTTAATTTCTTCCTGATTGAATAATATGTAGGGTAGATGTGCCAGTAGTAGACACGCTTTAATGTTTTTGGTTTATAAAAAAAATAACCAATAAACTTTTAGCATTATTTTGTTTTTTCAAAACTCCCTCTTGCATGTTTTATAATCTGGATTATTATTGACACCCTTAATCAAATCAATCATTAAACAGAAAATAATGTTTCAAAGTTTATGCAGTTTTTCAGTGAAAATCTTAATGAAGATTCTATGAGCCGGCTTCATTTAATAAATTTATATATTCTTCAATTTTTTTGAAATATTTGAATATTTTTAATGGAGTAGTAATAGAAAATAGATAAGCTAAAACCTTTTAAAATCTCCAAATGCACAAACACAGCGGTAGAAATGATTAAAAAAAGTCACTGGTCCCAAGGACCAGTAAACATCAGAGTTTACTGGTCCGCAGACATCATCACTGGCCCTCTACATAAAATTATATTAAGTACCTTTAACACTTTGAGTGACCCCCCCCCCCCTCTCCTCCTCCGAGAATATAAACCAAACTTCCTTTCAGTTACCCAAAATTTTCGGCATAATAAATTGTAAAATTATAATTTGCTAAAATTTAAATAAGTAGTACATTAACAAAAACTGAAATTATTAATTATGTATTTTATTTCCGTTTATTTATTTTAACTGGCTAAGTTTTTATGCTTATTGTAATGTTTGGTTGCGGTTTTTGTCAGGGATGGGAAAATTTAAGTTTACCTGTCAGAGAGGGAAAAAAGTTACTTGCTTCATCGGAATGTTAAAAGACATATTGAATAGATTTTTTTTTTTTTTTTAACCGAAATTTTTCTAATTTACCAATGTTTTTGAAGACAAAATAATATTTTGTATTTATCGCTAATGCTGCTTGGGGACAAGCATTAACAAATGTTATTAAATACAAGAATATTGTTTTGAATTTTTGCTTTATGGGCATGCAGTGCTCATACATGCAGTATTTTTTACTTACTGCCACATGCATGCACAATTTTTTTTTATTTTTTTCAGGGTCAAAATTGATTTTGACCAGGACACTGGATAAAAGTGGTTTTAACCGTCCAAAATTGGTCAAAAGTGGTCAGAAATGGTCAAAACTGTTAAAAATGGTCTTAATTTTAATAATTATTTTTTCTTTGCAATTAAAAGTAACTTAATAAGTAATAAAAGTAATAGGCAATTAAAAAAATAATACACTGATAAGTTAAGGAGGCTCATTAGTAAAATATGCTTATGCAATACAATAAGAAAGCTAGATCCATAATTGCCCTATCATTGTTAATAGTGTATCAACAGGGAAAAAAAATCGTTCTTCCTTTCAGCTGTTGATACAGGAGCATCTAAGAAATCTGCCCAGTATTGTTTAAAACTAGCAGCTGATGCTAAAGAAGAGGTAGAAACAGGGTTGGCACGGTTTAAACCAAGTGGTTTTAACCATGGTTTAAACCACGGTTTAAACCAATTGGTTTTTTTGTCAAAAAAACCATTTGGTTTTTTTAGAAAAAGTCTAATATAATATTTTCTCTTGTTTGTAATTTAATTGTTTTAAATTATAGATAGAAGTAATTTCTACTTTTAACACTTCATCTCAGCAGTCAACATGAGACATAATGAGCCTAGGTCATGTTTCTATGCATGTAGAAGGAAAATTAGCATGTGCTGATGAACATATCTGGTACTCTAAAGATTTTCCTTAAAACATGTGAAATTAGAAAAGATAAAATAGATAAATATTATTCAATATTTAGCATAAAATATTTTCATTTTAAAAATGCAGATTATTTACAGCAGTTAATAACAAAATACAATGATCTTTAAGATTTTGGTTAAGGCTGTTCTTAACTGCTCTGCTCAACAAGCGCAAAACGTTTTGACATATTTACAAATTCATTTTTTAACGGAAAGGTATAAAATTGGAAAGCCTGGCCACAGAAGCGATTTGGAATTGAACTGTTTTTTCCATCTTTTGATCAATCGATTACCTATTGAGTTATCAGCAAATTCGATCACGTGACAAACCCGTTTTTCGCCTGCTCTTGAGAGCTTTTTCTCCCTTTGCGAAGAAATTCAGTTCAAAACGCCCACTTTGACTATTTTTTGAAAGATCTATTGAGTTAGCAAAAAAATGGAAAAACAGCTCAATTACATAGTTTCTGAACAACAACACCAGCTAGTTTTGATCATTTTCGCACAAAAATAAATTAAAACTTATGTCAGGAAGTTGCCTTTTTGGATTTGAGAACAGCCTTGTAAAAGAAAATTTTCTGGATTGGGATTGGGGAAGATTATCCTTAAAGAATTTAAAAGAGTAGCTTAAGATATCAAATTGAACAACACAGCTTGCAAAAATTGAATGCTATTTATAGCATTTCAGTAATACCAATCAATCTTTTCTGTTAGTTGCTGAATCTAATGGCCAAAAATGTTGACTTGGACACTGGGAGTTATCACTCAGAAAACAAAATAACCAGAAGTATTTGGATATTAAAAAAAAATAATAATAATAACAACCACAGAATAATATATTATATTCATGAAATTGCATCAAATGTTTATTGATTGATTATTATATTATTAATCAAAGGATTCTTCATACGATTTGCAAGGTATCAATGTTTCACTGCGTAGAGCAGTTTACTTTGAACATAAGACATAGGTGTTACTAATAATGTTTAAATTAGAAATGATTTCAATTTTCTATATAATTGATTGTAATTATTTAATTTAAATATTTTCTGAAGTTATATTACTTACATAATAGCCAAAAATGTTTATTTTATCAACAGATATGCATCTGTATACAATAGGAAATTATATTTAAAAAAACAGACAGTTTTGCATTTTATCTAAGTCTGGTGCTGCACATTACTTGAATCTTGTAGGACAAGATATTACAAACACAAACAAAGTTAATTCAATAATGAAGCATGTTATTGAAATGAAAAATTGCAGATGAGCATGAAGATAATATTGATAACATTGTTAAAATCATTAACAACGTATACAAAGAAGTAAAACATTTATAAAATCAACTTAAGCCTATTTCCCTTGCTTTAGATAAACTTAAAAAAGAAGATGCTACTATATCTGATGCATGCGACGAATGGTTAAGATTGCTAAAAGAAAAAGATCTTGAAACTTATTCTAAAATGATACAGTCTCGATAAAAGAGCTTGTGTATAAAAAATAATTAAAACATTTGTGTTGTATCTTGGTGTTGTAATTTATGTTATGGCTTTTTTAAATTTGGTATTTGCTGGTGTTATGTTACTTATATTATGACATTTTTAACAAATGTTAACTTTGTTTTTAACATATGCTAGTAAAATATATTTGATTAGTAGTAAATAAATTGAATAGTCAATTTCAGTGGTCAAAATGGTCAAAATTGATTTTGACCAGGACGGTTAAAACCGGTTTAAACCGCTGGTTAAAACCACCATGGTTAAAACCGAGACAACCCTGATTTTTTTACTATTTGCTTTTTACAAATTCCCTTTCCCCTCTCTTTTTTTAGAAATAACGTTTGGAAAATGTTGGTATTTTGTTTTGAAAATATCATTGTTTTTGATTGGACTTAGATCAATTTTAATATTTATATGAATCTCAGAATCATTATCATTACAAAATTTTATACTATTTGCTTTTTACAAATTTCTCTTCCCCCTCCCCCATCTCTCTCGCTCTCTCTTTTTTCATAAAATAACATTTGGAGAACTTTGGTATTTTGTTTGTAAAAGCATGTTAAAAGATAGATTGAATAGATCTTTATTTTTTTATTTTATTTTTTTTTTTTAACCAAAATTTTTCTAATTTACCGATGCTTTTGAAGACAAAATAATATTTTGTATTTATCGCTAATGCTGCTTGGGGACAAGTATTATAACAAATGTTATTAAATACAAGAATATTGTTTTGAATTTTTAATATTATCTGTTAACCTTATATTAATTTTTATAATGAAATTGAATGAGTTTTTGAATATCCCTTGCATATTCTCCCTTGATCGTCTGTCATCTTTTTTGTTATGACCGACATTTTTTTTAGCGATTTTGCAACCCTGACTATTTTCAGCGGTAGAATTGATTTAAAAAAATCACTGATCCCAAGGACCAGTAAACATCAGAGTTTACTGGTCTGCAGACATCGTTACTGGACTGCTACATAAAATTATATAAGTACCTTAACCCTTTGAGTGACACCCCCCACCCCTCTCCTCCGCCGAGAATATAAACCAAACTTCCTTTCAGTTACCCAAAATTTTCGGCATAATAAAATGTAAAATTATAATTTGCTAAAAATTAAATAAATAGTACATAAACAAAAACTGAAATTATTATGTTTTTTATTTCCGTCTATTTATTTTAACTGACTAAGTATTTATGCAAATTTTATGCTTATTGTAATGTTTGGTTGCAGTTTTCTCAGGGATGGGAAAATTTACGTTTACCTGTCAAAGAGGGGGAAAAGTTACTGTTAGTTACTGGTCCTTCGGACCACTAAATTTTTTAAATTAGTGGTCCGATTGAATTTTTAGTGATCTCGGACCAGCGGACCACCAAGGATTTCGAACGCTGAAACACATACAGTACCATGACACAAAAAACTACATACGGCCGTTCCAAGGATTCTTGGATCTCCTTCTTCAGTGCGAGGGGCGCGGGGGTGAATCACAAAAATAGCCAGGGTCTATAACCGAGGGATTCTTTGACCTCATTTTAATCTTTTAATATTTTTTTTTATCACACTGAGAAAGGGGATTCAAGAATACTCTTTGAAACGGCCGTATGTGGTTTTTTGTGTCATGGTATTGTACGTATTTGTGCATTTGAACATTGTAAAAGGTTTTAGCTTATGCATTAAAACTCGCACAAGATGGTTGATTTATAGTAATAGATAACTTATAGTAATAGAAAACTTTAAATTTTATGAATATACTAATGGCCATTTACAAAATTTCATTTATTTTTTAGGTTTATTATCATTTATTTTTTAGGTCCATTACTGGAACACTTAATTAGTCAATTTCCAGTAATGGACACCCCATGTAGACATTGCTAAAAAATGCAATTTCAGTAATGTTCATACAGTATCTGTTATCTTATTAACTTAAACATATAAACGGATCATTGTATATACCCTGTATTATAAGATGCAAACATTACACGACACTTTATTGTACAGTAAGTAAATTAGTAGTGATAGGGATGCACCGAATATTCGGTATTCGGACATCTCACCGAATATTGGCGCACCGAATACTGAAAAAAACCTTGCACAACTTCTAATTTTAACTGTCGACTTATAATGATATCCAGAACAATTAAATAAATAGAATTATATTTAAATAAAAAAAATAATAATTTTACATTATTTGCTGTTTGTAAAATTAAAGTTAAGAAAATTAGTAAATTAATGTTTAAAAAAAAAAGATTTTCTTGACCACATTATCTTTATTAAAAGTTTGTTGAAAGATTTTAGGATCGCAAATTTCAGAGACTAATCTAGGATGCCATTTAAAATTTTCCTTGCTGAGTTGCCATCATTTGTATAGATTGTATTATTTATTTTTACTTTAGTCGCTTCCGGACAAATAAAGAGTATATATGACCCTGTGAAGTTTTTCTTCCAATTTTTTTCACAATTTCTCTTTGATTTTAAAATGTTTGTTTCAGAATTTAAGAAAATATTCATTTGCTTTAATTCACAGATGAAGTCATGAAATTTAAAATTTTATTAATTAAAAAAGTTTATAACTATCCTATTCTTAAGTAACTCAAAGTAGATTTTTGTTTCAGTATAAAGTTTACTTATAAAAAGCTCCTGTTTATCCAAATGTTATTTTCTGTATTAAGTATTATGTATTTTTTTAAATTAATATTTTAATGCCTTTGAAATAAAAAATTATTTGTCCAGCCGAATATTCGGTAATTCGGTTCGCCTGTAGGCCGAATATTCGACATTCGGCCAAAATCACTATTCGGTGCATCCCTATAAATTAGCAAAATAAAATAAATAAATAAAAATAAAAACATACAATCACGGGTGATTCTGTTCTAAATTTTTCGAAAATTTAAATCTTCGGTTATGAAAGTTTTAAAATATCGGCCATCCGTCTGAAAATTCAGACATAAAAAAATCCTAAATTTTGACAAATGGGAACCAAAAAAATCCATTTTATCAATACATCATGGGGAAAGTGCGAATTTTGTCAAAGCATTGCAGTGAAAAATGAAAATTCCGTCAAAGGATCACAGGGGAAAACGTGAATTTCGTCAAAGTATCGCGTGGAAAAAACGTGCTTTTCATCAAGAGATCGCTGAAAAAGAACTCAAATTTTGTAAAAGGATCACACAAAAATGCTAATATCATCAAAGGATTACAAAAAAACACTAATTTTGTCAAAGGACTGTATAAAATACCTGAATTTCATCAGAGGATGATGGATAAAAGCCTGAAGTTCATCAAATGATGATGGAAAAAAGCTTGAATTTCATCAATGGATGATGGAAGAAAGCCTGAATTTCATCAAAGCGTGACAAAAAAAAGCCTGAATTTAGTCAAAGGATTGCAAAAAAAATCGAATTTAAGCAAAAGATTGCCGGAGAAAATACGAATTTTATCAAAAAATCGCATGTAAAATGCAAATTTTGTCAAAGAATTGCATATAACATGCGATTTTCGTCAATGGATCGCATAATTAGCCCCAGAGTAGGATCCCCCGCCCTCTATTGTAACCATTGAGATAATTTGCTGTGAATTTCAAAAGATTTATTTTTACTCAGAATCACCCCTGCATACAAGTTACAGTTTACCTAGATCTCTCAAGGTTAACATCAGTTTTGCACAAGTTAGCAATTCATAAAGGTAGGATGCTTTTTAAGTTCCTAACATTTTGAAAATGCTTTGAAATTCAGGAGATTTGGTTTATCCTTACATGTAGTGTGACAATCATAATGAAAAGCTTAAAATTTTTGCTTTATCTTTTTATTGTCATAGCTATTAATATAATTGTATTTAATATTATAATTCCATCTCTTATTGTATATTAATTTTTTTATAGATTGATTCTGAATTCAAATTAATTTTTGATGAAAGGAAAGGCGACAGCTTTTGTTCAGAATTTGGAATAGTTTCAAATTCCATTATCTTACAAGGTAGGCATTGCGGAAGGTCCGCAGCTAAGGAATTTGCAAATTGGCTTGAATTAGATATGAGTACAGCTGAACCCTGCAATGAAAGTATGCAGTAAATATTTATGTGCATGTATAGTAAATTTCTAAATGTATATTCTATAGTAAATTCATTACTTTTACTAAAATAAATTTAACTGTTCTATTAACATTTTTGACAGGGTGTTTTTGTGAAATTTTGCGATTTTTTGTCCCCTAATACTTGTGAAAATAAAAGTAGCATAATAAAAAAATGATCCTTTTTTGGGGGGGTGGGGGGAGGGGGTGCATTTTCTACCTACAGACTCATTTACATTTCTATATATGAATCTTCCACAAAAAGTATGAATGTCTTGTTCAACATACACAGTTAAAAATTTAAATACATGTGAAAGGGCCGTTTTAATAGAATAGAAAATAAAGCAAATTTTATGATGTTGTCCTTGTGTAAAAAATACAATTCTGTGAATGGTTCTTTTTGTGAAATATAATTCTGTGAAGGATTCATTTTAGGAAATGGAATTCTGTGAAGGGTCCTAAAATCAGGGGTGGCAAAAAACTGTTTTGTAAAAAACCCAGATTTATATATAATTTGCTATTGCATACAACTACATATCTGTTGATAAAATAAACATTGTTGGATATTGTATCTATAAGAAATATAACTTCACTTGAAAATATTAAAAGTAAATAGTAGTCAATTAAGTAGAAAATTGAAATAAATTTCTAATTTAAACATTATCTATTAGTAACGCTATGTTGTATATTCAAAGAGTAAACTGTTCTACATAGTGAAACATTGATACCTTGAAAATCGCATGAAGAATCTTTTGATTAATAATATAATAATCCATAAATATTTGATGCTTTTTCATGAAAATATAATGTTCTGTAGTTATTATTATTTGTTTTAAATATACAAATACTTCTGGTTATTTTGTTTTCTGATGATACTCCAAGTGTCCAAGTTAAAAAATTTTACCGTTAGATTCAGCAAGTAACAAAAAAGATTGGTTGGCATTATTGAAATACTGTAACTAGCACTCAATTTTTGCAATCTGTATTATTCAACTTCATATCTTAAGTTAGTTTTTAAAATTCTTTAAGAATAATCTCCCCCAATCAAGAAAATGTTCTTTCACAACTTGACAAAATCTTAAAGATCATTGTATTTTGTTATTAACAGCTCTTAATAATCTGCATTTTTTAAATGAAAATATTTTATGCTAAATATTGAAAATTATTTATCTATTTTATCTTTTCTAATTTTGTATGTTTTAAGATACTAGGGGGCTCTGCCCCCTATGAGCTACGCCCGGCAACCCCCCCTTCCCAAATTTTGGTAAAATGCCCCTCAAAAAAGGTTTTTATTAAAAAAATTGTTTTAGGGAAAAAGTATCTAGAAATTCAGAAAGTAGACAAAATTTGCAACAAATTAGATATATGACATTATGACTTAGGATGAAGGGGAAGGGGGGATCTGCCTCGGAACATACGCGCGGTGTTGCGTGGACTATGTTGCGCAATTCCACTTAACCACTCACACGTTTACATTTGCCCTCCCATCTCCCCTCCGAACTTTCTCTAAAAGGTTTACTTAAAAATAAGTTTTTTGGGTTGTTGAATCCGAATTTTTAACTTCCACCCCAAATAGTTGTTTTTAACTTAAATTTCTTATTGTTTTAGGTGAAAAGCATAACGAAATTCAGAAACTAGACAAAATTTGCAACAAAAAGGATATATGACATTATGACGTAGGATGAACGGGGAGAAGGAGTGCTGCCTCTGAACATGCACTGCGGCGCTACATGCACTAAGTTATTACGTCCAGGCAATAGGGATTTTACCTGGCAAAATTAATACTAGTTATGGATTTCGACTCAACTTATGGTTTTTGGGTCGCTGAATCCGAATTTGTAACTTTCCACCAAAATTTCACCCGGCAACCTCCCAAAAAATTGTTTTTTTTGAAAAAATTTGGTTTTTGAGAAAAGCGCGCGGGGAATGTTCCGAGGCAGCCCCCTCTCTCCCTGTTTATCCTACGTCATAATGTCATATATCCTATTTGTTGCAAATTTTGTCTAGTTTCTGAATTTCGTAATGCTTTTCCACTAAAAAAATAAGAAATTAAAGTTAAAAACAACTATTTTGGGGGGTTTTCGGTGGGGGATTTTGGGGGTAAGTTAAAAATTCGGATTCAGCGACCCAACAAACTTAAAGTAAACCTTATAGAGAAAGTTCGTAGGGGACATGGGAGGGCGAATGTAAACGTGTGAGTGGTTAAGTGGAATTGTGCAACTTAGTCCACGCAGCACCGCGGCGCATGTTCCGAGGTAGATCCCCCCTTCCCCTTCATCCTAAGTCATAATGTCATATATCTAATTTGTTGCAAATTTTGTCTACTTTCTGAATTTCTAGATACTTTTTCCCTAAAACAATAAAAAAATTGATTTTTTAATAAACTTTTTTGGGGGGCTTTTTACCAAAATTTGGGGGTGTTGCCGGGGGAAATTTTGGTGGGTAGTTACAAATTCGGATTCAGCGACCCAAAAAACATAAGTAAGCCTATTTCCAGAACTACCATTAGTTTTGCTAGGTAAAATTCCCTATTGCCTGGACTATTATCTATTTTATCTTTTCTAATTTTGTATGTTTTAAGATAAACTTTTAGAGTACCAGACAAGACATGTTCATCAGCACATGCTATTTTTCCTTTCACATGCATGGAAACATGATCTAGACTCGTTATGTCTCATGTTGTCTGCTGAAATGAAGTGTTAAAAGTAGAAATTACTTCTATTAATAATTAAAAGCACTTAAATTACAAAAAAGAAAAAATGTTATATTAAATTTGTTCTAAAAATACCAAATGATTTTTTTGACCAAAAAAAAAAAAAAAAAAAAAAAAAAAAGAAACGGTTTCAACCGTGCCAACCCCTCCTAAAATGAACCATTTTTTTTCTTATTGACCCATATCTTATTCTAATGAAACAAAGTTTTGCTCTGTGCGCTATGACTAGAAAAAAATTACGAACTGTACATCAAGGCTGAAAATTTGAGTGAGGGTAGTCCAAGGCTCATGGGTGCAAGTCTTCCGTGGGCTGTCACCAGGACATGACATATTTGTCTTTTAAAAATTCCCTAGAGCAGTATCAAGATGAATTTTTTTTAATATTACGTATTTGCACACATTCTTAAATTTTATATACTTTAGCCTTTCAACTTCAGCTGGGGGAAAGGGGGAATCAAAAATATTTTCAGTCCTGGCACATTTTGTAACTTGGAACCATGCCAAGACCTTTTCTGATGCACCAGAGAATTTTCAATTTTTTGTTAATTAGTCAAGATATTAATTAAAAATGATAATGAACTCTCATCAAAACCTCATCTCTTATTCTGCGTCAACCAGTAATGCATGCCTAGTATCAGATTGTGCATTAGGATGAAAGGAAGATCCAAACATGCATTTTACTTTGTGTTTTTTCACAGTTTTGTACGGATGGAGCTGATGTGAAAAAAAAACACACATTTCTTTATCAACTAGATATCAGTATTTTTGTTTTCGAATTTTTGTTATGGGATCTATAACTCTCATATTTATATTATAACTACAGAATATCTTAAACAATTCAGACAAGAACTAGTGAAATAAACCAAGTGAAAAAATGTCTTCTTAAAAGTAGTTTTATCACTAAAAATAAATATTTTTTCAAGAATTTTTTCATTTAAAAATATAAATTCAGACAAAATAGAGTCAAATATATAAAATCATAATTTTGAGGTTTATTTAATGTTATCATATGCCTGGGCAATGGCAGTTCAGCTAGTAGGTGTTATTTTTAAGATTATGATTTCAGAGAAATCTAAAGTTTGGTATTTACAAAGTTTTTTCCTCTTTCAGAAATTTTTTGTGCATTAATTTTACTCCCAATGTTACTTTACCAAGGAGTATTTAGAAAATCTGGTTCCAAAAATTCTAAGCACATAATAATAAAACCCACTGGGACCCAGTCTCTTGATCATTTCATCCAATTTCTGTCTGTATGTATCCTTCTATTGTATAATTTACATAATCACATAGCCAGAGAGATGGCTGAAGCACCCCCGAAAGTTTAAAAAATCTTTCTCTAATTATGATAGATATAATGATGATAGATCTCTATTGATAATAAAATATCCGCTGGTAACTAATTTTTAATTCTGTCTTGCACCACTTTCTCAAACCAAAATATTTTCACATATACACTACCTGACATTGAAAATGCAACACCAGGAAAGAGTGGCCAGAAAATGATGAAACTCGACAAACAGAGAGAGACAGCAACGGACAGTAGTTGAATTGAACAATATTTCGAAAATATAGCCATAATACAAAGCGAGAATAGCATCAGCTCAGTAGGATGTAGGACCACCGTGGATAACGATACACGAAGCAACACGTCTAGGTACAGAGTCAATGAGAGTACTACAATGGTTCTGGTCGATATGGGAACATTCAGGGTGTCTTGAACACACTGCAAAGTGGAGGTAGAGGTGGCTTGCGGGTTCACTACTGCTTTTCGGGGGAAGCGTCTATCCACATGTGCTGACGTCACTCTGGCTGCACTAGCACCCTTCAAACTTTCCACATTTCCTCGTTCCAACCACCTTCGCCACAGCGGTGCACTGTGGATGCATACAGATGTGTCTCAGCTGCGAATATGACATATGGACCAACCTGTCCGTCTCAGTCCAATCACCATGCCCTTCGTAAAATCGTCTGTCTGCTGTAAATGTCTCCGTTGACAGTGGCCTGGCATTCTCTGCTAATACACGCGTCCTGGGAGACAAGAACAAAATTTCTACGATGCTTTCCCTAGCAGAAGTAAAGCTACGAATACTGCCCATTTTGCAGGTTCCTTCCGTTATATCTTATTCAACATGCACTGGAGAGCTGCGCATTTCATATCGTTTAAATAACTCTATCACATGCATCTATCCTGAAATTTGAATAAATATCTGTCCTCTCCTACTTCTTGGTGTTGCATGTTCAATGTCACATAGTGTACTTTGACAATGTGTGCAAGTGAAATGTACTAAAAAGTTTTATCTTTTAAAATAGTGATACGAATAGAATATAAAAATAGTCACCAGTACGTTTTCTGTCTTTTTGATCATAAAATAAAATTTCACTTAAAAAAAAAAAAAAAAATAGAATTTTTGACATGGGTATCAAGTATACTATAAGGAGGAATACACCTTAGTTTAAGCCTTGTTTATTTTTTTATTCACACTTTAAAGTGTGCAAATTATTGCTATCATATCAGAAAAAATTCCAAGATTGAGCCCCCTCCGAAGGAAAATCCTGGTTATGGGTCTGCCAATAACTCTTGTGATTGTTGATTTACATTAAAATATTAGTTGTATTATTATAAATATCAAGTATTGTATTTTTGTGAGGTTTATATGATAACAACAGTAGGATAATTATCACGTTTTTGTTTTTAAAACTATTCAATTAAAAAAATATTTTGTAATGAATTCTAAAATTACTACATAAATGTTACCCCACAAAAATGTAACACTTCTCATTATTTATTTATTTTTGAATTTAGTTTGTAAGTGCTGATAATTCTGTATTTACATCCAAATCTTGTGAAAGATATATGCTATTGGATTATTGCAGCAAGATTGCTATTGAAAATTAAGTGTGTAGTATTTATGCATGGGATACAGTACTTACAGGAGCTCACAAAAAGAGTTCATTACACGACACAAAGTTCTTACAATCTGTATATATTTCTGAAGTGCCCTAAATCATGCTGCTTTTGTAAATTGTTCACAGGGTGACAACAATCAAGAAATTATTGCACTTATTTTTAAAATGTTTTTCTTTTGTTTATAGGTAGTGCCAAGGCATCGAAAAGTTTATGAAAGAAGACAGACTATTGGGTGGAGACTGTAAACAACCGCTTGTATTAGCTATTGGGAAGTTAAACCCTGTACAAACATTAATTTTTGAAAACCATTGTATAAAAACAAGTAGTATGTTAAAAGCAGTTGATTTATGCTTTAAGATAACATATTTTAAACTTGGAATTTTCTCCTTACTGTAGTAATGTATGGAATTTTCTAAATGTCTGTTTTTATAAATGTGATGCACAAAATGAAATGGCATCTTGTATCAGAGAACTGAAAGAACGGATTTTTTTAAGTGTGTAAATATCATATTTTTACTTTGCATTGTACCAGTATGAAACTTTTCATCCTAGTTATCCTTTTTTTATTATTATAGATATCAACTGAATGTCATAATATTTTAATCTAATGTAAATTTTATTTCATTTGAGATAGTCATTTGTTTGGGGCTGGTGTAGGAAAGCCTTTCATCTCCTTACTGTAGTAATGTATGAAACTTTCTCAATGCCTGTTTTATACTAAATGTGATGCACAAAAAACAAAATGAAGTGACATCCTATATCAGTGAACTAAAAAGGACTATTAATATAATATTTTAATCTTAATGTAAATTGTCATTTGAGAAATAAATATTCTCATAGGGAGTTGGGAGAGGGACTTTAATATTTCTGCACTTGTTTTTAGACTGAATTAAAAGAACATTTAAATTCTGTTTTTTTCTTATATTTTATCAGCTACAATTTGTATTTAAAAATTTGCAGCCATGTTTTGCTCACTTTGCAAAAAAAAATTTCAAAATCCACATGATCTTTGCCGTCACATTCGAAATTATCATAAGACATGTATACTTAAGCGGTATGTGTGTTATGATGAAAGCTGTAGACAAGCATTTATGAAGTTGTTTAACTATGAGAGACATCTGAAAAGATTTCATGCTAGTGACGTAGAAATAGACATTTCAGAAAGTCGTAATTTTTCAAATCAGCCGATAAATAGTAAAGATGGTGATTTGTCTTCTGATGATTTACCCTCAAATTGATATTTTCAAATCAATTTTTTGGGTGATTCAGAAATATGTAAACATGAACAATTTCAAAAGGATATTTTGCAATATTGCAGTGAAACATGTAGCAAAAGCAGTGTACTACTGTTCTAGTATTATCTCATCTATCAATAGTACTTCATCTTTTCTGTACAATACTGTAAATTATTTAAAATCAGAAACAGTGAATTTTTTAACTGAAAATGGAATGAAATGTGAAAAAAACACAAAATCACTGATGGCAACATTTGATTTTGCTGCTTCTTCATTGTCTACATTTTATTCAAAACATAAAATAGTCAATGCCATTAAAGCAAGTGGTTGCTATGTTGAGCCAAAGGAGATTGCTTTAGGTACACGATATGAACAAAAGTTTATAGATGGCTACCTCACCAAATTCTTAAAAATGACACATGCCAATACATAAGTATAGTAGACACAATGAAAAAAATTATTTCTATTGATGGATTTTTGCATATTTTCAAAACATACAAACAAAACAAAAGTCTTAGAAATGCAACCCTTTGTAGTATCCAAGATGGATTTTATTATTATTCCAATGCAATTTTAAGCTCTGTGGATACAATAGTAATCGAGTTGTATATAGATGATGTGGAGCTTACAAAATCCATTGGGGTCACATACCGGTGTACATAAATTGGGATTCGTATATTTTAAAATTAAAGATTTGCCTGTGCACCTTCAATCTTTGTTAGATTCAATATTTATAACTAACATACACTATTCTCTTGATGTCGAAAAATATGGTTATCGGACAATACTAGATAGACTTGTTCATGATTTGAAAAAGCTTTCAGATGAAGGTATAGAATTTCAGGGAAATATATACAAAGTTGTAATTTGGCAAGTGGTAGGTGATAATTTAGGGTTGAATAAACTGCTGGGGTTTGTTGAGAGCTTTACTGCTATTTTTTGTTGTAGATTTTGTCTAGCAAAAAAATATATTTTGTATAAAAATATAAAGGAAGATATTAGTTTACTACGTAATAAAACTGAGCATGACATGCATGTTAATAAAGTGTCTTCTGGTGACATAACAGTATCAGAATGTGGTGTTAAAACTCCTTGCTGCCTAAATGATTTAAGTTATTGGCATGTGACAAATAATTTGATTGTAGATGTAATGCACGATCTTTTTGAAGGTTGGTGTGCTAGTGAAACCTTCTTAATAGTACATCAGTTTGTTTTTAAAGCCAAAATTTTCACTTAGTCTTTTAAATGATAGGATAATAAATTTTAATTATGGTAAATATGAATCAAGTTCTAAACCAGTGTCAATAAACAGAGAAAAACTTTTAAATCTTGATGGTTCTAATGGGCAAAGTGCATCTCAAATGTGGACCTTGATTCGAAACATACCCTTATTAATTGGTGACAAAATTTCTGAAGATAACGAATTTTGGCAGTTATTTAATCTTATGTTGAAATTAATTGATACTATTATGGCTCCAGACATTACCTGAAACTTTTAAATTAGCAGAAAATATAGCAGATCATCACAAACTTTTTTTAGAGCTTTTTCCAGATAAACATTTATCACCAAAAATGCATTTTGCAGTACACTATCCTAGGATCATAAGGCAGCTAGGGCCTCCAGTTATGTATTGGAGCATGCGATATGTAAGCAAACATTATCCTTCAAAAAGATGTGCATCAGCTAGCAAAAATTTTGTAAATGTTGCTAAAACAGTAGCCATACGCCATCAGTTATAAATTGCACATACTTTACATGAGAAATATTTTAAATGCAATGCAATATCAAATGTGTTGGAAACAACATATGGAAAAATGCATAGTTAAAAGGAACATAATTTGAAACTTGAAGTAAACGGTTTGAGTGACAATTCGGAAGTAATGCAGTGTAATGGTTTTCGTTATAATGGCACAACATATTAAAAAAATATGGTTGTGTTTGTTTCTTGCATTGATGAGTTACCTATTTTTGGTAAAATAAAAAAAAAATGTTTGTCCTTAATAATAATGCATTTTTAATTTGTGATTTGTTTGAGTTTTTAGGTTTTGACAGCCATTTTCACTGATATGTTGTAAGTTCTACTGGTGCTGTTAATCTAATAAACATAAAAGATTTATTTAACTATGTTCCATTGCATATAAGAAACTCATATGATTTAAATGACAAATCAGTGTATGTTACACTGCGGTATAATCCATGCTGTACAAATGAAAAATTTGAAATAATTTAAAAGATTGCTTGTTTTTTAAATAAATTTATATTTAGTTTTCTTTTGTTTTGTTCTTTTTGTTAAAATTATGAATATCAGGAAACTATTGTTGTAAATCTTCAGTATTTAATTGAAATAGTTTTATGGATCAGTGGTGAGGTAAAATTTAGTACTAATTGTTTTCTTTATATTTGTAGTACAGTCAGTTTTATGTTTCTAGTTGGCCAAAAATTTGTTAATTTGTATGGGGTTGTATCATATGTTTTGTGGTAAGGGATTTTTTATATTGTACAATACAAAGCAGCAGTAAAACACCTATTTTAATAGCTGATTGGCTTTCATTATTTTTCATAATTTGAAATAATAACCATAGAATGTATTGTCCAAAGTTGTTAAATTTGGCAAAAAAATCTAACTTAAACTGTTGTGTAATTAAAATATAACATTTAAAAGGAAAATTTTGAAAAGACTTTTGCATTTTATGTAAATATTATTATGGTTGCATCCAGCTGTTTTTTCTATGGGCAGCAAACTCTAATCTTGTCCATTTTATTTATCTATTTGCCATACTTCATATACTTTTCTTAATGTCTCTGCTTTCACAGTCTTTTCTCAACTCTCTTGCATCAATGCACTTTTTTAGGTAAAGGAATCAACAAAGAAAGTTTTACATTGTTGAAAGGTTCAACAATAGCAATAACATTATAATAAAATTCCAGCATCTTTTCGTTTCAATGACCATCTTGGTCTATTTGAAAATTTTCTGGTTTAGACATAAATTTTGACACCATTTCAAATCCCAAAAGCGTTCTTTCCGGTTTGGAAATAGAAACATGTGATGTTTTACCATAGCTAATAATGTATCTGATATTATACCTGCCCAGATAATGCTGAATGTGTCTGCTCTTTTACTGCAAATACATCTGAACCACTTCCTTCACTTAGGTGTTCTGCTTATCTCTCTACGTATAACTTTATAAAAAAGATTTATATTAAGGAGATTAGGTTAAGAAGTTAGCAGGCATTTATCTAAAACTAATTGAAGGGGATCCAGCTATATATTAGGTAAATACAAAGTTTTGGCAGCTTTGTAACAGTTTCGTATTCAAAAGTATGATTGTATGGCAATGTGCATGTATATTTGTCTGAATTTTTACCTGCATCTGTGTTTTAATAGGTTATTATTGAACAAAAGATCCATATAAAAAAGGACTAGCTGGCTTCGCTGGCTAGTGGGGCCCCAGAACCTCTAGCGAAAAACTAACCTCAAACCAAACAAAACTGTCTCGTCTCCCTGCTGTGGTAAGCCCCTCATTACATAAAAAAATTTCCTAAAATCTGACCTGGGGCCGAATGAATCTCTGACTCGTTTCCCTTTTGCCGATGGAACCATATTTAATCATAAATTGTTTATGATAATTAACGGTTTTAATTTCCACACGAGTTTATGCATATATAATCATATTACATTGCCTGTAAGCCAGATTTTTATGTTGATGGATCTCCCTCCCAACTCCAAAGTCAAGTTTAATGTTTTTTTAATTAAGATTCTTTAATTTACTTTCAAAATTTTGAATGTTATCTTGCAACTTTTATCTCCTGAAACAATTTAGTAGCTTTTTGCTAGAATCCACATTAGTCAGAGATAATGGTAGCATATGAGACTAATACAAAACTACTCTGCAATAAATTGTTTACTTTTTATGTTTATCATTTTATTTAAACTTGAATTGTTATTCAGCCTCAAACTTTCAATCACTATTCCCACTCTTCTTGAGGGCTGATATATCTCTCACCGGGATGAATGTATCTTCTTTCCCTCATTTCTGGCTTATGTGCTTCTCTCTCTAGTGGACATACAGTACCGCCTTCCGTTCCACTGTAATTTTGGAAATACAGTAAATGAAACCGAACATTACAGATTGGACGGAAGGTGGTACTGCATGCTTACCGGACAGAGAAGCCCACAAACGAGAAAGGGGGGAAAGCAGACATACGCCACGCCTGCAAGGAATATAACAGCCCCCAAGAAGACAGGGAATAGCCATCGAAAGCACCTGACTGAATAAGAACAAAAGTAAAAAATCAAATAATAATAGATTTGAATTTGACCTGTAATGAATAAATGTCATAACAAATAATTTGGTTTCAATACTTTCTGCTATATTTTGAGTTTTGTAGTATTTAAAGCACTTGGCAATTTTGTACTAACTGTTTTACATATATATAGAGAGAGAGATTAAGTTTCTATTTTTGTACTGATGCTTTGTGTTTTATCGATTGTAAAAATACTTGTTAGATTTAAAATAAACAATTTTGATATTACTTTAGTTTTATTTTTATGTTTATTAATTATAATGGGCATAATGAGTTTCTAGTAACTTTAAGGTATAGCAGAAGAACGTGTAGTAATCTTTTTGAAAAAAGAAAGGCTCTTTTCATGTATAAAAGTTAGAGCCTCGTGTAATTTTAAGTTTACAATTGAGTGATTTTTAAGCAAATATCATAAACTGCTCAATTAGAAAATTTATAAAAAATATGTATAGTCAGTAGCAGAAGCTTTGCTTAAAAATTATTTAAGACTGTTCTCAAATCCAAAGGGCCAACTTTCTGACATAAGTTTTAATTCATTTTTGTTCGCAAACGCATGAAACTAGCAGGTGTTGTTATTCAGAAACTATGTGATCAAACTGTTTTTTTCCGTTTTCTTGTAAACGCAATAGATCTTTCAGAAAATACTGTCAAAGTTGGCATTTAGAACTGAACTTCCGAACGAAAGAAGAAAATCCAGTCAGTAAATGGAGAAAAATGCCGTATCACGTGATCAAAATCTCTTATAACTCAATAGGTAACTGGTTGATCAAAAAATGGAAAACACAGTTCGATTCCAAATCGCTTCCATGGTGAGGCTTTCCAATTTTATATCTTTCCGTTAAAAAATGAATTTGTAAATGTGTCAAAACGTTTTGTGCTCGTTGAGCAGAGCAGTTGAGAATAGCCTTAACTTCCCATTGCTTTTAGCTGTGACTATTTATTAAAAAAACACAGAAGCAATAAACAAGAATTGGCTTTGGCACATACCATAAAAATGTTTGAAATCAAACATATTACAAAAGAAAGCAATGATTTCATAGTACAGTAGACTCATTCAAATTCGCACATAATCGCAGATGTACACAATAAAACTTTTTCAGATGGAGGGTCAAAATGACAAAAAATTTTAGTTTTATATCATTCCGTATGTATTTTAATATGTAATTCTCGATATGACTGAACTCATGGTTTTTCATGAAGGAAGCATAAATTTATTTCTGAAAAAAAAAATCAAGATTTTGCTTATATCAATGGTAATCACAATCTTTTTAGCAAATATGTTTATGTAATAATCGAGCTTTTCTGTTATTAAGTCTGGCTAAACCTGAAGCAAAACTTCCTTTTTTCATGATTTTGATATAAATTAATTGGGTACCTTTAAGAGGAAAGTTTCTTTGAATAATTCAAGGAAAATGTACCTCATCTTGATTATGGATATTTAATTGTACATCATTTACTTGACCTTTACTTTTAATCATTTTAAAAATTATCTTGATTTTTATTATTTTAGTTTATTACTTTGCTTAATTATTTTACTATATTGCAAGCATTCATTATAATTTTGATTGCATTATTACATTCAAATTACATTTTAAAAAAAGTAAACAAATCAATGACCAGAAATCCACACAACCTCTGGTGCCAAGCTGTGCGGATTTGAGAGAGTCTACTGTATTTGGTTTCTTTTTTTTTCAGTTTAGTAATTTAGAAGTGTCAATTCAAAAGGATTGATGATTGTATTTGAGGAAATATTCACTTTGAATTTTTCTGACAAGTTATAATAATGGGTGCTGGTCCATTTTCAGTCAATATATGTAAAATGCAGAAGTGCATTTTCAAATTAATCTCTAGGGTGAAAGTGATATTAAAGACAATTATGATATAATTTAATGAGTACATTTTTTCTGAAATATAAAATTTTGAACATGTTACATGAAATCATTAGCGGATTTGGATAAATCCTACATTATATGAAAGACTGTCAAAATGAATAGACTGCAAGGACAGTGATGTGAATGGACTCTTTGAATGTCCCAGGGACCCAACCATTTTTTAAATGTGGGTGTAATTTCAAATAAAAACTAAATATTTATTTATATAAATATAATAAACATTTCTAAAATTAAGATTCAGACTTCTTTGACTTCAGGACTTCTTTGAAACTTAAATGATTTGAATTTACAACTGGTTTTTAAATTATTTTTCAAAAGCATTTTTGTTATGCAAATCAGTCATTCACATCATATGTATACAAAAAAAAAAAAAAAAAAAAAAAAAATTCAACATTAGATTTTAGAAATCTGCAAAATAAATATATTTTAATAAAAATTTTCAGAGCATATTTTTTTTTTTTGGAGAAAAAAGATGAGATTGCTCTTATGAAAACTTTTAAAATTAACACATCCCGTCAGATGCGTTTTTGTGTTCTGTTTGTGCTCCATCATCAACTTATAAGTGTTTGATTTAGTGTAGTGTATTTCTGACATCTGCACTGATGAAGTAAACCACAAATGAAAGAAACCATAGTACTAAAGATTTACATAATTGATAAAACTCATTACTAAATTATTCTTGCTGGACCAATAAAACTGTATCACACATCACATTTTTTTCAACTTTCACATATAAACTGATGGACGACCAATGTGTATGCTGAGGTATAGAGAAATTGCTAATTTTCTAAACAACTTGCTATAGAAAAACTGGCGCTTTTATTAAAACAAGCATGCATTTGAAGCTTTATGTACAGTTGGTCAAAAAAAAAAAAAAATCTAATTTGAATAAAAAATATCATAGAGAAATGAAACTGGTATCAATCAACATGGATTGTCTATTTCAATTTAACCTATTAAAACTTTCCTTAGGGTTTCATCTACATGATAAGGTGAACACAAATTTTTAATTTTTTCAATGTAAACCTCCAAATTTGACCACAAATTTTTAATTTTTTCAATGTAAACCTCCAAATTTGACAATGCAGTTAGAAAGAACACACTCAACTACCCGAAGTACTATTTTAAGAGACGTTTCTACAATTGAAGATTTATTAGAGGTAGGAATTATAAGTAACACGAATTTTATAAACACTTTTTTAAGAGAAAAATCTTTCACTCTGAGAACTCATTAGTCCTATGTCTACTAACTCTTGGACTAATTGTGAAATGTCTTAAAAATTTGTAATTGGGCTAAATTGAGTTGTTTTCTTTCCGATTGTTATCAAATTGGGGGGGGTTATATTAAAAATATAAAGTTACTGTTCATTTTAATATGTAGATGACCCCTTGATTAAAAATTTTAAAGTCTTAAAATTGAAGTAGACAGCAATTTTATTTCACTTCTATAATTTGTATTAGAGTTAATACGGTTTATTTATTTATTTTTTTTGACCGACTGATACATTTTTTATAAAATAGTTTCAATATATTTACAGGCTTCAAATATATGCTCATTTTATTAAGTGAACCAGTTTTCTCTTAGGAGGCGTGCAGGATTGGTAATTATTTTATATCTCGCCAATGCACCTTAAACCTAAAAATACATGTAAATTTTGAGTATTTTCATGCTCAAAAATGAGCATATAGAGGTCAGTTCATACTCATTTTTGAAACATAGACATGCTCAAAAATGAGCACATAGAGGTCAGTTCGTACTCATTTTTGAAACATGGGCGTGCTCAAAAATGAGCACATACAGATCAGTTCATACTCATTTTTGAAACATGGACGTACTCAAAAATGAGCACATGGAGGTCAGTTCATACTCATTTTTGAAACATAGACATGCTCAAAAATGAGCACATACAGATCAGTTCATACTCATTTTTGAAACATGGACGTACTCAAAAATGAGCACATGGAGGTCAGTTCATACTCATTTTTGAAACATGGACGTACTCAAAAATGAGCACATGGAGGTCAGTTCATACTCATTTTTGAAACATGGACGTACTCAAAAATGAGCACATACAGATCAGTTCATACTCATTTTTGAAACATGGACATACTCAAAAATGAGCACATACAGATCAGTTCATACTCATTTTTGAAACATGGACATACTCAAAAATGAGCACATAGAGGTCAGTTCATACTCATTTTTGAAACATGGACATACTCAAAAATGAGCACATAGAGGTCAGTTCATACTCATTTTTGAAACATGGACATACTCAAAAATGAGCACATAGTGGTCAGTTCATACTCATTTTTGAAACATTGGCATACTCAAAAATGAGCACATGATGTTTCATTATTAAGTGTGTGCATGTTTTCAGAAATGAGTATATACATGTTTCAAACTTGAGTAATTTTGTTTCGGAGCCATTTTGACGATGCGGCATACTCAGATTTGAGTATTTTTTACTCATTTTTGAAAACGTCGTTTTTAGAGTGTATTTTCTTCCTAGCATTAGTGTCTTGTTTTGAAAATAATAATAATAATAATTCATATTTAAATAAAATTTCTACTTTCTAATTCATTTACGATTATAAAGATCATAGCAATATCTTTATTATCCTTTTTCGAAAAATATTTAAACACACTTTGATAACTTTCATCACTAATAAATACATAAATAAATAAGTTTGAATATTAATACAAAAAAATAATAATAATATGCTATGTTTATGCAGTGTGAAGTTAATAAATATTCTTTATTTATGCATTTATTTGTTACATTTAGATAAAGAAAACCTGTGAAGATTAAATTATTCCCACAGTAACCTTATTACATATAGGAAAAGAGATGGACAAAAGATTAAGACAAAGTGTGCATAAGGGTGTTCTCAAATCCAAAAGGGCAACATTCTGACATAAGTTTTAATTTATTTTTGTTCGAAAATGCATGAAACTAGCTGGCTGGTTTTTTTTTTTCCATAATTTTTTTTTTTTTTTTTTTTTTTTTTTTTTTTTTTTTTGCAAACGCAATAGACTTTCAGAAAATAGTGTCATAGTGGACGTTTTGAACCGAATTTCCGCGCGGAGGAAGAAAGAGCACCTAAGAAAGGTCGAAAAACGTGTTTGTCACGTGATCGAAATCGCTTATAACTGAATAGATAATTGATTTATCAAAAAATGGAAAAAAACAGTTCAATTCCAAATCACTTCCATGACCAGACTTTCCAATTTTATTCCTTTCCGTTCAAAAATGAATTTGTAAATATATCAAAAAGTTTTGCGCTTGTTGAAAAGAGCAGCCTTCTCAATTTGAAGTCCTTGCGTTGAAACTTTTTTATTTGATAAATCCCAAGTAATTCGTTGGAAAAAATAATTCTTTCATTGTTATCTGTTTCATTTATGATGTATAAAAAAATTGTCCATTTTTTAATAAATAAATTACTTATTGAGTTTTAAGGGATTATGGTCACATTACGACGAGTTTTTTTTTTCCTCTCTGGCGGTGTTGCATAAGGAAATTCAGTTTGTTTCTGGACCACAACACCAACCAATTTCATGCGTTTACGAATAAAAATGAATTTAAAAATGTATGAGGAAGTAGCACCTTTGTATTTCAGAATAACGTTAACTAACCAAACTGAAACCTTGACATTTTTTATTTTGCTATTATTATTATTATTAGTAGTAGTAGTAATAGTACTACTACTATGTGGCGGTGTTTATTAATTAAATTACATACAATCCTTATTATGCCGTGTAGAAAGCAAAATTTCAACAACAAACGTGACAGGTTTCATTGAATATTATTTAAACCAATGAAAACCTACTATTCTATCTCACAGGCTGGGGAGGCGTTCTGGTTGTAATTAACTCAGAGAAGAAGTACTTTTCTATTCGAGGTGGTATCTCGTAGTCGTTCATTGGCTAAATAAATGCTCAATGAAATGAGAATATGTTAAAGACCTTTGCTTTTACTTTTCCGGTTGCTTGTGTATGTTGTTTGTTAATTTGATTTTCCCTCTATGATATCAGAAGAAATATACAGTGAAACCTCTCTGTAAGGGCCACCTGCCGTTCCATTGAAAATTGACCCTTATGAGGGGTGGCCCTTGAATAGTGGTTACCAAATTTTTCATTTCTCTTTCTTTTTATACCGCGATTTTTAAAATCTGCATATTATTTCAGTAAGTTCTCTTTGTTTTTAACAATATTGTTTTTTTTATTCTTGCTACAATTAAACTGTGAAGCCAATTTTCTTGCAGATGTTCCTTGATCATGACAATTAAGAACTTTGATTTTGTCATTCAAATTCAAATGTGGGGCCGTTCAAATATTACGTAAGCACCTAAGCGGGGGGAGGGGGTTAGCGATTTGCTTATTTTTGCTGACAAGGGGGGGAGGGGGGGTTGAATGATGCTTACGTAAGACATTTTCAGAATTTCTAACTTGTAAAAAAAAAAAAAAGAAAAAAAAATTATAAAATTTCAAATTGAAAGAAAGAAATAGCAAAAGAATATTAAACTTGAAATTCTGATGTCAGCTATTTTGACGCACAAGGAAAACATAAACGATCTCTTTTATCTAGAGGTGACTGTTCATGTTTGATGCATGAGGGCTTATTATCTCTGAGAACTTACTACTATTTCCAATTGTGAGAATAGAATAGAATAGAATTGAATGGACCGATGCGATATGATGTATTGTGACAATATGAGTTTTCCGGGAAAGCTTCCAAAACGTAAGTAAAATTCTCTCTTTTTTGTTTCCACCCCTCCTCTGTCAAGTGGTTGAACCACATAACCATAGTGACCGACTGCTCTACTGTCTGGTGTCTCGTGAGTTTTGAAAACCTCTCAGTACAGATCTGCACGGGCTGGGCTCGGGCCTATTTTCATTCACGGCACTCGGGACGGGCCCGGGCCATACATTTTTCTGAAGGCTCGGGACGGGCCGGGCGTAGTTACTACTCTTTACGGGACGGGCCGGGTTCGGGCCTTACTTTTTTCCTGGGGGATCGGGCCGGGCCCATTTTTTTCTGTACAGAGCCGGGACTGTTTTCATTCCAAGTCTTCAAGGCCCAAAATTTTAAGTCCTAGTTTTGACGCAGCCCGGATGAAAATCATTGTCTCGGCGTAGCCTGATCCGTTCAAAGGTCAGTAAAATTAGGTCAGGCTCAAAAAATTTTGAAAAAAATGTACGCATTTTTAAATCGCTATTATTCCACTATTAAACATTCAAATTTATTCTTTTTAAAGAATAGTAGATTTCTACGCTTATTAAAATATAGCTAAATGAAAACATAAGAAAACATGTGAGAAGGAACCTGTCTATGACGAAATCCTGTTATAAACTGAAAAACGTGTTGATCCATACAAAATTAATATACTAATACGTAAGAATAGGATATATAATACATTTAAAACTTGCTAAGAAGGGCACTTGTCTATAACGGATTTTTTTCTTTTTTATGCAATTCCGTTTTAGAAGATTTTATTGTATAGCATTTTTCAGATTTTTAGCACTTCAATACATGGAATATGGATTAACGATATTAATGATAACGGATTCATTTACATACAAGAAATAGAGATTTATTAAAAAAAATAAATGTCGCTGCCTGCGCCACTTATATAAAAATGAAGATTATAAACATAAAAAAATATTTAAGACATATTTTTGGCCAGAACTCCTTGTACGAGACATATCTTTCACCAAATCGACATAAAAATCAATGTTTTGTAGAAATTCAATCGGACCGGGCCGAGATTTTAACTTTTTTTCCAGGTCGGGCCGGGCTCGGGCCGAACTTTTAACTTTTTTTTCGGGACGGGCCAATAATTTTTTTGTACGGGCCGGGCCGAATTTTTTTCATTATGAGTCGGGCCGGGCCCGGGCCTGGAAATTTCGGCCTGTGCAGACCTCTACCTCTCAGTACTGCAGTTTGTGGTGTTTAAAATAAATAAAATCAGAAATATGTCTTCATTTCGAGAAATCTTGTATAAACAACTTTTTGGAAGTTTCAAAAAGTCTGCATCAGATAAACCTTTGAAGGATATCCAATGTAAAACTAATGATGTGTGGCGGCAGTACAAAAAGTCTTCTAAAACTGACAAAGAGTTAGAGGTATTGGTGCTAAAAAGAATTGAGGACGAACTGCGTAAGGCAACCAAAAAGAAATCAGTCTTTCTTGATTATTTTATAAAGGTAATTATAATCATTTTATTCTTAAAATTTTAAATATATTTTATCATAACTTTAAGTTTACATAATTACTTGTAAAAATTGGAAAAAAGATAGATAAGATAAAATGACCGTGTAGCCTTGGCAAAACATGGTCAGTATGGGAATAAATAAAGACCAAAAAAACGTCAAAAAACGAGTTATTACTTTTTAAATATGGCGTAGCCAAGCTAAGCCTTATTTTTTCTTTTCAAATAACTCAAAAATTAATGCATCCATGGGGGAAAAAAAATAAAAAATATGTTAGTTTTGTAGCAGATAATCTTCTAACTGTTTTCAAATTTTGAACCTTACTAAAAATGAAATGTAACCCAATTGAATAGAAACCAATGTATCTCAGATTCAAAAACAGATAAATAAGGTTTCCAGTGATCTCAAAAAAGGAAAAACAATCCTTAAAAAGGAAACGACAAAATGCTGAATACCAAAGAAAACATCGAACCACCAAACGAACAAAGCTTGGAGAAATCTGCCATGATAATCCAGACATTAAAAAAAAAATAGCTTTGAGGGAATCAGTAGGAAGACCAAGTTTAAACAACCATTATTAGTTAAAGCAATAGCAGACATAGCTATTATTGGAAGCGCTGCAGATGCAAAAAGAAGAAACAAGTCCGAAGTGTCAAAACTCTCGATTATTTGACTGCAAAACTGAAAAAGGTTGGTTTTGCAATAAGCAGGAGTAGAACATATCTTCCTTTGCTTCCAAAAAATTCCTCAACCATCGAGTGTCGAAGACATGTCACCACAGTGCCGATAAAACTTTCTTGGATTCTGGCTGATTATCACCGATCTCACATTGATACCCAATTTGCAGTAATATCCATCCATTATTTAGAAACTTTAGCTTCAATTTTTGGACCCATGCAAGTGTTTCTTCTTTCACATGATGACAAAGCGTGCGTACCTTTGGGAATTACAGCAGCCAATAAACAGGCTATGATGCTGATGCATATGGAGTATCCTTAAGCGATCACGACTGGGTCATCGCTGAATGCCGCAAACTTATCCCATGTGTTTACGCTGGTATTGTAATTGCTCCTGGCATGGCAGGTCAAAGTAAAGCCATACATAGGTTATTCTGGTCCAACGTTAATAGCTATAAGAAGTGGGAAACACAGTTCTTCCACAGCAAATACTCATGCTCAGGATTTTGAAACTCTATTAATA
This sequence comes from Maratus speciosus, assembly GCA_963932465.1. Lineage (NCBI taxonomy): Eukaryota > Metazoa > Arthropoda > Arachnida > Araneae > Salticidae > Maratus > Maratus speciosus. Next base: position 322,701,961 of record OZ010794.1, read on the forward strand.
CTCAAAGATTTTGAAAAATTAGTGAAAACAGAAGAGGGTTTCATCAAACCTGTAATCATAGTAACGGTTGATGGGGATCCAGACAAGAATCCCCGCTACCAGAAAGTTATATCGTTTGCTATTAACCATTTCAAAAAGCATGATTTGGATGGAATTTTCATAGCGTGCAATGCTCCTGGAAGAAGTGCATGTAATTGAGTAGAAACGCGAATGACACCACTCAGTCGAGAACTGTCTTGTCTTATACACCCTCATAACCATTATGGTTCCCATCTCGATGAGAACGGTCGCACTACTGATGAAGAAATTGAGCAAAATAACTTAGCATATGCTGGTAAAACTCTCGCAGATATCTGGAACTCATTAAACATTGACAGTTTTCCCGTTACTGCCACATATGTTGATTCAGGCGCACCAGAGTCTCTTGGTTATGACTTGGATTGGTATTCGAAGCTCGTACAAGAAAGTCAATACTTGCTGCAAATTGTAAAATGCGAAAAAAAGAATTGTTGCTCTCCTGCACGTAGTGGATTATTTCGTATATTAAAAGGACGATTCATTCCTCCACCAATTAAAATGATACAATCGTCAAATGACATCATTGCAAGTGAAGAGGGGGAATTTATAGATTTAAGTCTTCGTCTGGCCTTAAATCTGAATAGTACAGAAAAGGGATTTTTAACGATGCTGTATGATTATTTTTGCTCTTCCATAAAGTTCACGCATTATCCGCAAGAACTTGTGGAAGTTGTGGCCAATATCATGCATCTCAGAAATCAGCAAACAGACACAAAAAAATTCAACAGAGTGAAAAAAGCGAGAAGGACTGCCTTATACGACTATTGAGAATTGCTGCTCGTCGAGCAAATGAACTTATGCGCTTCGTAAAATTCGTGGAAGATATGGAAGATGTTGAGTGGATCAATGAAGATGAAGTTGATAAAGATTGCATCCGAATAGTAAGCGATGAAGATAATCAAGTAAAACTGGAAACCAATATCATAACAGATATGGAAAAATGGCTTGAGCAGCCGTGGTCAGCATCGGAATAGATATTGTCATGTTCAAATTTAAATTTTTCAAATGGCTAAGTTCTTCTAAAATTGTGATCTAAGAAATTTTCTTAAATAGAATTGTAAAGAAATAAAACAAGCGTTTATTATTATTTAGTAGTTATATTAGTCGAGTAGAGTTTTATAATTTGTATTGTGTCCTAATTTTTTTTTAAGTAGGGGGGGGGGGGGTTCCAATTTTCTTACGTAATTATAAAGGGGGGGGGTTCGCGATTTTCTTATTTTTGCTGACAAGGGGGGAGAGGGGGAGGTCAAAAATAGTCAAAAACATGCTTACGTAATATTTGAACAGCCCCTGTAGTCTTTGGCTTGATTTGTGTGCCATAATTTTAAATTTTACATAAGCCTGAGCATAAAATTTCTAGTGTAAAAATTGTGCTTCAATATGCGTTCACAGTTTTAGTAAGTGTAGAATCAGTTTTTCTAGATAACCTGTTATGCTTTGTGTGCCCACAACAAAGGGTCAAGTTTCCCCTCCAACCCAACCCCCAGAGTTTGAAAGGTCAAACAAAATCTGAGGAACACCTGTTTGTCTCACTTGTGGAAAAGTTTGTGGTCCTTCGTTGTGTTACTAAATCCTACCCTCCTCCTCATCTCCCCCCGCCTTCTTTGTTGCAAGTGCAGTTGTTTGCTGAACTCTTATTTTTCGGTTCAGGAATTCAATACACCTGTTTATCATTTAAGGCACATGTGAAAAAAATGGCCTTATGAGGGGTAGGTGCGGACCCTAATAGCAGTAAATTTAACATTATGTCTATGGGGAAAATTTTCGTACCTAAAAATATTGGGCTTTAATAGAGGCAACCTTCAATAGGGATGGCCTTGAAAAGAAGTTTCACTGTACACAAAAAGCGTATTCGCGGATTTCGACATTTGTCATAAAAATGCAAATAGTAAAAACAGAATTTATATACATACATTTGAATGATACAATTTAAGAGAAAAACTATACATACTAGAGAGAACTGGTTTTAAAAACATAAAAAGTCTTTGATCAATAAGAGCAAAAACAATAAAATATTTTTAAGCATGCTTTTATACGTATCAAGAATTCACGTAAGACGTATTAATTCATGAATATGCTGAAAAAAAGCGATGTATATGTTAATCTGTGTATAATATAACAACTTTTTAATTTCTAGTTATTTTTTAATTATTTTTTTCAATTTCTAATATTCAGCAATGAAATTACGCCCAAAAGTATTGAGTATTAAATATGTGAATTTTCACATTGCAAACTAAGCGTAAAACCAAACATTTTTCACTCTGTTGTTTTAAGCTTAATTCCCAATGTGAAAATTCACGTTATTTAGTATTATCTTTATTATTATTTTATTTATTTATTTGCATACTACATTTATGAAACTATGCAGAAGTTCCCAACTCTACGTTCGTTTAGGTAGATTTTCAGTTAAATATATAAAATGTTACAAGTTTGAGAGCGTACGCTGCCGAAGGCAGAAGTGTCCCATAGTCCTAGGCTCGTTTGAATGGATTTTGGTTTAAATATTTAAAATCATTTACAAATTCAATAATGTAAATCGCCGAAGGCTGTGGCCCAGCAATATTGGGTTCAATTTGAAAGAATTTCGTTTTAAAGTATAAAATTAAAACCTAAGTGTGTATAGAACGTCTGGTGTATGCAACCTTTGGTGCACTTTTTCAAAAAATACCACCTTAGTGTCCTTCTTGAAGTTATACTGAATGATACTGTGATGTAGTGGGCCAGAGCTTTTTGGTTCATTAAGCTCTTGTGAGATGATCGTTGAAAAATAATACATATTTCTTACCAAAGTCCTTTATTAGAACAACTAAAATAGATTTGAAAAATGTAATAACAAACTTTACCATTCATAGGTAGACACTCTCACTTTTTATTAACAGTTCTATACTTCTCATAGCCAACCTGAGTAAAACGATTTTTACTCGCATCTCTTCCGTTGGTAAAAAACGACCTGACTTCATCAGTATCTCCCGTCTACTTATCTCACATCAGCCTCCACACTAGCTTCTGCCTGAGCCTCTTTTTACTTTCACTTTAGGGACGAGTTCCCACACATTGTCCAGCCCTCCCTATTTCTTGGAAAAGTGGAAATACCCTGTTGAGCAGATCCCAAGGGCAGAAGTATGCCTGGTATTTTCCCTGCAGGCCTTTACACAAAAGACTATTGTCCTCCACGGAAATGCCTGTTGCTTTCCCCGTCGAAAATTTGTGGCAAAGGTACGATATCACAACACCTCCCCCCCAAAAGAGATTTCCACAGGAAATATTTGGCATGAATTCACGTAATTCCCTTTTAATAGATTTCCCGAGAGGTCAATCGCACCATTAAATCAGCAATAAAATATCATTTAGACTTTTGCCCAATTATGAAAGTTCTACTTAAATTCAAGAATACCCACTCTCAGTTTCAAAGGACATACCAAAATATGAAATTTTTACAATTTTCCTGACACATAATTAATCAAAAGAATAAAAAGAATTTACATTTTTGATGCTAGAACAATTAATTTAAATTTAAAATATTTGAATATAATACTAACTCAAAAAAGAAAAAAAACACTATAATACAATCTAGGTAACTAAATTTTTACATACAGTACAATATCTTAATAAAACGCCCTAATTACAAGTATTAAAATTTTAAACACTAAATTTCAAACAGAAAATCCAACTCTGATTCTAAATCTTCCTACTTAGACCATCTGCATTTCCATGTAATTTTCCTGGCTTATGTGTAATTTCAAAATTTAATGGCTGCAAAAATAGAGCATAACGTGTCAAACGAGAGTTTGTACCAACCATTTTCTTTAAGAACACTAATGGATTATGATCCGTTTGTATTTCACATTTTTGCCCATCCAAATAATAATTTAACTTTTTTAATCCATATACTATAGCCGCTAATTCTCTTTCTATCGTGCTATAATTTTGCTCCGCACGAGCAAATTTTTGCTAAGATACAAAATTGGATGCTCTTCACCTGCAATAATTTGAGATAAAACAATTCTTGCCCCATACAAACTCGCATCTGTTTGCACAATGAATTTCTGCTTAAAATCAGGCGCTTATAACACAGGACATTTCATTAATTTTAACTTTAATTCTTCAAATGCATTATTACACTTCTCGTCCCATATGATTTTGTCTTTTTTTATTTTCCCTTTTAAAGCATCTGTTAACGGCACTGCTATGGTAGCATAATTCTTTATGTACCTCGCGTAATACCCTACCATTCCCAGATATGCTCTTAGCTGTGTTTTCGTCGTCGTAATTGGAAAATCTTTAATAGCCTGCAATTTAGCTTCACTAGGAGACCTTTTTCCTGACCCTACTTCGTGTCCCAGAAATTTTACGTGATCTTGCGCGAATTGGCATTTGGATGGTTTCACCGTTTGATTTGCTTCTTTTAACCGCTTAAGAACCGCTTCCACATCTTTTAAATGCTGTTCCCAGGTCAAATAAAATATAGCTATATCATCGATATATGGAACCGCAAATGACTCTAACCCATATAAAACCATGGCAATCAATTTACAAAAATAATATGCTGAATTCAAAAGTGCAAACATCATGACTTTAGGTAAAAATGTCCCAAATGGTGTTACAAAAGCCGCATATCTCTGAGCTTCTTCCGTGAGAGGAATCTGAAAATAACCTTTCGTCAGATCCATAACAGTAATAAAAGGCGTTGTACTCACTTTCTCAACGACCTCTTCAATGTTTGGCAAAGGGAAAAATTCAGTTCTGGTCTTTGCATTTAATTTCCTATAGTCCACACAAGGGCGAGCGTCTTTACCAGCACTCTCAACCAAAATCATAGGCGAAGCATAATCTGATTGTCCGACTTCAATGACACCCAAATCTAAAAGCCTCCGAATCTCTTCACGCATAATCTCTAATTGTCTCGGCGACATACGATATGGTTTTGATCTTACCGGCACATCATCCGTTAAAACAATGTCCATTTTAACTAACGGGGTACTCCCAGGGTCCGTAGAAAAAACTTTCATATGACGCTCAATCATTGTCCTGAAATCTCCTATTTGCTCTATAGAAACACGTTTTTCCAAATTACTTTCTTTTACTAATTCCCAAAAGTCTAATTGAGTGGGATCCGCAATGGGATAAGCAATTTCCGTTTGATTCTCAATTTCCTCACACTCCTCATCAATCAACAAATTTACAAATTCAGGTCTACTATAATATGGTTTAATTAAATTAACATGATAAATAGTAGACTTATTTCTCTTTTCCGGAATATCGATAGTATAATTAGTTTGAGATATTACACTAGTAATAGTTCCCGGTCCTATCCAATTAACCGCTATTTTATTTGGTTTCGGAGTAGCCAGAACTAACACTTTATCTCCAACATTAAATTTTCTAAACACCGCATTCTTATCATACCATTGTTTTCGTTTCTCCTGACACTCTTTCATTCTTTTACACGCTAATTCATGACAAAGTTTCAATCTATTACTTAAGTTCAAAATATAGTCCACTACATTCTGATTTACCGTTTCCTTTTCCATCCAATTTTCATATACAAGAGTATGTGGCATTCGTAAATTCTTACCATGTACAAGCTCAGCAGGGCTAAATCCCGTGCTTTCATGACTTACAGTCCTCAAAGCAAATAAAGCCATTGGCAAGACTGCTTCCCAATCTTTTCCTGCCTCCAAACATAATGTCTTTATAACCTTTTTTAAACTACCATGCATCCGTTCAACGCTATTCGATTCTGGGTGGCAAACTGAACTATGTACAATTTTAATACCAAACCTATCAAAAAATTCCGATGGCAACTCACTTGTAAATGACCTACCCAAATCACATTGTACCTCTTTTGGATAACCAGTCCTAGAAAATATTTGTATTAGCCCCTCAATCACTGACGGAGAAGTTAAATCTTCTACTGGAATCGCATCTGGATATTTTGACGCAACACAAATTGAAGTAATCAAGTATCTATTATTTTTCTCGCTTAAACTCAAAGGGCCTACACCATCAATATTTATCCTGGAGAAAACTTCTGAAATTATTGGCACGAGCTTCAAGGGAGCTTTCTTTTTATCTCTATTTTTACCAACCTTTTGGCACAGATCGCAAGTTCTTACAAATGCCTCAATTTCCTTGTAACAATTTGGCCCAAAATAGCATTTAATTACCCTATCTTTTGTTTTAGTCGCCCTAAATGTCCCGCAACTTCCTCATGACACATTTTCATTATTTTCTCTCTAAATTCTAATGGCAAACATAATTGTAATTTCTCATCCCCACTATTTGAATGTGAAACCCTTACTAATTTATTTCCCATTATTTTAAATTCCTTTTCTTCTACATTATTCGCCTTTTCCCATAATGTTTTTAAAGATAAGCACTGTTTCTGAGCTAAGTTGAAATCTTTCGCTGTAATTTTATTCAATCCCACATTATCTTTCACCTCCCAATTCGGTAATAACATAAGATCTTCGATTTGACTTTCATCCTGTCTATTCTCATCCATTTGAAGTACCTGCGTTTCTTTGTTCTGTGAGCAATCCCCAATTTTCTCTACCCTACCTGGTTGCTCTTCTAACTTTGCCTGCTCAATAAACGACATTTCATTATCAGCATCCCGTTGCTCTATTCTTTTTTTTAAAGAATCCGTCCTACTACGGGTAACTACCATATTTATAGGAACACCATTTCCTTTATTTTGCTCAATAAGCTCCGCAGTTTTATTACCAAAGAGATAGTAACATTGCTCCGACTCCGATGGTTTAATCGCCGCCTTAGTGGTGATGCAACCAAAATCCCCTTTTATAGTCACCCATGCTAATGGTAAACATTTACATTCATTATCAAGAGGTTGACGTACCCAAGTTATACCTCCAGTAAAATCCTCTGTTTTAACCCAATTTCTATCGCATAGATCAATCCCTGCTCCCGTGTCCCTCAAATAGTGTCTTTCAACCCCGTTTATTAGAGCTTTTTTTAGATAAGGTTTAAAACAATCCCCTAAATCAACATCATTACCTAAATGATTAACTGTATTGAACTGATTTTTCTTTTTTAATCATTCCTCACAATCTGGTTTTATGTGCCCTGGTTTATTACAAAAAAAAAACACCTAATCTGCCTTTTCCTCTCAAAAGCCTGGTCTTGTTTAAGTTTATCATTTTTAAATTTTTCCGTTTTATTCTCTAACTCCGATTTAGCTTTTACTTCACCCTTAATTTTCGGATTTAAATTGCTTCTTTGCATCTCTGAATAAGGTTTTTTTCCCCAAGATTTTTTTTCTGATTTCCTGAAACTACTTCTAATACTCTCATATTTGTCACATTTATCAGCAAGCTTCGAAGCCTCTTTCATTTCATCCCATTCATCCATAAATTTTTCTTTTACTTCAAAAGGAACGCGTTTTTTTACTTGCTCAGTGAGCTTTAGTTCCTTTAAAGACTCGAAATCCTTTATTTCTAATGATTGCAACCAATTATCCAAATAACCCCTTAATTCATATACCAAGTCTACCCATAACGCTCCAGGTTTTCTTTGATGATTTTCAAACTTCTGTTTTAAAGCACCTGTTCCCAATCTAAAACGATTTAATAAAAATTTTTACATGTTGAAAATCATCTCCTAATTCTGCTGGTTGTTTCACTATAATTTCCGCGATATCTGATGGCAATAAGGGAATTAATTGACTAACCATATCCTCTAGCGAAATTTTAGCTTTTTCCGCCTGTTTTTCAAAGATCATAAAGAAAAGAGTGATGTCAATTAATTTAGAATCAAAGCGTGGAACTAATTCTTTCAAATTAATTTTTGGATTCCTATGCGAACCTACATTCATATCACTAGACGAAAGACTAACAGTTTCCGAAGAATTTTGAATTCTTAATTTTTCTAACTCAAATTGTCTTGTTTTTTCACGTTCTTCGCTTTCTTTACGTTTTGCATCTTCTTTAAGAATACATTCCAAATTCGATTTAGCAAAACTCTCATTATAATCTGATGCTTCTAAAATAGCCTGAATGATAGTTTTTTCTTATCATTTGCCGGCACGTTGCTCTCAAATTCCTCTGCCAGCAAAAGCAAGATATTTTTAGTATATTTCCCTAGAAATTCTTCCATGATTTTCCCCCAAAATATACTAATCACAAAAATACACAAATATATACAATTTGTAAAACACCAAAAACCAAATATATATATATATATATATATATATATATATAACACAATAAGGAATAGGATTTTATCCTTTAGATATATTTCAATGCATAAAACAATAATACAATTTTCCTACCGAAAATTTTCATGCACTTGTTATATCCTTTAAAACTCAGTAAATCCTCAAAATTATTTTGATACTCACAGTACTATATAAATACAATTTATATAAAAACAACTAATCCCGCTTTTTCCTACAGCATACCCATAAAATTTCAAATAACTTTATTGCTGTAATAAACAAAAGTTGTATATGCCCCAACTTTATAACTAAAAGTTACATCCACAACTATGATTAATTTTAATATTCTTTTATTAATCAACCGTAATTTACTATCCTCAAGTAAATTATGAAATACATAAATATTAAATTTTCAAAACCAAATGAATTACCGTACAGATCATAAGAAACCCGTTTAATATAAAAATTCTAACTAAAAATTTCGATCCCAAATTAATAGCTACCATAGACTTTTTATCTATTAAACGTATACAAATTACAAAGAATGGACATATACAATATTAAATCCTAACAGACCTCTCTGGAAAATTTCATAAAAGGGCTTACCTTCAAATGTAGACATTTCTCCACACTGCTCCAAGGCTTTCCTGTACTCTTTTTTTTTCCAGCTACTGTCGTGTCTCCGGATCTAACTTGATTTCCGCCGGGAAATTTACACACAAGCTGTCTCCATGGATTCCTAAGGGCGATCGATTAATAGTCTTCTATCCACTGCACTGGACGTTTACTGAAGAATTTTCTATATCATCGTATCCTTAGTCCTTGTTACATACCAACTAGCATATTCGACACTCCAGATTTCACAGTTCCTCGCCGGTTACACTTGAAAATCTTTCTCGTCCAACACAAGATTTCATCACCGACTGTCCTTGTTTCTAACACAGTTTCCTTCTGTACATCAAGTTCACGTGGGTCCAGTCTAATTTATGCTAGACCTAATTAATCCGTAAGCTGCCACCATTTATAATACTATAGCTGTGATGTAGTGGGCCAGAGCTTTTTGGTTCACTAAGCTCTTGTGAGATGATCGTTGAAAAATAAGACATATTTCTTACCAAAGTCCTTTATTAGAACAACTAAAATAGATTTGAAAAATGCAATAACAAATTTTACCATTCATAGGTAGACACTCTCACTTTTTATTAACAGTTCTATACTTCTCATAGCCAACCTGAGTAAAACGATTTTTACTCGCATCTCTTCCGTTGGTAAAAAACGGCCTGACTTCATCAGTATCTCCCGTCTACTTATCTCACATCAGCCTCCACACTAGCTTCTGCCTGAGCCTCTTTTTACTTTCACTTTAGGGAGGAGTTCCCACACATTGTCCAGCCCTCACTATTTCTTGGAAAAGTGGAAATACCCTGTTGAGCACATCCCAAGGGCAGAAGTATGTCTGGTATTTTCCCTGCAGGCCTTTACACAAAAGACTATTGTCCTCCACGGAAATGCCTGTTGCTTTCCCCGTCGAAAATTTGTGGCGAAGGTACGATATCACAATACTAAAGGGTTAGGAAGTCTTCTATATTTTGAATTTAATTCAAAATCACCCCTATAAATAACTATTAGAAATGTCTCTTTTAAAATATGAAATGTGTCCGTAAGTCACTGTGTACAGTTACGTATTTTAAAAATATTTTTCCCCAGTTCAACAACAATATATTTTTTAAACATTGACAATGTCATTTTTACATGAAAAGCGCACAGATTGCCTGAATGAATAATAAAGTACTTGGGTATCGAATAGCGATTTATTTATTTATTTATTTATTTATTTTTAATATGGCGTACCTTGAATTATAATCGATTGTTCCCCAATTAGACATTTTTCCAAACAGTCTCAAAAAAAAATATTTTTCACTACTCAACAACGCAAAAATTTTCTGTCGCATTTTCTGACATATTTTCAAACTTAAAAACATAACACTTGTTTGATATAATTTGTAATCGAACAGAACTTTTTAATTATTCGAAAAAGGAATTACATCTTCATTTGAAAGGGACGGCCCAATCTGATATCGCTTCTGAAATTCGGTTCAAAACGTCAAATTTGATGTAATTTTCTGACAGATTTTCTGCGCTTATCGAAAAGGGAAAAGAGAAGAAACTTACTCGATTCCATAATTACTAAAAAGAGCATCTGCAAATTCCACACATTTGAGAACAGAAAATCATTCAGAAATGTGTCATAAAGTACTCTCATTGAATTTGAGAACAGCCTTAAATTGGTAAATTTTGCAATCATTTCTGAAAGATTCTTTCTCTGTATAGGAAAAAGAAAAAAAAAAAACAGGGGGGGGGGGGAGAAGAAGAAGAAGAAAGAAATGCTATTTAATTTAGCCTGTGAAACTTATTTCCGAATTTCTTGCAATTGCGAATAATAATGATTTCCTGATTTTGTCAGAAAGTTGCGAGTTTGGATTTGACTTCAGGCCCTTTCAGGGCACGTGTTCTATTAATGTTGAACTCACATCATAATTTTCGACGCTACATACCGATACAGGTTTTCCTCTCGTCGATCGCAAATTCCCATATTAATCTACTTAAGGGAATATTTAATTAAGTTAATTCAGAATTTTCGACTTTTAACCGATACAGGTTTTTCTCTCGTCGATCGCAAAACCACATGTCAATCTACGTATGGGAAAATTTAATTCACAATTTTCGAAACTTCACCGATATTAAATTATTACTCATTACCCACTCAGTATAAAAAATGTGTTGATTTTACAGAAAAAAGGTGTTGTTTTTACGGAGTAGTATCGGCCCTCGACTAGCTTGCTACACTGTAAAAAAAAAAAACCCGTAAAATTTACGGGAAAAAACTGGCAATTTTGTCGCCAGTTTTGGGCCGTTTAATTTACAAGAAATAACCGTATTATTTAACGAGCTGTCTGTTTCTTTAACAGTTTCATACTGTTACATTCACAGAGATAAACTGTTATTTTAACGGAAATGTTTTGCGATTTTTACAAAGGCTGTAAATTTTACGAGAAAAATCTGTAAAATTTTACAAACTCCTGTGTTTTTAACAGTTTTATACTGTTACATTTACAAGGATTAACTGTTATTTTAACGGAAATGTTTTGTAATTTTTACAAAAGCTGTAAATTTTACGAGAAAAATCTGTAAATTTTTACAAACTTCCTGTTTTTTAACAGTTTTATACCGTTACATTTACCGAGATAAACTGTTATTTTAACAGAAATATTTTGCGATTTTTACAAAGGCTGTAAATTTTACTAGAAAAATCTGTTAATTTTATTAGAAATATCTGTACATTTTACGAGAAAAATCTGTAATTTTTACAAGCTTCCTGTTTTTTTTAAGTTTTATTCTGTTACATTTACAGAGATTAACTGTTATTTTAACAGAAATGTTTTGTGATTTTTGCAAAGGCTGTAAATTTTTACAGTATAATAAATCTGTATAATAATAATAAATCTGTAAATGTTTACGAACTTTGTTTTTTTAACAGAAATATTTTCAGATTTTTACAAAAAAAAAACTGGTAAATCCTACACGAAAAATCTATATTCTTTACAGCACCTCCTGTTTTAAAATCAAATAAAAGAAGCCCCAAAATTATTGAAACACACTTCATTTCAGAGACTCGTAGGTAATGTTAATTGTAAAAGTGTTCAAAATAAGCTAAAATTTCAGATTATGTAGATGCAATCGTTTGCCATTAATTTTTAAAAAGTTACACTTAATTTTTTATCTGGCCCTTATAAGCTATGTTAAGATGTATTTCCCATGTTATGACAAGTACAACAATTAAAATTTCATTATACTATGACCAAAACACATAGTTAAACTAGTTACAAAATTTTGTAGGTTTCAGAGTCTAGAAACAGATAATTTCTCAATACCAGAAAATACTGAAATTTTATAAAATTCCAAGTATAATAACTTAGTGAATTTTGGTTATAGAATAATTGAATCACCACTGTTGTACTCTGAGCACGGAGAAAATTTTACTAATTATAACTTATATGACCCAGGGGACCTATAAAAATTTAGTGTAACTTTTTGAAAATAAATAGGAGAACTGACTGACCAATATGTATAATCATAATTCACGAGTCTATTCAAATATCTTTTTTTTTTTTAATTATTACTCATTTTTTCTTGTTGAATTGATAGTGTGAAAAAGTAAATTGATATTATTTGTGTGGAATGTTCTATTTTGAATAAATTTCTAAAGTAAATTGATATCTTGAAAAGATATTATTTATGTGGAATGTTCTGTTCTGAATGTATTTATATTATGTGAAAAATGTTTTATTCATTTCATGTGTATTTTTGGTAGAAATTCTCTTTTCATGTTAATGATGAGTCATTCTAAAAAATTCTAAATGTATCTTTTTAATTGGAGTGAATGAAATTTTAGTTTAACACATAATTTAACTTAGAATAATAACTTTGTTTAAATTTTGTTTTATGTGTAAATTTTTAGAACTTGTTATTCATGAAATATATTAAAAAACTCTTAATGTTTTTATACCCTTTTCAAAAATAATTTTCAATCGCAAAACTTTAAATGTTCATTTAAAATAAATCCTAAGGTGTATTTGCATGGGAATTAATTTTCATTTAATCTAACTTGAAATGTGTAGTTATTCCCTCTTTAAAAGAAAACTTCTAAATTTGTTTAACCTAACGTGAAATGGTGGGTTGTTATTCTCCTCTGAAATGAAAACTTCTAAATGTGTTTATTGTTTTTTAATGAAAAGTATAAAAAACATATCTAATTAGAAAATAATTCTGGATAGTATTATTGATTAATTTAAGTGTACATTTATAAAAGCAGTGTATATACATTTTACCCTGATAGAGACGTTTAAACATATTCGATGATTCATACTTTTAATAAAAACAATATATTCGAGGACTCATACTTTTAATTAAATCATTTAATCTAAAAAAAGTTATTTGAAAAACTTAAACTAGTGTAAAATTTAGAATTTTGTCAAAGTATTTTCTTAAAGTTTTATTAGATATATTCTTTTCCGTTATTTATTTCGATAGTGTAATACTAAAAACGTCGCTCTTCGAAAGCTAATAACCAAACTTTGTAAATTAATTTGAGTATATATGAATAGACATGTTGAAACAAATTCTATGATTCATACTTTTGATAAAATAATGTATTCGATGATTCATACTTTTAATTAAATCAATTTCTCTCATTAAAATTGTGTCTAAAAGTTCAATCTAAGTTAAACTAGCGTAATATTTAGAATTTTATCAAAGTATTTTATTGAAGTTTTATTCAAAATATTATTTACCGTTAATTATTTCGATAGTGTAATACTATATTAGTCTTTAAAATCTAATGCTTCTATTTTGCAAATTCATTTAAGTGTATATGAATAGACATGTTTAACACGTTCACGCCGGCGCGGTGGGTCACACTCGACTGTCTCAGAGTTGTCACGTCTCCGGCTTTTTGCACACCACTATTATTTTAGAGAAAATGTTGTTCCTTTAAATAGCCCAATTGTTCTAATTAAATAAAACAACATTTTCTGTATTAAAATACTGCTATTCAAAGAGCCGGAGACTTTGCAGCTCTGCACTGCAATTAGAGGCGTCTTAAATTCAGACACGTATGTGACTGAAAAAGTATTTCAGACACTTAAGTGTCTGAATATGAAATTTCAGACATCATAGATGTCTAAATTTAAGACACGTAAGTGTCTTACTGTGATCATGGTATGGATGAACTAAAAAAAGTGTCTTAAAAATGATAATACGTCTGAAATTAAAACATTTAGAAATCAGACACTTAAGTGTCTGAATGTAATACAATTGTATCATATATGTGATGACTGTATATACAATTGTATTGCAATATAAAATGTCAGCAGAATTAGAAAACGTTTTCGAATGGTTGAAAGACGTTTAAAATTCCATGCATTAAATTTGGTATTACTTTATAAAACAAGCAACGTGATTAGACCATGGGGCGTTTGTCAAAATTGTAATACTAGTTCATTTACTAAGTTTTGGAACTAAGTTATTTTTAGTGCAAATAAAGTAATTAAAGAATTGCCTTTCACAAAATATAAAGTTCTCCAAATAATTGTATTAAAATAACGTACCAGCTAGCCACCAACCCCTTCCCCCGACACACACGCTCACCTAATGGCTTAGCGTACACTGTAAAAAAAAATCTGTAAAGTTACTAAAGTTTTTCTAGGAAACTGGGATTCCAAGAAATTTTTATGTAACGGCAACAAGAAAAAATCCTGTAACATCGTCTATTACAGGAATTTTTCTTGTTGTCGTTACATAAAAATTTCTTGGAATCCCAGTTTCCTAGAAAAACTTTAGTAAGTTTACAGATTTTTTTTTACAGTGTAGGTTTTTGTGCACCAGAAGCAATTTAAAATACTGCGACCCTACCTTAGTGGCTATTATAATTTCATGCTATAATTTTTATGCAACAGTTTCTGGCCGCCTTAAGAGGCTACTTCAGTCAAATGAAAAGACGCATTCGCTAATGCTAATCGTATGGAAGAAATTTATAAAGCTACCTCGATGGCATTTCAATATTTTTAAATGATTTCTTTTGCATTGAACAGTTGAGATCAATCTGTATGCAGGCTGTTTTTTACTTTTTCGATTTTCATTGCAGATATTTTTTATGAGGTTGCTTTTAGTTTCGAAACCGGTTCCAAAAATGAAAGTGTTCTTATAAGAAATACCTGTAAACAAAATCGAAAAAGTAAACAGCGGCCTTTGTACAGATCGATCTCAACTGTTCAATGCAAAAGAAATCATTTAAAAATATTGAAATGCGACCGAGATATCTTTATAAATTTCTTCCATAGGATTAGCATTGGCGAACGGGTCTTTTCGTTTGACTGAAGTAGCCTCTTAACTAGTTTCGATCGGGATAATTCTCCTCTGCTTCCCATATGCTAAGCCAATGTCCCTTAATAAAAATTTTCTGCCATATTTACACATTACTGTTTTATAATTAGATAATAAAAAGTATGGTATAAAAAGTCGCTGTATTAAAATAATCCCAGGATTTACTAAGTTTAATTTGAAATGTAGAAATTTATTACTAATTTATTAAAATTTGATAAGTTATTTGAAAGTTTGACGACAAAATATTTATTTTATGCCTTTGTCTGAAAGCGTCCTAACTGTAATAATTATATCTTATAATGGACAATTGTAACGCATTAAAAAATATACTAATGAAGAAAAAAACAAATTTGTATTCGTTATTCCTACATTATTTCATTTCCCGATGATAAAAATCAACTGAAATTCATTCTGCAAATCAGGACCGAGTTTGAGCTGCCAGTCTCTCAGCCAACGATTGCGTCATTAACGGAAAAATAACGGGCGCGGAAAAATATGCTGAGAGGGTACTTCTTTTGTGATGATGTGTGTAATGTAAGATTGCTGGCCCATTAATATTGCAAGTGACAGTGATTTTAAACGACGATTATTTTTGTGATGAGCTCCTGATTTCTTTAGTTAAATGCAGTTTTCTTTAGTTGTGTAGTGCAAGACAGAAACATTATTACAATATTGAAACACCATGTATTTGGATGTACACTACGTATCACGTTCTTCTTACAGAAATATCCAGTTACTTTTGACAGTGTGTTCAGAAATGCTAGCGCATTAAAAAAAATACGTAGTATCACGATAGAAATATGCAGTCTCAAGAATATTTTTTAAAGTGCATATAACTTTTTTAAAAATAGTGTTTTATCGCTACTTCGTGAAATACTTTATTTCATGTTTGTGAAAATGGATTACTCTGGTAAAAGGTAAGAAAGAACCCTTTTGTACGATTATGTGAACTCTATTTCACGCAGAAATTTTATAGGAAAATAGTGACTTTGATTAGATAATTAAACATATAATGGTATTGATAATCTAAATTATTTTTATTTAATAATTTGCATATTTGGTTCTTTTTTACATCCAATAAAATTAGTTTTGTTTTAAAAGGCTTGCGTTCATTTGTGTGTTTTCAATAAATGCATATCATTTTCAAAATAATGAATTTGTTTAATACTTCTTTAAACCTCTATTTTATAAATAAATATTTTGTAGTCCAGAAGTAATTTTCCCTGCTTTTTATAAAAAAAAAAAAAACAAAAAAACAAAAAAAAAACAATGCATATATATATATTTATATATACATATTAATGGTTGCTAAATAGCTTGATCAAATTGCAATTATCATTTAATCTATATAAACAAATGCCCATACATAAATAAAAAGAATCTAATTTCAAATGATATTTCATTATTAAGTTCTTTTTTTTCAATTTTCAATACCTTATATTATACTTAATTTTACATAATAATTTTCATTTTTTGTAACAATGACAAGAGTATCATTTCATTTCATTCTCTTATAGAGTATATTTTCGAAGTAAATGTTTCAATATTATCAAATTTAAACTTATATATGATTTATTCCAAGCTCTGCTAAAAAATTATTTTAAAAAATAAAGTTGAATAAAATCCTATTGAAAAATGTGCTGATATTTAATATTTTGGGAAGGCAATGATGTTTGAAAATATAAATATTCTTATAATTATGTTTGATCTGCACATATATTTTTATATTATCATCATTTTTTTTCTTTCCTTTCAATTTTCAGTACATTTTGTATTTATGATATAATTTTACATATTAATTTTCATTTTTTGCAACAATGACAAGAGTATCATTTCATTTAATTCTCTTACAGAGTATATTTTCGAAGTAAATGTTTCAATATTATCAAATTTAAAATTATATATGATTTATTCCAAGCTGTGCTAAAAAATTATTTTAAAAAATAAAGTTGAATAAAATCCTATTGAAAAATGTGCTGATATTTAATATTTTGGGAAGGCAATGATGTTTGAAAATATAAATATTCTTATAATTATGTTTGATCTGCACATATATTTTTATACTATCATCATTTTTTTTTTCTTTCCTTTCAATTTTCAGTATATTTTGTATTTATGATATAATTTTACATATTAATTTTCATTTTTTGCAACAATGACGAGAGTATCATTTCATTTAATTCCCTTACAGAGTATATTTTCGAAGTAAATGTTTCAATATTATCAAATTTAAACTTATATATGATTTATTCCAAGCTGTGCTAAAAAATTATTTTAAAAAATAAAGTTGAATAAAATCCTATTGAAAAATGTGCTGATATTTAATATTTTGGGAAGGTAATGAGGTTTGAAAATATAAATATTCTTATAATTATGTTTGATCTGCACATATATTTTTATATTATCATCATTTTTTTCCTTTCCTTTCAATTTTCAGTGCATTTTGTATTTATGATATAATTTTACATATTAATTTTCATTTTTTGCAACAATGAGAAGAGTATCATTTCATTTCTTTCTCTTACAGAGTATATTTTCGAAGTAAATGTTTCAATATTATCAAATTTAAACTTATATATGATTTATTCCAAGCTGTGCTAAAAAATTATTTTAAAAAATAAAGTTGAATAAAATCCTATTGAAAAATGTGCTGATATTTAATATTTTGGGAAGGTAATGAGGTTCGAAAATATAAATATTCTTATAATTATGTTTGATCTGCACATATATTTTTATACTATCATCATTTTTTTTTTCTTTCCTTTCAATTTTCAGTACATTTTGTATTTATGATATAATTTTACATATTAATTTTCATTTTTTGCAACAATGACAAGAGTATCATTTCATTTAATTCTCTTACAGAATATGTTTTTGAAGTAAATGTTTCAATATTATCAAATTTAAACTTATATATGATTTATTCCAAGCTCTGCTAAAAAATTATTTTAAAAAATAAAGTTGAATAAAATCCTATTGAAAAATGTGCTGATATTTAATATTTTGGGAAGGTAATGAGGTTTGAAAATATAAATATTCTTATAATTATGTTTGATCTGCATATATATTTTTATACTATCATCATTTTTTTTCTTTCCTTTCAATTTTTAGTACATTTTGTATTTATGATATAATTTTACATATTAATTTTCATTTTTTGCAACAACGACAAGAGTATCATTTCATTTAATTCTCTTACAGAGTATATTTTCGAAGTAAATTTTTCAATATTATCAAATTTAAACTTATATATGATAAATGTTGTGATTGCTTTATATGATGGATGTAGAACATAAAAAGAAATCGTGAAAGCACCAGAGTGAAGTTATTTGGAATATCTGAATATTTTATAAATATTTTTTAGTTTTTCCAATGGAAAATAAATCCTACCTATATAGTATTCATTTTTTTTTAATAATTCTACTGAAAGCTTGCTTAAAAGGTACAAAATCTGCTTTGATTTTCTGTGTTCCATCTCAACAACATATTTAATTTTCAAGCCGCAGAGTCATCTTGAAAATATACTTTAAACAAGGAACAAAAATCGTTGTAATTAATCAAAGCTGTGCTAAAAAACATCGTAATTATTCCAAGCTGTGCTAAAAAATTATTTAAAAAAATAAAGTTGAATAAAATCCTATTAACAAAAATGTGCTGATATTTAATATTTTGGGAAGGTAATGAGGTTTGAAAATATAAATATTCTTATAATTATATTTGATTTGCAAATATATTTTTATATTATCATCATTTGTTTTTGTTTTTCTTTCCTTTCAATTTTCAGTACACTTTGTATTTATGATATAATCTTACATATTAATTTTCCTTTTTTGCAACAATGACAAGAGTATCATTTCATTTAATTCTCTTACAGAGTATATTTTAGAAGTAAATTTTTCAATATTATCAAATTTAAACTTATATATGATAAATGTTGTGATTGCTTTATATGATGGATGTAGAACATAAAAAGAAATCGTGAAAGCACCAGAGTGAAGTTATTTGGAATATCTCAATATTTTATAAATATTTTTTAGTTTTTCGAATGGAAAATAAATCCTACCTATATAGTATTCATTTTTTTTTTTAAATAATTCTACTGAAAGCTTGCTTAAAAGGTACAAAATCTGCTTTGATTTACTGTGTTCCATCTCAACAACATATTTAATTTTCAAGCCGCGGAGTCATCTTGAAAATATACTTTAAACAAGGAATAGAAATCGTTGTAATTAATCCAAGCTATGCTAAAAAACATCGTAATTATTCCAAGCTGTGCTAAAAAATTATTTTTAAAAATCAAGTTGAGTAAAATCCTATTAAAAAAATGTGCTGATATTTAATACTTTGGTAAGGTAATGAGGTTTGAAAATATAAATATTCTTATAATTATGTTTGATCTGCACATATATTTTTATATTATCATCATTTGTTTTCTTAATTTCTAGCGAAGTAAGTTATTTTTAACGTCATGTTAACAGAAAGAAAATGTTTTTGACTTCAATCTTAAGTCACTTTTTATGTATCTAATATGGGGAGAGGAAGAGAGACCCATAACAATAAAGAATGACTTTTACTTTATTTATTTTTTATTTTTTGGTGAGGGGGGGGGGGGGGGGGGAGGATCGGATTTTTAGGATTATTTTGTTTTGTATTTGATAATGTAGCACCTCAACGCACGTTATGTTAGTTGCATTTAAATTTAGTATGTTTTTATGACCAAAAATAAATAAAGTAATAAATAAACTTGCATTGAGATGCTACAAGGTTAACCCTTAGTAACATCATGTTGCACATCTGCAACATACCCAAAAGTCAATGTTACTTACACAGTAAGGTTTAAAATACGATTTCATTTATTGTTCCTATTTCCCAATACAGCAGAATATAAATTAACCAGAGAATTTTAAAAGACAGAGATAATGAGCTAATTTTTTATATCAAGGATTTTCTTTATCATGAGCAGTTTCACATATTACTAAAATTAACTTCGTAAATTTTGTCAAATTAAAAAAAAACTTAAGACTATCGAAAATAGATTTGTACAGTGATATTTACTATATTATTTGTCGTTTAAAAAGTGTCAAATAGACATGCTGTGGAACCAGAATCCTATAACTACTGTTCGCCTCAGCCGCCGATATGCGGTTATCAAATGTTTCTGTATTTCTTGGTATGATAAATAGTATAATAAAAAAAAAAAGTAAGAGTTTCTTCCTCAATCTTTTTTAATTTTTGGAATCTCATATACTTCCAATTTTGTGGAATCTAGCGTTAGATTTTATTTAACACAGATATGAAAATGCAAAAAAATGCTCAAATTAATTCATTGGAAATATCTAATTTAAATGGGAAGAAAATTGTTCGACGAAGCAGGGATGGGTTTCATTCCGAAAGGGGTGAATCATTTTTTATAAATGGGAATAATTTGTTACCATAAAGCAGAGCTGATTGTAGCGTGGACAAAGTGGGCTGTTTCTATGGGCCTTTTGCTTTACGGGCCCCAAAATTTGGTATTAAATTTCCATAAAGCTGATATTTTTTAATTTGTTTTGACCTTATACTTATTTTAATAAATATTTTGCACTTTTAGATCATTATTAGGTTAAAGAAAAGGATATATTTGTCCAAATATGTATTTGATGACATCGAATAGGCTTAATTTTTTTTGTAACAGTATATGAAGGCGGTGGGGGGAGAAAAAATACCAGGTCTCTGGCCTAGAATTCATTTGAAGTTGTCTTTAAAAGTAATTAACATTTTTGACGCTGTAGGGCATATATGATATCACATAAATATATATTTAGGTGAATATACTGATTGTAATCATCACAAGGTGAAAACATATTTAAAATATCAGCTTTATGAAAATTTCATACCCAATTTGGAGTGCCCTAGAATCAGGGGGCAGAGAAATATCCCAGTTTTCCCACGCTGCAATCAGCTTTGCTTTATGGTAACAAATGATTCCCATGTTAAATTTAATTCCCCAGATGTTCTTCGGCAACTGCTAAAAGTGATTAAAAAAAAGAAAAGAAAGAACTTGTTACTATACACAGATCATTTTAACAAGCCAATTTACGAACTGTTTCTTTACTTCCGCATTTGATAATGAGTGCTATTACAGCCCACTTGAGTAACTCTCTAAAGCATATGTTCTAATAACTAAGATTTCACCACTGATATGTAACTAAAAGGAACATCTGAACATTTTGACTTTTGCCAGACACCTTTAATTATTATATATTTTTTCTACGCTGCGAATATGTTTTTTAGCAGCTTTATGTATTCTCACTCTTAATCATGTAGCCTCTCTGTTAACACGGAGTTTCTTATACTCCAGTAATATGTTTAATTATAAGTATTTAAAGCTAAAATTTGAATCTTTCTTTATCGTAAAAACACACAATACTAATTCAAATTACATTATATCTTCCCATGGATTTAGCGGATTTATATTAAGCTCTCAAAGGATCCTTAAAGGATAAATAATGCTTCACAAAATAAAATAAAAATAATTTCTTCAAGAAGCTTTTGGATAATCCCTGGCCACGCCACACCGATGAAGTTATACGTCATCGCGATATTGATGAATCCCAGGTAAGCGCATTTTACCTATTTCCATTTCAAAAGCAGCATATCCACAAGAGATTTTTTCTAATTGTTTAAATATGAGACAGCGAATTCCTGCTATCGAGAATGGAGTGCTTTTGGCTTAATAGGCCACTTAAACTCCAACAAAAAGATTAATGAGACAGATAAAGTGATCATGTTTAGCGAAAAAGAAGAAAAATTTTATATAGTGGCTTAGATTATAAATATTAAAAATATTCATGTTCTGAATAAAAAAAATAAAAAGATGCTGCATTGAATAAAATAATGAATGTTATTGTACCAAAAATATAAAGGTGAATGAAAAAGAAACATTTATATATTTATGTTTTATGTAATGAACATTTAAATAATTAGTGAATGAACAATTTGTTGGTTGTGAGTAATAATAATAATAATAAAAAAAAAAATCGTTCATTTTACATTTTACAGTAAATAAATAAATAAAAAGGAAATAGGTTGGTCGCATAAACAAATAAAAATAAACATGGCAGGGATAAAAGAAACTCAAATAGTCGAAAAATTAAATTCGACAAACTACGCAAATTGGAAATTTCGCGCAGAAATGATTTTAATAAAAGACTAGCAGGCTATGCCCGCTGCGCTGGTCAATATTTCCAAATGAACCTTGGATTAAACTAAATGGTGAATTTGAACTTGTATTTTAAACAATATGGATCTTCAGCTTGACCTTGCTCATCACTGAAAACGATGCGAACGCCATTGCGATATAATGTTATCTTAAGCGTTGGACAAAATTTAGCAATTAAGAAGTAATTGTTTTAGTTGATTATAAACAGCGCACTTATGGTCGGGTAATGAGACCGCTATGACAACAGGAATTAATACCTCTGTAACTAATCAACATATAATGAAATCGTATATACTAACACCATTCCTAAAAGTCATGCAACAGGCCACTTGTAACAAAATATGGTCTGTAGATTTTTTTAAAAAGGCTAAACTTTCATAATCAGGTTCACTTAATTTTTGAACTTTTACTGTTGCTCTATAACTAAGTACCCTTGAACAATATGTATACACTAAAACCTTTCCAAAATTATTACTTAACTAATTGTGGTGTATCCTACGATAGTATTATAAACAATCGGAATGAAATACAAATTTCCGTTGTAAATATATAGTAGATGATGATGATGCGATTTTGTGTAATAGTAAAGTTTTCGCTTCAAACATAAACGATGCTTTCAACATTAAAGCTAATACACCAATATGTTAAGTATCCGAATACGGAAGGTTAACTTAAATTCTCATGAGCAACTACTCAAAGAAAAATGAATATGTGGCTTTTGTGATATTTTTATGTCAGCCGGGCGCAGATAATAAATCAATAAAGATTGTTTTCATAGCATATTCTTATTTTATTATT
This sequence comes from Maratus speciosus, assembly GCA_963932465.1. NCBI lineage: Eukaryota > Metazoa > Arthropoda > Arachnida > Araneae > Salticidae > Maratus > Maratus speciosus. The sequence goes on from OZ010794.1 coordinate 322,725,156, forward strand.
TTCATTTAAAACACAAACCTTTCACTCATTTCATTTAAAATGCATGCCTTATACTAATTTCATTTAAAAAACTGAAAGATAAACAATAGCAGGAAATAATGCCATAATTAAAAACAAAAAAATATTTTTAATTTACATACGCAAAATGTAACTACTGCTACTGGGAATTTTAAAAATGCTATCAGCGAAATGTGCGCACGGTTGTTATAAATGTAACCATTTTTTCTTCTTATCGAGGAGCAATTTATAAATCGCACAATATTATTCCAATTCCAATTTCTTTCATTGAGGAACCTATGACCGGAAAAAATGGAAAAAGACTTTTGTAGATTCTTCGGATGACGGCATCTGACGCCATAAACCGAGTTTATATATATGAAAATAATTTTTAAGTCGTTACAAACATTGCTTTCATACTTAAATATTTTCATTGGTACTACTTGTTATCCCGTCGACCAATTTCGCCAAATTATATAAATCGCCAAATCATTCGCCAATTTATATAAATTGACATAATCTTTATTTTAAATAACGAAATAACAAATAAATTAGTATAACATTAATAAAAATACAAATAAAACGTCGAAATTAAAATCACCTGATGACGTAAACACGTGTAGCTTGTTTAAATTCAAGTGAATTTGATATTTACGATCAACCATTATTGGCATTTAATCTTATAGTTTGACGATAAATTTTTGGTCGACGGAATATCTAAGTAGTACATTTTCCATTTTTGTTTTATAACGCTAAATTCTCAGTAATTTTTTTCCTTTTATTTTACATAAAATCACTATTTTTTTAAAAAAATTAAGATGCTTGCATTTTTATTTCAAACTCATAGAGCCGTTTTTATTTTTTAGCCAAAAGGGTTGATTTGAATTTTTTCCGTTGCTAGAGTAACGGATGTAATGATAGATATTTTGAGGTTTAGATGCCAAAGACACCGCCAAATTAGAAAAATATGAAATGTGCCATGAACTGTTGGCTTATAAAAATTTATTTGGTAGCATTCGATTCAGCATACAAAACTACATTAAAATATGCTATCATTTGACGCATAATTTTTATATTCGATTTTTTCCCCCTCCACGTGCAAAAACCATTAGGGGTGACACTTTAGAAAGTCCTTTCTTAGCAGAAGTCTATGTCATAAGAAGTATTTTTACCCCGATTTTCAAGATTTTAGGTTCAGTAGTTTGCGCTGTGCGTTAATTAGTCACCTAATCCAGACTTTATTTTATATACTATATTAGATATTCCATTTTGCGGTGAATCGATGATCGAAAATTAGTCCAATATCATTTGAAATATTACATAACAGAGGAGAAAGTACGAAGAAAGACGAAGAAGAAATGACGAATTACAAAAGACTTGTATTTTTTTTTTTTTCAAAATGTTGAATTTTTCGATAGTAATAACGTATTAAAACATAAATTTCCTTAAAAATTATCTTTATTTCCTAGATTTCGAATCTGTGAATTTTCCTATAAATGAAATTGGCGATATGACTTGAGAAAAAATGAAATAAACAATAGATAATATTTGCTTATATAAAATGGGTAATATTCGTTGATCTGAGTTCGAGTTTATAAATATCACATGCTTTCGGAATTACGGCGAAAAACATTTTAAAAAGTATGAAATTATTTTACAATATGTATGTGTGGCAGAGATTCACACTGAAATTTAAGCATTCGATTCCATTTTTTAAATAAGAACTGATATCTATATAAGTTACAATTGAATATGAAAATGTACCCAAAAAATGATCTCTTTCACCTAAAAAAACACCATTTGTGAGAACATCCTCAAGCTAATGTCACGCTTATGCATTTTTGGCTTAAAATCACATCGTTTGGCGACAAAAGAAAAATAAAAAATTGTAAAGAAACAAATAGTAATTACACATGTGACTCACAATTACATCTGCTTGTTTCTTCTTTAAGTCACGTGATGGGACAATTAGACATAAAAGAAAAAAGAAAAGAGCAGAACAGAAAGAAAATGTCGTTAAAATTTCATCTAATCAAATTTTCTGATTCGTTTCCATATCTAACGCAAGCGATAAAGAGCCAAATATTGCGTATCAAGTGTAATATTTCTTATTAAATTAATTTTTAAGCATTACAAATATTTCTTTCAGGTTTTAATTAAATGTTTCCGTTTTTTAATATTATCACTCATTGAAACGGATTTTCTTTTTCTTTTTTTCCTTTTTTTTCATTTAAATAAAATTAGTAACAGTTTTTCTTTTATTTTTCGAGGTTTAATAGCCGTTTCAATTTTTTTTTATCAACGATGAATTTCGCCAAGAAATAAAATGGTAACCTTATCGCCCAAAATAACAGAATTTTCCGTCATAATTCTAAAACTAATATAGGTAGAATAATGTGTTATAGCTTAAAACCTTCCCTGAAACAATACCTATCTAACGGTATAAGTTCCGTAAAAATCCATGCAGTAGAACTCGAAATCTAGGCGTTCGGAACGAAATTTAAGTTTGGATTTTATATATATAATAGATAATAGAATAGATAATAGATTTTATATATATATATAATAGAATAGATAATAGATTATGTGTTATGAACTATCTCAAAGTTTAAAACAGATCGCATTGTTAGATTTCCCAATTTTAACAATATCGCGTTATGTTAGTTCCACATTCCACCACCAGGGAGCGCACTCTATTCTTAACGAAAGCGTATTTGAACGAAACTCCTTCGTGCAACCTTTCCGTAGATACATGAATCGGGAGGGTGGCGGTCTTAACCAATAATTTAAGATAATTGCTGAAATTACTACGAAAAATATTTTAAAGGGGCTCTACGCGGGCCCCTAATAGAGTTAGAGGAAATCGGAAGACGGCAAAATAATCGCGGGGAAAAGTTTGCTTGGGTACTTCGGAGCTACTTTTGGCGCGAGATCTAAGCTCTACGACCAATAGGAGCCCAGATATTTAAGGAAATATGAAGTAACAAAGTCCAAAATAATAGAATTTTCTGTAATGATTCTATAACTAATCTAGGTAGAATGATGTGTTATAGCTTAAAACCTTCCCTGGAACGATACCTATCTAACGGTATAAGTTCCGTAAAAATCCATGCGGTAGAACTCGAAATCTCGGCGTTCGGAACGAAATTTCCGTTTGGATTTTATATATATAATAGAAGAATTGTTTGATGTAATAACACAAAATCCCCCAGATCCAATTAACGCGGACTGGACGAAGAGGGACCGTAAAGCACGTGCAATTATCAACTTGAGTATTGAAGACTCACAAATCGTGCATGTAAAGCACTTAAACACTGCCAGAGAAACCTGGCAAGCTTTAAAAACAATTCATGAAAGGGCCAATCTCTCAAGCAAGTTATATTTGCTGAGAAAATTATACGGAGCAAAACTCCCAGAAAACGGCAATCTAATAAAACACATTACACATATTTTAGAACTTGTTAATAAACTTTCAGCCATAGGCGAAACTATTAATGACTCGCACATTTCAGCTCTGTTACTTTGTTCATTACCACCTAGCTACAACACCTTAATTATAGCCCTCGAGGCCCGTCCAGAAAATGAACTTAATTCAGAGTTTATAAAATGAAAACTCACTGATGAATATACAAGACGTTTAGAAAACACAGATCAGAGCGAGAATTCCTCAAAAGCGTTTAAAACGCATAAAAAGTTTCCGGCTGAACACTATAATAAAAAGGACAAACAGTGCACATACTGTAAATTAAAAAACCATACATACAGAGAGTGCTGGCATCTTAAGAACAGAAACACTTACTCACCGTCACAAAAACAACAGCCGCACAAATCCAAGTATTACACATCATCGTTATGTTATGAAGACGCAAACTATTATAGAGAAAACAAAAACCGTGAAACAGAACCAATCCGGATTAACAAAACACAGGGCAATTCAGGAAAAGGCAGCGACGCAGCTTTTTTAGTCCAGAAACCATGAAAACAAACCTGGATAATCGACTCAGGTTCATCGACACACATTCTAAACAGTAAAGATGCATTCACTAAGTTTAACGACACTGAAAAGACGACAGTCATCATTGCCAATGGAAAAACGCTGAATTCACACGGTACAGGTGAAACGACATTTAAAACAAAAACATCCGATGGAGGGATAAACACAATCACATTAAAAGAAGTATTATATGTACCAGAATTAGAATCAAACCTCATATCGGTAAGCAAAGCAACACAGAATGGCTATAAATTAATTTTCGATAAAGAAAAATGCACGTTATCCCGAAACGGGAATATTTATCTTGAAGCAAGAATGAAAAATAATTTATATCAAGTCGAATTATTAGAAAGCGCTGAAACTAATAAAGTAAACATTGCACATGAATGTAAAAATAAAAATTGCATAGAAGTTTGGCACAAACGGCTTGGCCATCGTAACTATAATGCGATAAAAGAATTGATAAATAAAAACTTAGCAGACGGTATAAAAATAAATAACTGTAATCATAATGCATTGTGTGAAATATGTATCCAAACAAAAATAAGTGATGCCCCATATCCGAAATCAACAAACTGTCCCAAAACAGGCAAAGTGCTCGATCTGATACACACGGACGTGTGCACATCTATCGGTACACCTACTATCGGGGGAAAAACAATGTTCGTCACTTTTATAGACGACTATTCAAGGTTCACAGTAATTTACTTACTTTCGCATAAAAATGAAGTTCACGAAAAGTTAAAAGATTATGTAGCCATGGTGAAAACCCAATTCGGCAGATTCCCTAAAGCTATTAGATCCGATAATGGAGGGGAATATTTAGGTAAACAAACGGAAGAATACCTAAGGGCAAGAGGTATCCAACACCAGTTTACGGTACCATTTTGTCCGAGCCAAAACGGCGTAGCGGAAAGAAAGAATAGGTCATTATTAGATATGACTAGGAGTCTACTCTCCGAAGCAGGCTTACCTCAAAAATTCTGGGGAGAAGCCATAAATACAGCCAATCACCTGAAGAATAGGCTACCAACCAAAATAACAAACAAAACACCGTTCGAAATTTGGTTCAACCGAAAACCCACCTTACACTACCTGCGTACATTCGGCTGTAAAGCTTATGCCTATATACAGAAACATCAGCGAAACAAATTAGATGATAGAGCGCAGGAAGGAATACTTGTGGGGTATGACAACAAATCAAAAGGTTACCGTATATTCACAAAAGAAAACAAAATAATAATAGCGAGAACAGTTAAATTTATAGAAAATAGTGAAAACAACTTAAAAGAAAGCGAAGAGGTAGAAAACTCAGACAATGACAACAACTACATTCAAACAGAGTTAAGTAATTCGGACGAAGAACCAACCGCGTCCAAACAACCCGACGTAGAACCGAGAAGGTCTCAGAGGTCAAATAGAGGGGTACCACCCGACAGATACGTATGTCACGTAAAAACAAATGACACATTCGAACCAACCGATTTTTATGACATAGCAAACATGAACAACCCAGTAGAAAAAGAAAATTGGCTCAAAGCCACTCAACAAGAAATCAACTCATTAAAGAAAAATAAAACTTGGGACTTAGTGGATCCCCCCCCCCCCCCCCCAAATAAGAAAATTATTGGTTGTAAGTGAATTTTTAAGAGAAAGTTAGATAATTTAGAAAATGTACAAAAATACAAGGCCCGTTTAGTAGCTGTTGCCGCTAGAAGCGCCATCTATGTGGTTTGTTTTGAAACTTGTGAGTTGGGTTCGAGACGCCGATCCGAGGAGTAGTGTAAATATCGGCTCTCGATCAATTTATTGTTTGTGAATTAAAATTTAATTAGTAATACAGTCCGCTAGTTTTATTTTATTGTGAGTTGTGTGCAGTGATTAATTTGTGATTGAGCTATTGGCGGGAACACCTTTTTTTGGTCCCCCTCACCGGAGAAAAGAACAAGCATTTAATTACGTATTTAAAGTGTTTCGATTTTAGAGTCAACGAGATAAGTGTACCGTAACGAATTAAGTGTTTTCCTTTTATGAGAATTTGTGCATTTTAATACGTTATTATAATATTCTTTAATAGTGTGGTGTTAAAAATATACTTTATTACGAGGAGTTTATATCAAGCAGTTGTTTTGATTCAAGAACAAAAATAATAATGTTCTTTCAGTGCAGAGTTGCGCAATCGTAAGCGATCATTTAAAGCAGAGAATAACAAAGTTATTTCGAAATGCTGATTTTGAGAAGACAAATGAAATAAATAAAAGAAATGAAATATTTTTTCTGCCGTAACTCAACAGTTTGATAAAAGTGATTCATCTTTATTTTTGGAGGTATGTGAGATTTATTTATTTATTTATTGTGAACTATATTTATTAAAATGTTCAAAAGCGCGAAAAAAGAAGATTACCAAAGGGTAGCTTTTGAATTAGGGATTGATATTTCTGACACAAAATTAACTAATTATGATTTAATGAATTTAATAAAGGAAAGTGATAAATATAAAGCAGATTCTAAATTGGTCGAAGAAATGGCCAATAATATTATAGAGGAGAGAAAAAATGAGGAAGCGAAGGTATTAGAACTTGAAAAATTAAAAATTGAACGCACAAAATTAGAGCTTGAGTTGGCGAAGGCCCGTGCAGAAACCAAAAGTGAAAAATTAAATGATTTCGAGAAGGTAGAAAGCATAGAATCTTTAGACTCTCTCATTAAAAGCATAAAAACGCTTACAATCAAAATACCGTCTAGACCGGAAGGTTGGGGGTATTTTTTCTCGTCTTTAGAAAGGGCCTTCATTTCAAAAAATGTCCCAGAAAAGTATAAATCGGAAATAATCTAAATCTGTTAGGGGAAAGGGCAACAAATGTTATTACGTACATTAAGGATGGGGAATTAGAAGATTATTCAAAGGTGAAAGCTATAGTACTTAGAGAATTTGAGCCAACCCCCCAAACTTGTTTAGAACATTTTAGAAAAGCACAACGTCAACCCAATGAAACGTATGTGCAATTTGCATCCCGATTAACAACGAGTTGGGATTATTATTTAAAATTGAGAAATGTGACCGATTTTGAAACTTTAAAAAAGTTAGTTATTTCTGATAAAATTTGTCAGACGCTGGATAAGGATGTTACGTGTTTTATAAATGTTAGACAAGGAGATTCTTGGTTTCACCCAATTGAGTTATCTAGGGAGATAGATTTATATTACACATCAAAGGGAAAACCTGTGGTTGATAATTCTAGGTCGAATAATAAAAATAATTATTCCAGGCCAGTTTCTAAAGTTTTTCTAACTGATGTAAAAAATTCTAAATGTATATTGTCATGTAATGAAAATCATCCTTTGCATAAATGTCCTGTTTATAAAAATATGTCAGTGAGTGATAGAGTTGAGCTGGTAAAGGCAAAAAATCTTTGTTTTAACTGTCTTATGAATCATAAAGTAGTCGATTGTAAATCTAAATTCTCGTGTATTATTTGTAGGAAAAAGCACAATGTAACTTTGCATTTTCCTCGCGAACAAAAAATAAATAAAGTTGAAAACCAAGAGGTAATTTCACAGGAAATGAGTCATATAAACAAAGGAGGTAATAAATCTAATTTGGATGTTTCGGCTCCAGTATTTCAGCCTTTCCCAGCTAATAATCAAAACAGTTTATTTTCAACGACATGTAATTTGGCTAATGATTTAAAAGCTGTGTTACTTAGCACATTTGTTTGTTTAATAAAAGATAAATTAGGTAATTTTCATGAGGTACGAGGTCTATTAGACGTTGGAGCAAACTCTAACTTTATGAGTAAAAAGTTAGTAGATAAACTTAATTTGAAAAGAGAAAAGACTAACATTTCTATTTCAGGCATAAATAATTTATCGTTGAATGTTAGATCTAGGGTTAACACAACTGTTTCAAATAGAGATAAGGATTTTCATTTAAAATTAGACTTTTTAGTCGTTCCGAAAATTACAGAATTTACGCCGTCTAGGCTGCTTGAGACTTCTATCCCAGTGTTAAATAACATCAAATTAGCCGATGAAAAATTTAATGTCCCAGGCCCGATTGATTTGCTTTTAGGTGCAGAAAATTTCTATGAATTTTTAAGACCAGGTCAAATTTATCCGCAAACATTAAATACTAAAATTGTGTTACAAAGCAGTGTATTCGGGTATATTGTCAGTGGAAGCCTTCCGGCTAAGGGTGAAAGTAGTATACATTGTGGGTTAATTACAGATAATTTGGAATTAGAAAAAATAATTAAAGAGTTTTGGGAAATAGAAAACATAGAGAGAGAGTCTGAGATTTCTAAAACTAAGGAAGCAGAAATTTGTGAAGAACATTTTCGGAAAAATTATTCTAGAACTGAAAATGGACAATATATGGTGAAAATGCCGCTAAATGAAGATCCATCTTGTCTTGGCGAATCAAAACAAAAGGCAATTAATATTTTAAATTCATTATGGAAGCGCTTAGTTAGAGAACCTAAAGTTAATGATCTTTATAAAGCATTTATGGAAGAATATCTAAGTATGGGTCGCATGGAAGAAGTGATAGAATCTGAAGAGCCAGAAGTCACTTATTATATTCCACATCATTGCGTATTCCGTACAGAATCAAGTAGTACACCATTACGAGTCGTGTATAATGCCAGTTCCTTAACTTCTACAGGGAAATCATTAAACAGTTTGCAGTTTAACGGAGGAACAATCCAGGATGAGTTATTTTCTATAATGTTGCGATTTCGAAAGCATCAGTTTGTTTTTGTAGCTGATATTAAAAAAATGTATCGTATGATATTAATACATCCGAGTCAACGTGATTTATTACGAATAGTATTTAAACCTGAGGTGAATGAGCCAGTAAAAGTGTACAGGTTATGTACTGTTTCTTATGGCACAACTAGTGCCCCTTTTTTAGCTACAAGAACCTTAATGCAATTATCCAGAGACGAAGGAAATGAATTTCCTTTAGCTGCGAATGTGTTGTTGCAGGATGTGTACATGGATGACATCCTAACAGGAGCAGATGATTTAGGCACAGCGAAGGAGATTCAGCAACAACTGATATCTTTGTTAAATAGAGGAGGCATGGATCTCCATAAATGGGCAGTAAATAATTTTGCTCTTTTATGTAACACTTCAGAATCTGAATATTCTTTTTCTAACGAGACAAAAACTTTGGGAATATTGTGGAAGCCTCAACCGGATTGTTTTGGGTTTAACTTAATTATCGAGCAAAGTGAATTATATACTAAACGATCAGTCTTATCACAAATTGCTAGAATATTTGACCCTTTGGGTTTGATAGGTCCAATAATTACAAGGGCCAAGGTGTTTCTGCAAAAATTATGGTTGCTGAAAATAGATTGGTGTGATTATCTCACAGTGAAAGAAAATAAGGAGTGGAATGAATTTCTTACGTCCTTAAAATGTGTAAATCTGATCAGTATCCCTAGATGTATTCTTATTGATCAGTCTATTTGTGTAGAACTACATGGATTTTCTGATGCATCTGAGATTGCTTATGGAGCGGTCATTTACGTGAAATCTACTAATTTTTGTGGTGATTCTGCTGTTAAGCTACTCACTAGTAAGTCCAGAGTAGCTCCTCTAAAGCATGTCACTGTTCCGCGTCTTGAACTTTCTGCTGCAGTCCTGCTATCCAAGTTAATGAAGAAGGTGTTAAGTGCCTTAAAACTAGAAGTTTCTAAAACTTATTTTTGGACAGACAGCACCATTGTACTTGCATGGTTAAAAAAAGAATCCAATGATCTTAAGACATTCGTAGCAAACAGGATATCAATTATACAAAGTTTAACTTCAGTTGAACAGTGGCATTACGTGCCTTCTAAGCAAAATCCTGCTGACCTTATTTCTAGAGGTATAGATCCCATCAAGATTCAACAGTGTGAACTGTGGTGGTTCGGTCCAGCATTCCTACAACAGCCTGAGGTGGTCGAGTATCCCGATAGCAATCCTGCTGAAACCAATAAACTGTTTTTGCGTGAATTGAAATCACCATCAGTGACTCAAGTATGTGCCTTAGTTAACACTCTTGAACCTTTAGACATAATTAATAACTGTTCGTCGTTCATCAAACTACAAAGAGTAGTAGCATGGTGTAAACGATTCATATATAACTGTAGAAACCCTTTATATCCTACAGCTGGAACTTTATCTAGCAGTGAACTCTCTCAGTCCTTATTGTGCATTGTAAAGAACATTCAAAGGACTTCATTCGTGAAAGAAATCCAGTGTTTAGAAAGGGGTACTGCTATCCCTAACAATAGCAAACTGATAAACTTGTGTCCATTTTTAGACAGTGATGGCTGCATTCGTGTTGGTGGTAGACTGAAAAACAGTAACTTATCCGATCACCAAAAATATCCTATGATTATCCCTGCAAAACATAATTTTACATTTTGTGTTATTAATTATTTTCATGTTTTATATTTTCATGCAGGTTCAGAAACCACAATGTCTCTTATAAGAACTAAATTTTGGATTTTAGCTGGCAGAAATGTAGTTAGAAAAATTATTTTTAATTGTATTATTTGTAAGAAAATTAATTCTAAAATTTCGCAGCAACAGATGGCTGATTTGCCAGCAGCAAGAGTAACGGTATCCAGAGTATTTACGCGCACTGGATTAGACTACTGCGGTCCTTTTCAGGTAAAAAATTCCACAGGTAGGAGTAAACAGGTAAAAAAGGTTTTTATTTGTATATTTGTATGTTTTACTACAAAGGCATTGCACTTTGAAATTGTCAGTGATTTAACAAGTGCAGCGTTTTTAGCAGCACTTAAACGCTTTATTGCGAGGCGAGGCAAACCTTCTGATATCTTTAGTGATAATGGTCGAAATTTTGTTGGTGCCAATAAAGAATTAAGAGCAATTCTCAGATCTTTATTTAAGGATAAAAGTGAGGAGGAAATTCAAAATTATTTAGCTAATGAAGGAATCAAGTGGCATTTTAATCCCCCTTCAACCCCTCACTTTGGAGGTTTATGGGAGGCAAGTGTTAAATCACTTAAATATCATTTAAAGCGTGTTGTAGGTAAAACTATTTTAAGTTATGAGGAACTCTTGACTCTCATTATTCAAATCGAAGCTGTTCTTAATTCTCGTCCCCTCTGCCCTCTTTCAAATGATCCAAATGATGTTGAAGCCTTGACACCTGCTCATTTTCTTATTGGCTCATCTTTAATGGCCTTACCTGAACCGAATTATACTGAAATCCCTATGAATAGGTTGAGCAGGTGGCAATTAGTTCAAAAATTGACACAACATCTTTGGAAAAAATGGTCATCAGACTATCTAAATAAGCTCTTAAATAGGCCCAAATGGCATAAAGGAAGAGTAGAGATAAAAGAGGGAGATTTAGTTTTAATAAAAAATTCTGATAATTATAGTCCTTTAAAATGGCATTTGGCAAGAATTGTTAAAATCCATCCAGGCCAAGATGGTATAATTAGAGTTGTAACATTAAAGGATAAGAATGGCACATATAAAAGGCCACTAACAAAAATTGTTGTTTTGCCTCATGTGAATGAAACCACATTAAATACTTGAATTCATACATTTTATTTTAATTAAAAAAAAAAATTTTGTAGTGTAGTGTATTATTATATTTTTTGTTTATATTTGTAAATTTAACATTTCATTTAGTGTATATGCTGAAAAAAAAAATTGTATTATTGAGATTGTAATTTAAATTGATGTCATATTTATAGTATTGAATGTTTGAAACATTCAAGGCCCGGCGGTATGTTGCCGCTAGAAGCGCCATCTATGTGGTTTGTTTTGAAACTTGTGAGTTGGGTTCGAGACGCCGATCCGAGGAGTAGTGTAAATATCGGCTCTCGATCAATTTATTGTTTGTGAATTAAAATTTAATTAGTAATACAGTCCGCTAGTTTTATTTTATTGTGAGTTGTGTGCAGTGATTAATTTGTGATTGAGCTATTGGCGGGAACAGTAGCGAAAGGATATAATCAGAAGTACGGCGAAGATTATGATGAAACCTTCGCACCCGTAGTTTCACACACAACAATCCGCACATTTTTAGCCTCAGCGGCATATAAAAATCTTTCTGTTCAACACATTGACATCGACACTGCATTTCTTCACGGCGAAATAGAAGAAGAAATTTTCATGAAACAACCAGAAGGTTTTATAGAAAAAAAAATGTGAAAACAAAGTGTGTAAACTGAATAAAACAATCTACGGCTTAAAACAGGCAGCTAGAACCTGGCACAAAAAGATCGCAGAATCATTAAAAAACATGAATTTTGTGCAAAGCACTGCTGACTCATGTTTGTTTATCAGAAAAAAAAGGAAAATTTCACTTATATCATCGTCTACGTTGACGATATTTTAATCGCGAGTAAAAGTGAAATAATTAAAGATGTAATAAAACAATTGCAAAATGAGTACGGAGTAAAAGACTTAGGCGAAATAAGTCAGTACCTAGGAAAATATCATAATCAAAACGAATGATGGTTACAAATTAAACCAAAAGTCAAAAATAGAAGATTTGGTTAGAAAGTTAAATTTAACAGATGCAAGACCTATTGGTACACCGATGGAAGTAGGTTTCTATAAATTAGAAGATAGCGACAATTTACTTCCGAACAATACAAAGTTTAGGCAAGCGATCGGTTCGCTCTTGTATATTGCCACAGTCACTCGACCCGACATTATGGCACCAGTAAATATACTTAGTAGGAGAAGTGCAACGCCACGCGAGAAGGATTGGAAAGCGGCAAAAAGAATTGTTATTTACCTCAATTGCACAAAAAACCTATGCCTAACAATAAGCAAAAATAAACCACCAATACTCATCGCGTATGCTGATGCTGATTGGGCTGGGGACACTAAAAATAGAAAATCAACCACCGGCAATATTTTTTTTCTGGGTGATAATCCCATTCAGTGGGCTACAAAATTACAGTCAAGCATTGCATATTCTTCCGCTGAAGCGGAATATGTTGCTGCAGCAACCGCAGGACAAGAAATTTTATGGCTATTAAAACTGCTAGAAGATCTTAACTTGTACCAAGTAAAACCTATTTTACTTTACCATGACAACCAAAGCAGTATAAAGATGATAGAAAATGAAAAATTTTCGAAGCGGACAAAACACATTGATATCCGCTTTCACGCCATAAGACAATTAAAGGAAGATAAAATTATCGAATTAAAATATTGTCCCACGCAATACATGATTGCTGACTGCTTGACAAAGCCCACACCCAAACCTCAACTTTTGTGTGACATCAAGACTATGAACTTGTTACCTTATCCATCTGAGGAGATTAAGGAGGGGTGTTAAATTTAATTCCCCAGATGTTCTTCGGCAACTGCTAAAAGTGATTAAAAAAAAGAAAAGAAAGAACTTGTTACTATACACAGATCATTTTAACAAGCCAATTTACGAACTGTTTCTTTACTTCCACATTTGATAATGAGTGCTATTACAGCCCACTTGAGTAACTCTCTAAAGCATATGTTCTAATAACTAAGATTTCACCACTGATATGTAACTAAAAGGAACATCTGAACATTTTGACTTTTGCCAGACACCTTTAATTATTATATATTTTTTCTACGCTGCGAATATGTTTTTTAGCAGCTTTATGTATTCTCACTCTTAATCATGTAGCCTCTCTGTTAACACGGAGTTTCTTATACTCCAGTAATATGTTTAATTATAAGTATTTAAAGCTAAAATTTGAATCTTTCTTTATCGTAAAAACACACAATACTAATTCAAATTACATTATATCTTCCCATGGATTTAGCGGATTTATATTAAGCTCTCAAAGGATCCTTAAAGGATAAATAATGCTTCACAAAATAAAATAAAAATAATTTCTTCAAGAAGCTTTTGGATAATCCCTGGCCACGCCACACCGATGAAGTTATACGTCATCGCGATATTGATGAATCCCAGGTAAGCGCATTTTACCTATTTCCATTTCAAAAGCAGCATATCCACAAGAGATTTTTTCTAATTGTTTAAATATGAGACAGCGAATTCCTGCTATCGAGAATGGAGTGCTTTTGGCTTAATAGGCCACTTAAACTCCAACATCCCATTTGTAAAAAATTATTCAATGTGGTCAAACATGGCTGCGTATATGGCTTAGAAAGAAAAGTGGTCAAAGATGGCTTCATATTGGCGAAAAATAACGGGACAAAGATGGCCGTAATTAAGACATTTGAAATATCTGAAATTCAGACGTAAGAAATGTCTGAAAATTTTAAGACATTTTAAAACGTCTGAAAATCGAACACTACGTTTCAGACACTTAAGTGTCTGAATTTCAGACATTTTAGTTTACAGTGTGAGAGAGTCGAGTGTGACCCACCGCGCCGGCGTGAACGTGTTAAACATAGTCGATGATTCATACTTTTGATTAAATCAATTTATCTCATTAAAATTGTGTCTAAAAGTCATATCTACGTTAAACTAATGTTAAGCCTTTTTAAAATATTTAAAATTTTGTCATAGTATTTTCTCAAAGTTTTAGTCGAAAATATTACTCTAGTTTATTTACCTAGAACTAGGACAAAAAAACAAACTATATATTAGCTAAGTTTAATTAAAGGCGTAAAAACAAATGTTTGAGAGATCTCACTTTATTATTATGTGATTAGTTAAAAACGATTGTTTTAAATTAATTTCCAAATATTTACTAAAAAGAAAAGTTTTCTTTTTAAGTGGGATGCCGATATTACTTTCTCACCGAGTAAGTTAGACATTATTGATCGTATAGAAATAAACTGTCTAAAAGAAATGGATAAAAAGAATCAAACGAAGGAGTCTATTCAGGTATTTTTATTATTATTATTAAACAGGTATTTTTGTATATATAAAAATTTTAAAAAAATCTTAAATTTTAGTAAAATTTTAATTATTTATCTTTAATTTAAAGAAAAATTTTCTTTTAAAGTGGGATACAGATTTTCCTTTCTCTCAGAGTAAGTTAGACATGCTTGATCGCATACAAATAAACTGTCTAAAAGAAATGGATAGAAAGAATCAAATGAAGGAGTCTATTCAGGTATTTTTTTTTTATTATTATTATTCATTTTTAACTTATTACTTAGGGTAGTAGACCTTTTTAACTGAAACTCGAGATATTCCTACTAGTTAAAAACAAGTTTGGGTTTATTTTCAGATTCAACATGTTTGCGCAGTGTGTAAAAAATCCTTTTCTCGTAAAGATAATTTAATTCGCCATCATCAACTAATCCACATCAGACGAAGTATCCATCCTTTGAACTTTGAAGCAGGTCCTTCCAACGTTAAAGCAGGTCTTTCGAAGGTTGTTGTTAGTTCACCTAATGCAGGTCGACCTAGTATAGATTCATCTATATCTTGGGTAAGTCAATTCTTTTTGTTTTTTACAAGTGCATTCTATGTCTTTTTCAGGTTTTAAAAAAGTTTTTTTTATACAATTCTTTTTAAATTTTTTCTGCGAAATAGATTAAAAAGGGAAAACTATTTTTATAATACTTAGGAGGAAATATTTGTCAGAGAATAGCTTTCATTAAAATTAAATAAATTTACAATTATATTTTAGAAGGATTAAATTTAAAGAAGAGTTTTGTTTTAAAAATCTCAGAAAGTTAAATTAAAAAATAATAATAAGGGTTTTTCTTCTTTTATAGGGCGTTCACATATGAAATATATGCGAAAAATCATTTTCTAGGAAAGATAATTTAAGACGTCACCAGCTAATTCATGATAGGGAACAATCATCTTTGAATATCACCTACACTTGTGAAATATGTCAAGAACATTTCATTAATCTTAAAAAATTTCTAAAGCATAAAAAATCCCATTCGAAAGAAAATACTTCATTTAAATGTAACATTTGTGATGCTCTATTCACCCGGAGTGATAACCTTAAGCGTCATCTAACCGCTCATGAAAATTCCCTCTATTCATGTTCCGAATGCGGTGAAAAATTTTCAAGAAAAGAACATCTTATGCATCACAGACGGGTCAGCCATAGTAGCACGTCAACCTTTGTCTCTGTAAAAAAGCCCAGACTGAATTCTCAACTTAAAAAAAATATGTCTCATAACATTGAATTCATTAACAAAATCAAATAAAACCCTCGAAAAATTTCTGAATTTTCTTCATTAAATTATCGCCCCACCAGTGGCCGAGAGGTTCTGCTCTCGAAGCTGGTAGAAAAGAAGTGCTGGGTTTGAACTGAATCGTGCCCGTCGGCCTACTCGTTCGGAGTTTTCTTCGAACCATGAATTTCCATGCGTAAATACGGATTAGGTTCCCTAATAAAGACCCAAATATCTTTAAAAAACATGTCACTGAAAAGAATAAAATCCTTCCCCAAATTTTATTCAAAAAACAATCACATTCCTAAAAAGATATAAATTTCCACTGTTTTTTTCAAAAAATTTCTATTTCAAATAAAACTATCTCAAAACACTCAGTTCATTAACAAAATTAAATGAAACACTCGAAAGTTTTCTTCATTAAGTTATTTTCTTGTTCATATTTTTTAATTATCATGCTTAATTACTATTTTTAATAAATGAATATTTTTAATTATTCTTAAAATTCAACTGCATATTATAGTTCACTAAAAATAAATTGACCTTAGGTCACATTCAGCTAAAGATCACACCTTTCGGCAAAATTGAAATTTTTAAAATTTTCGGCAAAATTAAATTTTTAAAATTATATTTTTAATTATTCTAAAAATTCGACTGCATACTACACTTGAGTAAAAATAAATTTCAAACTCAAAAATTCTAAATTAAAATTTGTAAATTAATTTTTCTCATTAATTATTTTTAATTACTTTTTTAATGAATGAATTTTAATTATTCCTTTTAACCTCATACTATACTATAGTTGTCTAATAATAACTCTAAAAATTCTAAGTAGCTTCATTAAATATTTCCTCATAAAATTTTTAATTGCTATTTTTAATTACTAATTAGTTAACCGATCGAAAAATAACCCCTCGTACTATAACATGTTAAAAAAATTCAATCTCTCGAAAATTCCCACTTTAACTCAAAAAAATCCTTATCTCACCAAAAAAAATTTTTACCCCCCCTTTTACCCCTACTCTTACAAGACGCTCTCGAAAGAACACCTCCTCCACCACCTCCTCAAACTCCTCTAACCTCATTACTCCTCCCTCATTCCTCCTCCCTCATCCCTCCTCCCGGGCCGGATCCCCATTTTCTCCCCTACTCATGCCCGAAAATGGTTAGATACAAAATCCAGTCAAAATCGATTGAGCCGTTCTCTAGATATAATTAACTTGACCCTGACACATTATGACCCAAAATGACCCACTAATCGAATTTTCTCGAACATATGACCCAGGCCAATCGTCTTTTCGTGCCCGAAAACAGTAGGGTGCAAAATTTCGTCAAAATCGTTAGAGCCGTTATCTAGATAAACTTAGCTTGACCCACGGTGACCCAAAAATGACCCCCTAATCGAATATTCTCGAACATGTGACTTAGCCCAATGGTCTTCTCGTAATCCAAAACTGTAGAATATAGTTTAGTGAAAATCGTTAGAGCCGTTTTTTAGATAAAAATAGCTAGACCCACACTGACCCAAAAATGACCCACAAATCGAAATTTCTCTAACACGTGACCTAGCCCAATAGTCTTCCCGTGCCCGAAAATGGTTGGATACAAAATTTAGTCAAAATCGATTGAGCCGTTCTTTAGATATAATTAGCTAGGCCCTGACCCATTATGACCCAGAATCACCCACTAATCGAATTTTCTCGAACACGAGACCCATGCCAATGGTCTTTACGTGCCCGAAAACGGTAGGGTGCAAAATTTAATTAAAATCGTTTGAGCCGTTCTCAAGATAAAATTTACACACACACACACACAATTTTTGCTCGCATTATAGTATAAGATTTATCTTTTTCAAATTTGACTTTGCAAACGTTTTTAGTTGCCCTACTCACTGACAGCAGGTTAGTTTCTATGTCAGGAACGTATAGTACGTCACGCAATATAACTTGTTTGTTTTTATTTTCGGTATGAATTATTACCTCTCCAGATCCATATGAAATCAGTTTATTACCATTAGCAACCGTGACATTTGTTTCATTGTTATTTGTAATTTTGGTAAAAAATTCTTTTGAATTTACTATGTGACTGGAACTGCCACTGGTCAACTATAAAAGTGCCTGTATTTTCGGACTCTTCGGTTAGTAAAGCAACACTGTTGTTTTCATTTACTGTGAGTTTTCTTTCTTCAGGTTCCGCATTTTTAGGTAAATTATTTTCTTCATAAACTAGTGATGTTGAATTGTTTTTATTTTTATAGTGTCTGTTATTAGTGTAACTGTTATTGTTTTTCGTTTTTAGAAACCAGCAGTCTTTATTTGAGTGGTTTTTCATTTTACAGTGTGAGCAGTACTTATTGCTGCCTCTTTTCTATTCTGAATGATTAAATTTACCTTGTGTTTTATATGCTTTATTGCTGTTTTTGAAATTTTCACTATTATCTACTCTGCGAGTATATTCATCCGTAAGCTTGCTTTTTATAAATTGTATGGTTAACTCAGCTTCATCTCTGGTCTCCAGGGCTGTAACTAGGGTATCGTAGGGCGGCAGCAACGAGCACAGCAGCAGTGCTGAGATGTGCGAGTCAGTTATGTTTTCGCCAATGGCTGACAGTTTATCCACTATCTCTAAAATTTTTGTTATGTGGGCTGTCATATTGCCACCTTCAGTTAATTTTGTACTGTACAATTTTCGTAGCAAGTACAGCTTACTAGAGATATTAGATCTCTCATGGATTTGTTTAAGTGCGTCCCATGTTTGCCTAGCTGTAATTTTAATTTTTGACATGCACTATTTGACTGTCGTCAATGGACAAATTTATTAAAGCCCTTGCTTTTCTGTCTTTCTTGGTGCAAGCATCATCCAACACTCTAAGAAATTTCACCGCTAAATTACGGTCAGTGACTGGCAAAAAGTGTGCCAGTCACTGACCGTAAAAATAATATGACCGTAAAGCTGCCATGACCATAAAAATACAAGTTTGCCCGTAAATTTTTGCCCGTAACATTTAAAGTCACTGGCCGTAAATTAACATTATGCCCGTAATAAGTTCCTTAATATTTTTACGGTCACTGGCCATATATTAACATTATGCCCGTAATAAGTTCCTTAATTTTTTTACGGTCATTGGCCATAAATTAACATTATGCCCGTAATAAGTTCCTTAATTTGTTTATAGTCACTGGCCGTAAATTAACATTATACTCGTAATAGGTTTGTTAATTTTTTTACGGTCACTGCTCTTAAATTAACATTATGCTCGTAAAAGTTATCTTCATTTCTGTATGTCCAGCGACCATAAATTAATGTGGTCCTTGTAAAATGAGTCTCATTAATTTAAGGATACCGCCCGTAAAATCAGCAAACCATTGGACCTACAGACAGGCATCAGCTGGGCAGTTCAGGGATTCCAGTGCACAGTTAGGGGACTATGCTGACATTGTTCAGCTTCCCTTTTTAAACAGTTATACTTTGCTGTACATCATCGTATAAATATGACAAGTATGATTATTACAAATAATGTAAATTGATTATTGTGTGAAAACAGATTAGAATGCACATAGTTTTTTAAACATAACTAAAAGGCAGCTGGATGCAGCAAGCTGCAATCTATATTTAAAGCTTCTAGAAATCTACTTCTGTAAAGTATATGTGCCATTTATCTTTCAAAATTTACAAAAGCAGATAGTTTCAAAAAATATTTGAACTTTAACTTATAACATATTTGATTAAAAAAAAGCTTTCTAGAAGCTTCAAGTAACAGAAATTAAGAATTTATGTTCATTATATTCAGCAATTTGTGTTATGTTTAAAAAACTACCCAAATTGCAATTTCCCTATGATATATAACAAATTCAACATGAAAGGTTTCAAACTTTAAACATTCATAAATAACTGGATCAAAAGACTTCTAGAATTTAAATATGATAGAAATAGTATAAAGGGTTAATTTTTATTTGTAAACAAACGTTTGAGAAAAGAATAAAATGTGGCATTAAAAACCAGGCTATTACGAATCTGCCCACAATTTTTTCTTTGCATTCTCACATAATTTGTTTTATATGACAAAAATTATATAGATTTAAATAACTGGAATTTTTTTAAAAATGTCTTATTATATTCATATAAACTTTAGACTATTTAAGCAGAAAATATATCTTGACAATCGGCAAGAAATAATTTAGAGTTCTTTTAGCCAAATTATTACGAAAAACAATCAGATAAGACTTAATGTGTATTTCAATTTTTTAATAAATATTGGTTTTAAAACTTAAATTTTAGTCAAATTTCTGACACCCCTGTTTGGTTATTAAGAGGTTTGTGTCCAGGTATTTCAAATTAATTAACAGAGTGATGATCATAAACTAATGGAGTACAATCTACTCATTTTTCAGTAGATTGTGTTCCTTAATGCAATAAAATACCTGGATAAGAAGCACCCTTTATGTTGCAAACTAATTAGTTACTTTAGCCATTTAAAAATGAAATATTGAATTTAAACATTTCACTGTTTGCTTTCACCACTGTATTGCAATGTGACTGAAATTGAGATGTTCCACAAGACAATTATTAAAAATGAAAATGCGTGTTTAGGAATGTGAAGTGCAAAACATAAATACAATGAACTATGACATGGAACTATCTGAACAAAATACAAGATGAACATATTTATTTGAAACTGATAAATTGAAATATGAACTTGATTTCTTTTAAGTAAATTTTCTGAAAACTAATGGATATTTTTCATTTAAAATGATCACTTTCAGAAAAGCAGTAACATTTCTATAAATATGAACAGTAAAAACAACAAATTAAAAAATGACAAAAAAATTTATTTGAAACACGTATTTACACTAAAAATATAATTAAAATCTTCCATTTAGATGAAAAATCCTTTGTTATCAATGAGTAAGTTTTTTGGGTAGATGTCAACTCTGTCCGTATCTCTTTTCCATTTCAGAACCTTTGGATTGCAGATTAATTCTAAACAATGCCCTATAAAGAAAATATAACGAGAATAAATTTAAAAAAAAAAAAAAACAAGCTTAAATAACTTAAAACAGAAGTAAAGACAAACAAATTAAATGCATACTATTACACAAACTCATATATTAAGTGACTGCTTTGTATGCAACATGCTTTAACGATAAGAGGTTCATGAAAACTTTCAGAATTCTTTTTGGAAAAGGAAGTAATTTTAACTCAGTATGTTACACTTAAAAGATTACAACATACTGTCAATCCCCATTTTAAAAAATTATATTCCCAAATTTTATATATCAGATTCATTTTAAGAAAAGTTGGAAATGTGAGAATGAACTTCAATTACTCAAGACACTAAAATGAAGGTTAATACAAATGCTCAGGGGTGGGGAATTTTTAGAAAATCTTACCAACCAAGGCTTTATTTTACCCGCCAGCAAAATGCAATTACATTGCTATAATAAAATTTACATGATTGCAAAAATAGTTGATTACTATTGCTACTAATACATTTATCACATATACATTTTTTCACCCTGTAAAATTACAAAACATACACAGGAGAGAAAAGTTTAATAAAGAATACAACTTAGTACCGAGTTTACATCGCAGTAATTTTGAAAGTTATAAAATATAGCTAACTAGTTAAAAAAACAAAGTTTTTGGTATGGAGTTTTTTAAAGACTGCTTACAAATTCACTCGCCATGTCAGAAAATCTACTTACCAGTGGCAATTAAAATGATGTATTTCCCCAACCCTGCAAATGCTCCAGTGATAAATACAGGAAATTTCTATTATAGAATAGCAATCTAACAGAAGAAAGCAGTAACATTTGCTTAATACTGTAATTGTTTAAATTATATGGTGCAATCAAAGTTTCCATTTGAGATTGCTGCTGCAGCGTATATGCAAATTAGCACTTCGCCAAAGCGGCTATTAATAGCACTGACATTGAGGCAAGTGGTTATATTGTGGGATTAGTTTATTTTTTAAGTGTGTGTAAAAAATGCATAAGTGTGAACAATGGCGATGTTAGTACCAAATGTGTCTAAACAGGAAGAGTGAGCCAGTGGCACCAACTTATATGGGCCCATGGGGCCAGAGCCCACCCCATTTTCAATCTCTTCTGTTACTTATTTATTTTTCAATCTCTCAAAAAAAATTCTCCCGTCGATGTTCTCAAAATCTCTTTGTTTAAAAATACAGTAAGGATAGCAGTAACAGACACACCGTAGCATAGACTCCACCCCCCCCCCCCCCCACCCTATTTTAAAAGACGTACAATTAATTTTCTCTTAAAAGAGAAATTTCCTCATTTTACCAGTGAGCATCAAGGAAGTGCACTCTAAATGAAATCTTAAATAAACTTGAAATTTGTATGATTTTATATCTTTAATTCGATTTTGTCTAATTGTAACGTAAGTGTAAAATAACTGCGGAGGGAAAAATCTGTTTAAAATATATTTAGCTGTAAAAAGCCTCGAAATTACTGCAACGGGAAATGGGATCAGGCGATATGTTTCTGATGACTACGTAATTTTCGGACTAAAATATTGATATTTAACTGTAAAAACCATACTTATACATATAACTTTTTTTCCCTACATTGAAATCCTAAGTGAAATTTTTTTTTATTTTCAAACTTATATCTCACCCTTAAATTGGGCTATATGTGGATCAAGTCGATACTCTATCATTAGCTGAAAGTTTTTGAGCTATTTTATAAAATAAAGTATATTATACTCTTTTAATCAAAATATGCATAATGTTCATCCTGCGGCAAAAAAACTAACCATAACCAAGTGCAACGTAACTGTAACTTAAATATAACTTAACTAACATAACTAAAACCCAACTGCATCCAAACCATGCATGCACTGAGTTTTTTTTTAACCCCACTCACACCTAAAAATTTGTAAAAAGATATACCTAGAGGCTCAAATAGAGATAAAATGAAGATTGATTTGAGTAATGTATATCTATTAATGCTGTTTTTAATTATAGGTCTATTAAATGTAGAAACTGTTGAATTAAGTTTTTAATACATATAAATATTACTTTTAAAGGCAACATTACTACATTAAGTTGATGGAAAAAACAGTTTTTATTTGATGTCTCCGTCAGATAAATTTATTTACAAAATTGATTTATGTTGTACTTGTTTTACGATTGCTATTATCAATATATATTATAAATTATTTTGCACACATAATATATGACCACTGTACAGTTTTTCACCAATTTTCTTCAAACCCTATCTTACACATTAGATAAAATTATTAAATCATTAGTAAAAGTATAGTAAGATGTAAAAATTAAAGGATTTAACATTTAAATCTTTTATAAACAAGCACGAAACTTTGACACATTTACCGACTCATTTTTACGCATGACACAAATTTGGGAGGGCTGACTAAGGAAGTGATTTGTAATTGAAAGACATTTTCCATTGTTTGACAATTAAATTATTTATGGAGTTATAAGCAATTTTGTGATCATGTGACAACCCGAAGTACAAGAGACAGAGGTTCTTCGGACTGGTTGACTGGTTTCATTTTACGCATTAACAGGAAACAAAAATGACAGAATTATCAAATATAAGATAAGGGAGAAATTTCAGAAATATCGAGAGATTGGTTAATTAATGGGTGACTTGGGAAGTATGATTTTATGATTCTGTTTTGATTTAACCAAATAAAAAACTAAAGTCATAAAAAAGATACTTAAATAAAATCTTTAAATATGTTAAAAAAACGACTTTTTTTTTTCTTAAAGTGGAAACCTGATTTCGTGGAAAAGTGGTATGCCTATTAAAAGAAAAAAAAAATGCTAAAAATTGCTAAAACTTAAAAAATTACAGAAGAGAAAATTTTGCTATTTCGTGCTAAATGTTGAAAATCTCGTAAAAAATTTTTGCGAATTATTTTAAAAAACAGCTGTTCAGATTCACAATAAACTTTTCTGAAATGAAACATTTTATTGGACTAAAATATTAAACTCCGATTCTTTTTACTAACGCATAAAACTCGCCACAAAGAGAAAAAAAATACTAGAAATTCTAAAATTGCAGAGAGGAATATTTATTATAGTAGGCTAAACACCAGGAGTCAGAGTCCCTTTTTGAGCGAAAAAATATAAGTCGGATCTGTTAAAATTCCTTGAGTCGGAGTCGTCCATTTTACAAGCGGGTTGCGGAGCCATAGTCGGGCTCATTTTTGAGCAAAAGTGTAATTCCCTGTTAAAATTCCCGGAGTCAGAGTCGTCCATTTCCCCCACTACCTCGGCAGCCCTGCTAAAAACATTGTAAACAGCAATAAATTGCAGCATGATACAAAAAAAAAAAAAAAAAAAAAAAAAAAATCTGACAAATGAAAAAACTAAAAATTGCATAAAAAAATTCATGAACAATGCAGAAAACCCTATTAATTGTTATTCATTGCAGCATAACTGCTAATATTAATAAGTAAAGAACTTACCATACATGCAATGAATGGTTTAACTGGTGCATCTTCACATACATCCACTAGGCTTTTGTCTTCCTGCAAGAATGAAGAAATTTAAATATAAATGTACAAACACAATAACAATAGAGTCGAAACACTGTATTAAACATTTCTCATGAAGGAAAATTTCACCTTGTTATTAGTAAACCTTAAAACATACTTATAACTACTTAAAAGGTGACACAAACATATAAAAATATATTATTTAATGCAACCCTGAGATCTTTGGAACACAAATGCATTCATTTTCAATAGGAAAAGATGACTGACAATCAAAATACATTTTAAAAACAAAAACAACATAGTAGGCATGCGGAGTTCAGTCCATTTCTCTTCAATAATCCGTTTATAATATTCCCGCGATTTGGTATAGCCTAAATATTTTAAGACCTACTGATAATATGAACTTATCTTTTCACACCTCTGCAGAGAAATGGGCTGAACTCCGCTTGCGCATGCGTACAATGTGTTGTTTTTGTTTTTCAAATGTATTTCTATTAAGTTAGTCATCTTTTTCCTTTGAAAATCAACGCATATGTGTTCGAAAGATATCAGGATTGCATTAAATAATATTTTAATGTATTTTTATATGTTTGTGTCCCCTTTTAAATAGTTATAAGTATGTTATAAAGTTTATAAACACAATAACTTCAAGCATAAAATTAGTTGATTTGTTCATGAACCATACCATGAGTTAAATTTTTGCTACATAAGTTTTTAAAAGTTAAGAAAATTACATCAAATTAATAAAAATCAGTTTTATAAATTTATGAAAAGTAATTATGAAACAAGAAGCACAATTAAATTTTCTTTCATTCTTAAATCACACATTTCGTCTATCGAATGTGAAGAAATCGTGAATTTCGACAGTTGGGTGTAGAAAATTTCAAATCTCGTCATTTGACCCATGGAGACCACCAATGCCAGCGAAAAAATCTCGAACTTCGCCAATCAAACGCAAAAAAATCTCTAATTTTGTCAATCGAACGAGGAAAAAAAAATATCGAATTTTGTCAATCAAACGCGGAAAAAAATATTGAATTTTGTCAATCGAACGCGGAAAAAATATCGAATTTTATTAATTGAACGCAAATGAGTCTCGAATTTTGTAAATCGAACGCGAATGAGCCTCGAATTTTGTCAATACGCGAATAAGTCTCGAATTTTCGAACGCGAATGAGCCTCGAATTTTCGAACGCGAATGAGCCTCGAATTTTGTCAATACGCGAATAAGTCTCGAATTTTCGAACGCGAATGAGCCTCGAATTTTCGAACGCGAATGAGCCTCGAATTTTATTAATTGAACGCGAATGAGCTCGAATTTTGTAAATCGAACGCGAATGAGCTCGAATTTTGTAAATCGAACGCGAATGAGCTCGAATTTTGTAAATCGAACGCGAATGAGCTCGAATTTTGTAAATCGAACGCGAATGAGTCTCGAATTTTGTCAATACGCGAATAAGTCTCGAATTTTCGAACGCGAATGAGTCTCGAATTTTCGCACGTGAACGAGTCTCGAATTTTCGAACGTGAACGAGTCTCGAATTTTCGAACATGAACGAGTCTCGAATTTTCGAACGTGAACGTGTCTCGAATTTTCGAACGCGAATGAGTCTCGAATTTTCGAACGTGAACGAGTCTCGAATTTTCGAACATGAACGAGTCTCGAATTTTCGACGTGAACGAGTCTCGAATTTTCGAATGCGAATGAGTCTCGAATTTTTGAACACGAATGAGTCTCGAATTTTGTCAATTGAACATGAATGAGTCTCGAATTTTGTCAATTGAACGTGAATGAGTCTCGAATTTTGTCAACTGAACGTGAATGAGTCTCGAATTTTGTAGATCGAATGCTATTAAGTCTCTAATTTTGTCAATCGAATGCTATTAAGTCTCTAATTTTGTCAATCGAATGCTATTAAGTCTCAAATTTTGTCAATCGAACGCGAATAAGTCTCGAATTTTGTCACTTGAACGCGAATAAGTCTCGAATTTTGTCAATCGAACACGAATAAATCTCGAATTTTGTCAATCGAACACGAATAAATCTCGAATTTTGTCAAGGCTAAAAAAATTAATTTTATCAAAACTAAAGCGAAAAAAAAAATCTCTTATTTTATCAAATCGAAAAAAATCTCTAATTTTGTCAACCAAATGCGAAAAAATCCCGAATTTTGTCAATCGAACACGAAAAAAAATCTCAATTTGTCAAATCAAAAGCGAAAAAAATCTCAAATTTTATCAAATCGAAAACAAAAAAAATCTCTAATTTTGTCGATCGAAAGTAAGAAAATCTCGAATTTTGTCAATCAAAGGCGAAAAACTGTAAATTTTGGCAATCGTTATCAGAAACAAATAGTGAAATTTGGCAAAGGATTGTGGGGAAAAAAGTGAATCGCTGGAAAAAAATTTTGCGACTTATTTTTGTGTTAAAATTAAATATTTAACATTTTCAATATATTAGGGTTTTAAATTACAGAATTTATATCTATATATACACACACGCATACTTATATTGTATATCTACAGACACACATAGTGACATAGTATATATATATACACACAATATATATATGTGTGTATATACATTGTGTGTATATATATACACACACACACACACACCGTATATATACAAACACATACATAGTATATATATACACACACATACATAGTATATATATATATATATATATATACACACACACATACATAGTACAGTAAACTCTGTCTAAGGCGGAATCGATTGGGACTGAGAAAATTTTCCGTAGTAGACAATATTCCGGCTTATGCAACCCCCCCCCCCCCCCCAAAAAAAAAAATAAAATAAATAAATAAATAGATAATTAATTAAAAATTAAAAAAAAAAAAAAACCTCGAAGATGATGATTTTTCAGACTCAAAAATCACTTGGAAACTGAAATTCGGAAAGATCTTTTGTCTTTATAGATAAATGAGAAACGTTATTCAATTTCTTAGTACTGCTGTAATACATGCGAATTGGAAATTTACACACACACACATACAAAAAACAATAAACTTTAAGAATGAGACCGAACGCTATATAACTTTGAATTTGAATACAACTTTAAAGTATAATATACTTTTGAATACTACTGATATACTTTTGAAATATATATTTTGATAAATGTTCATTCTACTAGAAATATTAACTTTTAAATGCAATTTTCTATTTGAAAAAATGGCATTAACATAAATTCCTTAAAATTTAAACAGGTCTGTTCTTTTGAAATAATTTTTTCAAAGTGTTACGGAATTTAACTAACATGGTCGACATTGAGTATTTGACTTATCAGTTTTAAAGTTTAATAAACAAAATGCCTTTCATTTTTAAATTATCGTTTTTTCCGCCTTATACAAAATTTTGGTTTCGGTGGGCTGTCCGTTTCCGCGTTAGACAGATTCCGCCTTATGCAGCATGAAATAATGTAATTTTCTATGGGTTCGCGAGAAATTTTCCGCGGTAGACAGATTTCCGTCTTATACAGAGTCCGCCTTTGACAGAATTTACTGTACATATATATACACACACACATACATAGTATAGATATATACACACATATATAGTATATATATACACACATACATAGTATATATATATACACACACATAGTATATACACACACACACATAGTATATACACACACACACATAGTATATACACACACACACATAGTATATGTACACACACACACATAGTATATGTACACACACACATAGTATATGTACACAAACACATAGTATATGTATACAAACACATAGTACATATATATATATATATATACACACACACAAAAAAAATAGTATATCTACCCTATATATATAAAATTCTAACGAATCAAATTTATGAAACGACTGATTAAACAACTGAATATGTTTCATGGCGATTTATTCTAAAATATGGAATATTTTGCGATGAAATTAACACTAAACATCCGTATTGAACCGCAGATCTCAAAACTGGTATTGGAATTTTCAATTTCGAATTAGTTTTCAAAATATTAATTTTTTCTAATTTTAAATACTTTTTTCTAATGATGGCAACTCAAATTTTAATCAGATTTTTTTTTTCATATTTTAGAAAAGATTATTATTTTAAACTAATTTGGCGACCAGTTTGGCCTCCCTTAAATGTATGCTAAGAAATTTATGTTACTTTTATTCATAATTACATTTTTTCATTATCATTCTATTTAATACACACAATAATTGATTAATAATGCAATTTATCGCTAATTGTAATTTTTTATGGCAAATAGTGTTGATGTTAGAATGTGATAAAATCTTACGTAAGCAAAAGGGGGGGGGGTCTAGTGTTTGCTTATTTTTCCTTACAAGGGGGGGGAGGGGTACAAAATGACTCAAAATATGTTTATGTAATACTTCAACGGCCTCAAATTCCTGGAGTCAGAAGAGTCCATTTTTCCCACCAACTCCACAGCTCCTGCTAAAAACATTGTAACCAGCAATAAATTGCTGCATGATGTGGAAAAAGAAATCTAATAAATGAAAAAAACTAAAAATTGCATAAACAAAGCAGAAAACAATATTAATTGTTATTCATTGCAACATAACTGCTAATATTAATAAGTAAAGAACTTACCAATACATGCAGTGAATGGTGTAACTGGTGCATCTTCACATCCATCCACCAGGTATTTGTCTTCCTGCAAGAACGAAGACATTTAAATATAAATGAACAAACACAATAACTTCAAGCATAAAATATAGTTGATTTGCTAATAAACCATGAGTTAAATTTTTGCCATATCAGTTTTAAAAATGTTAAGAAAATTACACCAAATTAATAAAATATCAGTTTATAATTTTATAAAAAGAAATTATTAAACAAGAAGCACAATTAAATTTTCTTTAATTCTTAAATCCTGCATTTCGTCAATCAAACGTGGAGAAATCGTGAATTTTGTCAATGGGCGTAGAAAATTCTGAATCTCGTCAATCAACCCATTAAGACCACCGATGCCAACATCTTTAAAAATTCAAGAGTTACTAATTTCGTTAACCGGAAGCGAAAAAATCTCGAATTTTGTCAATCGAACACGAAAAACATAAATTGTCAATCAAACGCGAAAAAAATCTCAAATTTTGTCAATCGAACACGAAAAAAATCTCAAATTTTGTCAATCAAATGTGAAAAAAATCTCAAATTTTGTCAAATCGAAAAAAAAAAACCCCCTCAAATTTTGTCAATCGAAGGTGAAAAAAAATCTCAAATTTTGTCAAACGCGAAAAATATCTTCCATTTTTTCAATTGAATGTGGAAAAAATATCGAATTTTGTCAATCGAATGCGAAAAAAATCTCGAATTTTGTCAATCGAACACGAAAAATCTCATTTTTTGTCAATCAAATGCGAAAAAAAAATCTCATTATTTGTCTATCGAACGTGAAAAAAATCTCGAATTTTGTCAATCGAATGCGAAAAAAATCTCTAATTTTGTCGCGCTCTTTAACTTTCTACACTTTCACTTTGCAGCAAAAATAGATAATATACAAAATATCACTGAGCATAAGCATGTCAAGAATGAATGTAAAATGTGTTAATTTGCATAAAAGGATTAAACATAAAAGATACAGAAAATCTCTTTTTTTGAGGAAATTAAGTAAAAATATTTAGTGCTTTTCGGTTAGTTGGGCACCAGCAGCAGTGTAATACATGAATATACATATATCTATTATACAGCGTTTGAAATCCTTGGTGGTCCACTAGTCCGAGACCACAAAAAATTCAATCGGACCACTAATTTAAAAAATTTAGTGGCCTGCAGGACCAGTAGCTTTTTTCCCTCTCTGACAGGTTAAGCTAAATTTTCCCAGCCCTGAGAAAACCGCAACCAAACACAAACCACAGAATTTTATTTTATTTAAAAAAATATAAATTGCATTAAAATTTAGTCAGTTGAAATAAATAATTAGATAATTATAATTCATAATTTTATAGTTTTTGTTCATGTACTGTTTATTTAATTTTTAGCAAATTATAATTTTACATTTTATTATGCTGAAAATTTTGGGTAACTGAAAGGAAGCTTCGTTTATATTCTAATAGGAAGAGGAGGAGGGAGATGTCACTTGAAGGGTTAAAGGTACATAATAGAATTTTATGTAGCGGGCCAGTGACGATGTCTGCGGACCAGTAAACTCTGATGTTTACTGGTCCTTTGGACCAGTGACTTTTTTTTTATCAATTCTACCGCTTATTATGTATATGTATATACATTATATTGTATATATACATACAAACATACATAGTATATACATACACACATACATAGTATATACATACACACATACATAGTGTGTATATATATATATATATATGCATAGTGTATATATATATACATACATAGTATATATATATACACACACACATACATAGTATATCAGCTTTCGAAATCCTTTTTGGTCCGCTGGTCCGAGACCACTAAAAATTCAATCGGACCACTAATTTAAAAAATTTAGTGGTCCGAAGGACCAGTAACTAACAGTAACTTTTTCCCCTCTCTGACAGGTAAACGTAAATTTTCCCATCCCTGAGAAAACTGCAACCAAACATTACAATATGCATAAAATTTGCATAAAAACTTAGTTAAAATAAATAGACGGAAATAAAAAACATAATAATTTCAGTTTTTGTTTATGTACTATTTATTTAATTTTTAGCAAATTATAATTTTACTTTTATTATGCTGAAAATTTTGGGTAACTGAAAGGAAGTTTGGTTTATATTCTCGGAGGAGGAGAGGGGGGAGGTGTCACTCAAAGGGTTAAGGTACTTATATAATTTTATGTAGCAGTCCAGTGACGATGTCTGCAGACCAGTCCTTGGGATCAGTGATTTTTTTTAATCAATTCTACCGCTGAAAATAGTCAGGGTTGCAAAATCGCTAAAAAAATGTCGGTTATAGCAAAAAAGATGACAAACGATCAAGGGAGAATATGCAAGGGATATACAAAAACTCATTCAATTTCATTATAAAAATTAACAAAAGGTTAACAGATGATAAGATTAAAAATTCAAAACAATATTCTTGTATTTAATAACATTTGTTATAATACTTGTCCCAAAGCAGCATTAGCGATAAATACAAAATATTATTTTGTCTTCAAAAGCATCGGTAAATTAGAAAAATTTTGGTTAAAAAAAAAAAAAAAAAAGATCTATTCAATCTATCTTTTAACATGCTTTTACAAACAAAATACCAAAGTTCTCCAAATGTTATTTATGAAAAAAGAGAGAGAGAGAGAGATTTTGGGGGGGGGGGGGGGGGGGGAGAAATTTGTAAAAAGCAAATAGTATAAAATTTTGTAATGATAATGATTCTGAGATTCA
The DNA here is from genome assembly GCA_963932465.1 of Maratus speciosus. Classification (NCBI taxonomy): domain Eukaryota; kingdom Metazoa; phylum Arthropoda; class Arachnida; order Araneae; family Salticidae; genus Maratus; species Maratus speciosus. The sequence continues at coordinate 322,757,089 of OZ010794.1, forward strand.
TATAAATATTAAAATTGATCTAAGCCCAATAAAAAGTTTTCAAAACAAAATACCAAAATTTTCCAAACGTTATTTCTAAAAAAAGAGAGGGGAAAGGGAATTTGTAAAAAGTAAATAGTAAAAAAAAAAAAAAAAAATTGTGCATGCATGTGGCTGTAAGTAAAAAATACTGCATGTATGAGCACTGCATGCCCATAAAGCAAAAATTCAAAACAATATTCTTGTATTTAATAACATTTGTTAATGCTTGACTGCAAGCAGCATTAGCGACAAATACAAAATATTATTTTATCTTCAAAAACATTGGTAAATTAGAAAAATTTTGGTTAAAAAAAAAAATCTATTCAATATGTCTTTTAACATTCCGATGAAGCAAGTAACTTTTTCCCCTCTCTGACAGGTAAACTTAAATTTTCCCATCCCTGACAAAAACCGCAACCAAACATTACAATAAGCATAAAAACTTAGTCAGTTAAAATAAAAAAACGGAAATAAAATACATAATTAATAATTTCAGTTTTTGTTAATGTACTACTTATTTAATTTTCAGCAAATTATAATTTTACATTTTATTATGCCGAAAATTTTGAGTAACTGAAAGGAAGTTTGGTTTATATTCTCGGAGGAGGAGGGGGGGGGGGGTCACTCAAAGGGTTAAAGGTACTTAATATAATTTTATGTAGAGGGCCAGTGACGATGTCTGCGGACCAGTAAACTCTGATGTTTACTGGTCCTTGGGACCAGTGACTTTTTTTTAATCATTTCTACCGCTGTTATATATATACACACATACATAGTATACACACATACATAGTATATATATACACACATACATAGTATATATACACACATACATAGTATATATACACACATACATAGTATATATATACACATACATAGTATATATATATATACACACATACATAGTATATGTATATACACACATACATAGTAGACCGGAGTGAAAAACAAAAAGTTTTGCAAATCGAATCGTAATAGTGCGGAAAAGTTGCTTGTCGTCAATACAAGAACAGTGAAAAAATAATTTTTGAAATAGGAGAATATCTTCCGTTCGCGCATCGCGTTCAAAGTTTTCGAATTTGAACAAAAAATGTACAAATATTCGAAAAATCGTAAAAAGAAGTAAACTTTTTCCGATCGAACACATTTTTTTGTACATACCATAACCTTGAGACGTAGAATGGGGGAAAAAATACCACACACTCATCCTTTATTCCCTTCCAACACCTCAAGGGGGTGAAAATGGCCAATTTTCGTGGAATAAACCGAAATTACAGGAGATGTAAATATTGACGAATCGACCTGATTTTTGCACCTTGAGGCTAAAAGTCGAAAACAATCCCCCCCTTGAAAGGTCCTCTATCCCCTTTGAACCTTGTCAAGGGGGCGACTTTTTGCGGCAAACATTACGTTCTGGTTTGTTTGCCACCCGGTCACTCGACCTCTCCACCTCGTCAGCCCCTTTCTTCTTCGGTGCACTGTAATGCTCGCTGCCCGTGCGCGCCGCTGGAATTCCGAGAAACGGAGTGGTGGAGGAACTAGCAGAGTACCCATACCTGGCAACGATCGCTGTGCGTCAGTCAGTTTTGCCTCAGCGTCGCTGCGTGTTTCTGCATGTCTCGCTTGTAAAATAATATATCTCGCCTATAAAAGAAGCGCTGCTCTTGCTGGAAACTTTTCCTGTCGGCTTCGTTTAGAATCCCGTAGCTTGAATTGGATAACAGTCCCATAGATCACAATTTAGCTTCCTTTATCTTCATTATGGCTCTCACTCGATGCGTTCATACTCCCTGCCCATTTTTTGGTGCAACAAAATCACTGCCATCGGCAGTTTATCCCACCAATGCTGACGTTGTCAAATGTTGGCATGTAGTGCAATGCGCCATGTTATTGCAGTCTGGTGACTCTAAACCTGGAAGGAAGTTGAGCTTTTTAGAAGTGGTAAACACTGTAGCTCAACAGATTGAGTCACTGTATTTGAAGGCTTCGATTCCTACAGTTTGTCACACAAGGGTCGTTCAAAAGATTTAACAACTACATGATCGCTATTATGCTCTTCGTAAATCATATCCAAGAGACAAAGACACGGCTGGGAAACAGAAGAAGTACAATGTCTTCATTCATGAATCGTATAACACATTATTTGACATATCAGCTTGCAATTGCGAGATGACACTAGAATGCACTTGCGGGAAATACTTTGACAAATGTATTTGTCCTAATCCTATAGTTACAGTTGTTGAGGAACCGGGTTCTAAGTACCTTTGCCATCTAGTACCAACCTCAAAAAGTGGAAAGGACATTGCTAAATTCATTGTAAACCATTTCGAAGAAAACGGAATAGATACTTCTAAAATTCTAGTGGTCAGGTGTGATGGTACAGCAACAAACACTCGCTGGAAAAGTGCAGCAATCAAACATTATAGAAATGCGTTTAAAGAGACCAACACAGTGGGTTATCTGTCTCTGCATTTTAATGAGCTACCTTTGAGGCATCTTGTAGAAACATTTGATGGTAAAACCACAGGGTCATAGTCTTTTTGTGGCCCTTTTGGCAAACAGCTGGCTGGTTGCGAACCTTACCTGAAGTTGCTTTTAAGAGAATTAAATGCCACATCCCACACATTGACCCAGAAATCCTGAGTAAAGATCAAAGATACCTGCACGACATTGCCGTTTCCATTGCTGCTGGGTTTGTTCCTCAGATCTTGCAAATCGAGATTCGGGACCAATATCTCATTCTCGGTTGTTAACGACAACAAACATGTTCCTGAGACTGTATATTTTATTGGAAACTCCAACCGAAGATCTCATCAACATTGTCACGTACATTATGACAGTATACGTACCTCTGTGGTTCGAAATTAAGACAAGATCTTCGGTAGTTGAGGAACCTAAACATATTTTTGAATGCATCAAGAAATGTACAAGCTTACCTGCAAAACTCCAAGAAGTGGTAACAAAGGTCATCCAAACAAATGCATTCTTTGTTCATCCAGAAAACAGTCTCCTTTCAGTGGCAGTGGATCATAGGCAACACGTTCGAGAGCTGGGACTTCGGCGGGTACTGAAATCCAAAGACACTCCCACAAAGGGCAAATCCGTCAGACATTTTCAAGTTCCGGCCATAAATTTTGACGCCGAGGATTATTATGACATTATAAATTGGTCTGAAACCAAGATTATTTGTCCTCTATTGGTAAACATTTCTTCAGCTGACATTGCAGACTTGATTTCCAAGGGAGAAAAGCCAACTCTTCCTTTAAATCTGGCAGACATACCATGTCATACGCAAGCTGTAGAGGGCAGTGTCAAGCTGGTAACACAGGCCTCCTCAAAAGTGTTTGGGCATGAGCGACGTGATGGTTTTATAAGAGCCACCCTCGCTTCTCGAGCTACATGATAAAATTTGACACTAAATCAGAATTCGCAGTACCTGAATCGGCGTCTGCATAATTCTCCATGCCCACATTTTGGTTGATTGGTTGGGTAGGGTGTGGGTGGGACTCGCAGTGCAGCCACCTTCCCGTGATGAATCCTGAGTCGTCCTTAGAAGGACGGGCCAAGAGCTGCACAATTTCGATCTCTCGAGGGGGGGAGGGGGGGATTGTTTTCGACATTTAGCCTCAAGGTTGCCTTATGCAAAAAAAAAATCAGGCCGATTCGTCAATATTTACATCTCCTGTAATTTCGATTTTTTCCACGAAAATTGGCCATTTCCACCCCCTTGAGGGGGTTGGAAGGGGATAAAGGAGGAGTGTGTGGTATTTTTCCCTCCATTCTACATCTCAAGGCCATGGTATTTACAAAAAAATATGTTCGATGGGAAAAAAATTACACATTTTTACGATTTTTCGTATATTTGTACAATTTTTGTTCAAATTCAAAAATTTTGAACGCGATGCGCGAACGGAAGATATTCTCCGATTTCAAAATTTTTTTTTCCTCTGTGCTTGTATTGACGAGTAGCAACTTTTCCGCACTATTACGATTCGATTTTCAAACTTTTTTGTTTTTCACTCCGGTCTAATACATAGTATATGTATATACACACATACATAGTATATGTATACACACACATCACATATATATAGTATATATATACACACAGACTTAGATAAAATGTAAAACTGTCTGCGATCTCAAATAGTTTCTTAAAAATTTTCTGCAGAAAAACGCTGCACCCCTCCCAAGTCCTATATCGCTGCTAACCAGGGTTGGCAAAAAACCAAAAAAAACTGGTTTATTTGGTTTAAACCAGGCTTTTTTAAAACAACTTTTCTTATTACATATACATGCATATCTATTGATAAAAATAGACATTGTTGGATATATAAGTAGAATAACTTCATTTGAAAATAATTTAAATTAAATAATCCTAGTCAATTTATGTAGAAATTTGAAAAAAAAAAAAATTAATTTAAACAGTTTTAGTCACAGTCTTATGTTCAAAGAATACACTGCACTACTTTATAAACAATATTTTGATTACTAATATAATAATAAACATTTGATGTAGTTTGATGAATACAATATTCTTTTTCACAGTTATTCAAAAAATAAATTGCAAATACTTCTTGGGTTTTTGTTTTTTGAGTGACAATTCGAAGTTAACATTTTTGGTCATTAGATTCAGCAGATAACAGGAAAAAAAATAGATTGGTATTATTAAAATGCTATAACTAGAAGCCAAGTTGTGAATACTCTCTTATTCAACTTCATATTTTGATTGTAATTCTTAAAGATAATCTCTCCAATCAAGAAAATTTTCGTTTACAGCTTGGTCAAAATCTTAAGGATTGTGTTATGTTATTAATTTCTTTAAATAATCTGCATTTTTTAAAAAATGAAAATATATTATACTAAATATTGAATATTTTTAATCTATTTTATCTTTGATAAATTCACATGTTTTAAGCTTTTTCTTTAGATCAATAGATATGTTCATCAACACATACTAATTTTCATCATATACATAATTAGTGTTGACTCTAAGCCGCTTTAGCAGGGTGCAGCGCCCGGCGGCCTTTTTCATTTCTTTTTTTGTGCCCGGCGGCTCTTTTAAATCCTTCAGATGCACCCGGCTGCCTTTTTCAACACTTCCTATGCGCCTCGTGGCAATTCAATTGATCCCAGGAAAATATTGTAAATTCTAGACTCTAAACAAACCAGTTCAAAATATTTTTTGTGAACAAGGTACAAGTGTGCCCTTTTTGGAAAAAAATGTGCCCTTTTCTAAGAATAATGCTCCCTTTTTGAAAAAATGTACCCTTTTTTAGAAGTGTTCCCTTTTTGAAAAATTCCCGCCCGGCGGCTCTTTTTTTCTAGAGTCAACACTAATAATACATATCAACATGTCCTCGACCCACTATATCTAATGCTTATTGCAGAAATAAAGTGTTAAAAGTAGTAATTATTTATATCCAATGATTTGAAACACTTAAATTATGAAGAAAAACGAGAAAATGTCATTAGATTTCTTCTAAAAAAACCAATTGGTTTAAACCGTGCCAACCCTGCTTCTAACAGCAAAATTGAAAGTTATATGCGAGTGGAGTGCCACTAAGCAACCATCACTAAAAGAAAAATATTAATTTAGAAGCATTATTAAGCAGAATTTTTTTCTGCAGTCTGCAACAGAAATAGAAATTTTATAAACAGTCTGCCGAACTTAAAGACAAATGGCCTCTTTCCAATCCCTCGCATTACATTAGATGCACTGAATCCCCCCACCAGTTTTCTGAATCAGACTTTATTGAAAAGAGGATAATATCTACTAAGATATTAAAACAATATTTCCCTTTCAAATGTAAAAAAATTCGCTAAAATTTCAAACCAAATAAACTCTATTTAAAAGCGACCAACATTCGGGCAACAGCGACCGGGGCACATAATTGTTAAAAAAGGCAGCCGGGCACATCAGAAGGATTTAAAAGGGTCGCCGGCAGCAAAAAAGAAATAAAGAGGGCCACTAGGCGTATCGGAAGGGTTTAAAAGGGCCGACAGGTAAAAAAAAGAAATAAAAAGGGCCGCCGGGCGCTGCGCCCTCCTAAAGCGGCTTAGAGTCACACTAACTTAGAAATTAATAGTAAAGTGCACTTAATCATGTTAAATTTAAAACCTGATAACTTCTGAGCAAAACAAAAACAAATTTTATACAGTGTTGATAGTTACAATTGAATTGAATCTAGTAAAAATTAAAAACATGTAATGCATCTACATTTAAATCTTGTAACATGAAATCGAAAGGTACACTAATTATTTTTAATTAGTGTACCTTACAGTAATAATACAATAAATATTTTTTTAGAAAGCTAGGAGTCAAATTTGACTACTGGGAATAATTTTGTAGTCGTCAAATGCAATAACTTGGTTGCATTTGACGACTAGCGACCACTAATTTTGAACACTGTATATATGTATATACATAAATATATTGTATATATTATATACACACACACATACTTATATTGTATATATACACAACTAGTGTTGACTCTAGAAAAAAAGGGCCGCTGAGGGGGAACTTTTCAAAAAGGGAACAAACACCATTCTTACAAAAAAAAAAAAAAAAACCGTACATTTTTCCAAAAAAGGAACACTATTCTAAAAGAGGGTACATTTTTTCAAAATGGGAACACTATTCTAAAAAAAAAAAGACTTTTTTTAAAAGGGCACACTATAATATAGATAAAAAATATTTTGATCTAATTTGTTTAAAGTCCCTAGAATTTGCGATATTTTCCCAGGGCGCATAGGAAGTGTTGAAAAGGGTATATGGGTGCATTGGGAGGGGTTAAAGAGCCACTGGGTGCAAAAAAGAAATAAAAAGGTCTGCTGGGTGCTGCACCCTACTAAAGCGGCTTAGTGTCAACACTACACACACACATACAAACATATACAATACCAAATACAGTAGTGCATGCAATATTTTGTATGCTATATTGGCACTAACCAATGGATATATGGATACAGCCCCTCATCTTTTTGCTTCATTTTGGGAACAGCGGATTTTGAGCTTATTCTATCAACGATAATTTTTTAAAGAAAACATGCAAAATTTAAAAAATATATTCACATCCGGATTGCAGAACTTATCAGCCTAAATAAGAAAATAATTGCGACGGTGGAGGGCTATAAAAACAATTAAGTTACAGAAGCTGTTAAAAATCTATTTTCTGTCTTAAATGTTTCCTTATTCACCTCTGACCCCCCCCCCCCCCCAAAAAAAAAAAAAACTGTAATATTAATGAAAGTTATAGGTAATATTCATGAAACTAGTAAATCTGCAAGTCAGCGGCCTCAAACATCAGTTCTATAGTTTTATTTTGAAATTATTTTATTTAGTATTTAAAATATTCAATTCACAATATCATTTCTTTCATATTTGTAATATTAATTATTATAAATGATATATAAGTAGTATATGGAAGATTAATTGTTAAAAATAGTGAAACAAAACTAAACCCTAATATTCCAAAACTTTTTTTTTAGTACCTTTTAAATCCCCCACAGTTTCAATAATTTGATAGCTGTAATTGCCTGATATTTAGTATTTTAAACTATCCATCTAAAATAATTAAACATAGATCTTCCAATAATTACAATAATTGATGCATGCAAACAGTAAATGATTATCAAAAATATTTTATTAATTACTGGTATCCTAATGGTTAAATTTATTTGAAAATAAATATTTTGTTTCTTTATATTTTAATTATTTATACCGTGTTTCTGTTTTTTCATATACCTGAATACTGTTTTGCTAATGATTTCGTAACCAAACATTCGAAATCTAAATAGGGTTTATCTTATGTTTTATAATCTGCGTTATTGTTGACATTTTTAATGAAATCAGAAAGCAGAAAATGTTTCGAAGCTGCACTGTGAAAAATAATGTATTCATTAAATTTTGGTTTGAAATACAGTCATAAAAACAATTATATTTATTTAACATATGGACATAATATATGTCCATTACTGGAACAGAGGGTGTCCATTACTGGGCTTTTGATATGTTTCTGTTATTTAAAATTAAATTTCGATTCATATTGGGAAATGAGACTATAAGAATGACTAAATAGTGTTGATATGTTAATATAATATTGAAAAACTGGAATATAATTATAACTATTAATAAAAAAAAAATAATTTTAAAAGAAATTCCTTAAGGGTGTCCATTACTAGCACATCTACTCTACATAAAATTCAATGTTTTCTATTACTACCAAAACAAAAATATTCAAATTTTGCAAGAAAATACAGAACATATAAATAAGTATAACCAGCTTTAGCATATTAAGATTTTCGCTGAAAAACAGTGCAGCTTCGAAACATTTTCTGCTTTCTGATTTCATTAAAAATGTCAACAATAACGCAGATTATAAAACATAAGATAAACCTTATTTAGATTTCGAATGTTTGGTTACGAAATCATTAGCAAAACAGTATTCAGATATATGAATAAACAGAAACACGGTATAAATAATTAAAATATACATCATATTAATAATAAAAAACAGTTACTTACTTGATACTTGAGTAAAAGCTTCCACGTTGAAGTTACAATAAACAGAAGACACCACGCGCCATTGAATCTCTTCTCATCTTTTACTTCCGCCGGATCTCATTGTGCGTGACGTACATAGCAGTGACGTTTGATTTCTAACAGCCAATGGCAGGTGCTCACGGTGAAGTCCATTTCGGGCAAAGAAGTTGGAACTAGATTCCTTCTTCCATGATTTCGGGAGGAGAACGAATTTACGGTTAATGGCACTGATTTTCAAAACGAATGCCGCTGACATTTTAATTACTGTGAATTTTACAGCAAGTTGTTAGAAATAAGGGCACTGGACTTTTTTCTTAAAAAAGGGATGTGACATTATAATTTTAAGGCCAACTCTCCTAATTTTACTGAAATTTTTAACAGTGAATGGAGTGGGGGCCTCTTCCGTAATAGCTTCAATAAGTTCATCTCGAATCAATATCATTTCGACCTTGAACCGCCAATTTGTATAATTGTTGGCGTTCAATTTTTCAATGGTCGTGCTATCTTTTGTAGAAGCCATAATGTTGCTAACATTCGTTTTATTATTTTTTTCAATAAATTATCCTATCGGATTACCAGATTTTATTTTTATCAATTAGTGACAGTGTTTTTATAGAGAATTTTTTTCAGTCTCATAACCAATTTGATAGCAATATTTAAACTTTGCTATCAGTAATTGCGTGATGTTCGGTTTTATCCTCGAAAAATAAATTATCTATTTCTCAATATAAAACAAACATAGGTAAGATAAATTGGGCTTACCTTGTATTTATGTATATCCATATATCATCTGGTAACACACGTCGGTAAGGGTAATTATGTCTTGATCTTTTCCTATATATCTGATTTATCTACATCTAGTGATCGTGTGATGTTCATGTCATTTAAAAGACACATGGTTTTTTGTGTGACTTGTAAATCTTAAATTTGTCCGGAAACTTTTTAAATAGAAAGAAAATTAATATTTAATAAAAGCTATTTAAGATACATCTCTCCGTTGGAGAATCTAGGATACAAGTGAAAAATAGAGAAAACATGCATAAAATATTATCAGCAATAAAAAACAGGAAATTAGTGCCATAAATCAGAATAACAAATTATTTGTATCAATATTTATATTTAAAGTAATTTATTATAGTTAAATTTATTATAGTAATTTAAAATAAGAGTCTATCAATGTCTATAGTTCTTGAGTATCGCGAAATGTTTATAATAAAATGTCTGTTTATGATTGTGCAATCACTTTTCACTTTCACTCCCTTCCTTCAGATCATAAACACTTTTGATAATCTCTATATAATAAAAGCCAGTGTAACGCTGAGCGGGGCGAATCCATCAATCTTGCCAGTCTCCCAGGAAGAGACTCAAGGGGAAAAGGATCCATTCTCCCATTGGTTGACAAGAAAGAAGAATCCTGCGATTACTTCTCAAGGTTACAAGTCCTGATAATTGAGCAGTAGTAGACACTTCTTCCTAACAAATCAGTGCAAGGCACATCGCATTAAACCACCAAAATAAATCGCCAAGTGTCACTTGAGATTATTTCAAGTATTAAGTTGCAATCATATTAAATTTTCTTTGCGACATGTAAGGAATTTTAATTTATTTCTCATATAAAGTGATTCACGGAAAACAATGATATGGTATTTTTAAAAATATCCTTTTTTTTCCTGCAAAAAAATTGATAAAACTGGCTTTCTTTTAAAAAAGTAATCAATTTAAATATTTTAGGATTATTTTTAAATTACACATTACTTATATTTTCCTTTTCTATATACAGGTGTATGTAAATTTAACCTTAAAAAAAAAAAAAAAAAAAAAAAACATATCCCATATTTTAAAAGTAAAAAATTAATGTTTATTCGAAAAGTAAAATTAATAATTTTTGATTTATAGCTTTGCATCAGGAGGACAGAAGCTTAGGGGATTAGACGGTTGGGATTCAACCCAAGATACTTATTTATTAATCAATATACATATTAAAAAAAATTGGGGGGGAGGAAGGGGGGTAAACGATAAAATACAATTTCAAAGTATTATTGAAAAAATAGTATTATTTCAATAGTTGCAGCAGACTGTTTTAATTACGCACTTTTATTGCATATTTATTAAATTTTTGTTTTATTAAGAAATCTTAATTTTGTTATAGTAGAATATTAGCCGGAAAACCTGGTTTACCCAGAAATATTGTAAATGCTAATTGTGTGTTTATTAGAACATAAACTAGCCGAACTTTGCTCATCTAAACGCTTCCATATTGTCATTTTTTTTTTATCAGTTTTTCAAGTTTTAAGTGAAAAACACAATTTTTACCCACCGTCCTAGGACGGGCATTTACACTAGTTACTTTTATAAATCACATTTGACACATGAAAAACAATTTACTTAGCTTAATTATTTTAATGTCCTTGTTTGGAGATTATATTTCACGATAGCTGTCAACAAAATCTACAGTTTTTTTTTTTCCTTAAACAGTGATAATATAATTATCAAATACTGTTTTCATTATCGGAAAGTAGACATCCTCAAATTTTAACTTATTTCTAACAACACTGTAAAATTCTACTATTGTGAGGATTTTTTTTTTTTTTTTTTTTTTTTTTTTCAAATTTTATTGCTTTTATTAAAAAAATGATTGTAGAATTTAAAAAGAAGAAGAAAATATAAATAAACGCACATCAACGGCTTCGGATGTCTTCTTTCTGATAGTGAAAACTATTTTTCGATAATTATATTATAGATTGGGAGGCGACTACACAAACTATATCCTCATCAAGTTGTCGGCTGAAATTTCAGGATAAGCTATAACTCGATTCGCATATTAAAATGAAACTGGTCTGCCAAGTCAGATCTTGGTGGAGCAAATCCTATTTTAGTGGTTCACTGGCAGGTTTACCATTGTCTTTTCCCGCTCCCAGTCCTCCGTGTTTTATACCTTTGGGTGCAAAAAAATACAATGTTAAACCTACCGATGAACCACTAAAATCGGGTCTGCAGGTGTATTCCGCAAAGATATGAATTGGCAGACCAGTTTTATTTTAATATGCTAGTCGAGTTCTATCTAATCCTAGAATTTCAGCCGTCAACTCGATCAGGTGATGATCTGCGCAGGCTCCTCCCGGTCTATTATAGATAATAACTAATCCTTAATTAAATTTCCCCATAGTTTAACAAGGGAATTCGCCATCGGATAGGATCAAAGTACTCTTCTGAAATAGTAGAAATTAAAAGGGTATAAAAGTAATGTAGATATATATTTAAAAATTTGTCTTTTGAAATATACTTTTCAATAAATTTGTCAGACGTATAGTACAACTTAAACATATCAAAACTGAAATATATTTTGTAATATCCCTACTTTTTTATAATTACAGTCAAACCTCGTTAACATGAACACGCTTAACGTGAATTACTTTTAACATGAATTGTTTTCACAGTCCCCTATAGAAACGAATACACAAATTTGATACTGATAACGTGAATTACTGTTAACATGAACAAAATTTTGATTCCCCTTGAGGTTCATGTTAACGAGGTTCGACTGTATTTTACCACATTCTTTAATTTTATATAGTTTTTGTAAACGTCTAAAAAATGTAGAATTAAGTATGACTGAAAATCAAATGATTTAGAAAATACAGTTGTGATGCATTAGCAAATAGTGAAAAATATACACGTGCTAAAAAAACAAATCAATTCCAAATAAAATAAAATACAAAACATTTATTCATGTTATAAAATTATACATAGTCATAGAATTGCACGATATTTATAGAATCACACATCGTTATAGGATTACACATAGAATTGCAATTCATACCAATAAAGAATTCCAGATCTTTGCTTCAAAATTTGATAACAAGACGAATCTTATTAATTGAAATCCTTTTTTTCTTATTTGAAACAATTTATGCGCTGTTAAATACAAAAGATTATTTAAATCGTCGGGCTCATCATATTTTCTTTTTTTCGCAAAGTTTTCTTCTTCTTCATTATCTCCTCGTTTTCTTTTATTTCCTGAAAATAAAAACAGATATTTAATAAAATTGTTACTATACATTTATAACACTTATGTATAACATAAAATTAAGTTCAACCATTTAATTATGAATGTTTGTGATCAAGGAATAAACTCCCATAAGATTGGAAATATTATAAATCTGTCTCACATAAGCGAATTACAATAACAATAATCCGAAAAGTGATCTATAATTTATGTTGAATCGTGGAAAAATAAGTAAATTAATGTGCCGCTGAAAAATCTTTTATGTCAACAATATCAGTTTAACAGAATAACAAGGTGTTACAGGTATTTGAGAACAAAATAACTCATGCTTTCAAACAGGAACAGACAATACACTGAAAAAAAAAAAAAAAAAATCCGACCAGTTTTCCTGTAGGAATCGGAAAAATAGTTGCCCTTATCGTACCGGAAAATGTTCCGACCCAGCTCGGAATAAAATCCGTAAAAAACAGGAAATAGTCAATAAAACGGTATTTTACGGATTTTATGAATTTTATTCCGAGCTGGGTCGGAAATTTTTCCGGTACGACAAGGGCAACTATTTTTCCGATTTCTACAGGAAAACTGGTCGTATTTTTTTTACAGTGCAGAGTTCATGCATAGTATATATATATATATTGTAAAACATATATGAATTAAAATTTATATTAATTTTATATAAATAGTAAAAAATAAAATAAATGGATAAAATAAAACTAAACCAAATAGAAATTAAGGAATTATATCTCTCTCTATATATATATTTCATAGACAAATTTAAAATACTGTAACATTATATGCAGTTTAATATATATTATGGGAGCAACTCTGTCATTATTATAGGTACACTGTAAAAAAAAATCTTAAAACAACAGAAAAAAATCTTCGAATTCCGACAGTAAAAATTACGTTAACAGTCTTCTTATGTCATTCCATCCTCATATCGCTTATTTTCATGTTAAACAACAAAAAATTCTGTTTTCTTTGCCATCAGTTTCCACTGCAACAGGATAATATGTTGGATAACAGAAAAACGGGAGGTCATCCCCTATGACGTCTAGAAGGTAATTTAGAATGACCAATAAGCATTGGTTATCCCACCCCACGCTAAGACGTATCTTCTAACTTGAAATATTTGAGTGTCTTGTCTGTGTACTGTTGAAAATGGCAGTTCGTTTAATAAAGCAGTTCATCTAATTGAAAAAGAATAATACACAAAGAAATTTTAACAGAAAATTAAGAATCATTTTCACAATTCGAACCCGCGACACACACCTTTGACATCAGAACTGCTTTCTTCAATGATTAGGATTTACAGTTGGAATACTAGAAAACAAACATAGCAAAAGGTATGTTTTCATCCTTCTTTTAAATATGTAACAATGTTTTCCGAAACGTAACAATATGTATGAAAAATACTTCCTATTTGCTAAAAATCTTAATTAAGCAATACTATTTATTATTATTATTATTATTTCATAATGTATGATTTACTTAAATTATTAGTATTATTTTATACTTCATTTATTTATGCACATTAGTAACTTAGTTGATCTAATTCTGTTAATAGCTGGAGATTATTTTTTGATCGGTTGTTTATTTTAAGTTAAATAAATAATCTTAAGTTTATGATTAGTTTACAAATCTTGAATTTTTACTTAGCTGTAGAATGATTACTTATTATATTTAACTTTTTTATGACTAAGAGTTTAATTTTACTTCATATGTATTAGTTCCAGAAATTTTGATTGAGATTTTAAATTTATTTTGTCATCAATTGACATACGTGATTAATTTTGGAGTGATAGTTTTAATAATAAACACAGAGTAGCTGCATTAATTATTATAGTTATAGATAACTGATATTTTCGTTTAACATTAACCAGAATAATATTTATTAGATCTGACGCTGTTCATATATTTTTATTGTTTAAATTTATCACATTTCCTACTATTTACTATGATGTTTAAAATGGAGTGGTTGATATTTTGTTTAATCGTTCCATATGTTGATTCTGAAGAAATGCTTTTTTTTTTTTTTTTTTTTTTTTTTTTTTTTTTTTTTTAGTACAATCTTAGAGTTACTTGTAGTGGTTAAGTTAAAATTTGTAAATTTTATTCACTCTATTTAATGAAATAAATTTTGAGCTACAACTGTGTGAATTATTTTGAAAATAATTCCTATTTAAGCTTTAACCATTCATTTTATAGAATCAGCAAGTTTAATTTTGTTTAACATTTTAATTTAAATTATATTGTAATATTTTTTCTTATTTAGTTGATGATCATTTACTTTATACGGAAAAACATTGTAAATTGTTAAGAAGGATGAAAACTCATTTTATCACTTTAGCTGGAATGAAATACTTTTTTTTATGGTGATGTTTATATAGATTTTAGTGGCTCTTCTTTTTCATTTCTCGTCTTTGCTCATAGATGTCAACTTTTACACATTTATATATACAAAGCTTTCTATTCGAAAAAATTATAAAAATTGGCAGGATATTATTTACATAATTAACCAAAGTCACTAATTTAACCTAATCAATTTTCAAAAATATTGCATGAATAAATATTAAAGTTCTTTTAATTACAAATCACATTCAATACATATATTTATTTTATTAAGAAATATTTTTTATGGGGGAGGGGGGAGTTACCTTATATCGTATATATATTTTTTTATTCTTCTGGGGGGGGGGGGGGGGTCAACACGAAGTGCCTGTATGACTACGTATTTCTGTCGTCTGATAACGCATTCTTTCGTTAACAGATATTTTCTGAAAACAAATAGTTTCTGGCAACTTTTTGCTGCCAGAAAGTTTCTGTTGTTTTACAAAAATATTTTTAACAGTGTAATACTTAGGGTACCCAACTCGACCTTCAGGATTACAGAATGTAAGAAAAGACCATTGCTTTTACATTAATATATATATATATATATATTAGACTACACACTAACAACTCCAAAAATCCTTTTCATTCGGAAAGTACCAATTTTGAAATCAAATAAAGTTTTGAAATTCATTAAAAGTTAGACTTTCGTATAAGTTATAACAGAAGAAATAACTAAAGATTTCGTTACTTACAGCAATCCTTTTTATTTCTGATAATTTCAGTGGTTTAGGAGCGTAGTTCGATTACGTGTCTGTTAAATGTTTGTTTTACATATATTATTTTATTTTATTGATAAAGTTTTAAATTCATTATGGAATAACAGGGGGAAACAAACGCTGAACTATTTATATTAACTGAAGCGCAAACGGATATATCTTTCCTAATCGTCTGCACGTGATAGATTTAAAAATAAAATTCATGCTTGAAAATTATTTTAAAATCCATAAAATATCAGTAAATTGAGATACAGTTTTCAAACCAATTGCAATACAGTTTTGAAACAGTTTGCATTTGCAACTACATTTTTTTTTCTCTATTCGACGGTGTAAAAATTGAAAATGTTTAGCAGTTTAAAAATTTGCAGTAAAAGCGAAATTTATAATCGCCTTGCTGCTGCCAACATCAAAATGACGTCAATGTTACGGACGTACACGTTTATTCTTTATAATATAGATATAAATATATGCCCTTTTTTTTTTCTTTTATACGGTACGACTTTATTTTTTTTAATTCACAATTCCTTTCCTACATCTTACAAACTAAATTAAAGATAAATCGGACATAAATCGTTTTGTTCTAAATATCATTCCATATAGAAAATAGTTAATTAATTTTAAACAGATGGGGTTTTTTAAATTATTTATTTATTTTAAAATTTCACTATGTTACTTGGATAAATGCTTATAACAGAAGTGTTAACAAGCATTTGTTTCTGGCCATCATATAAGGTAATTTTCTTTTCTAAAATGTTTTACAGCGTTAAAACTAATTGTTTTATTAAATTTATTATTATTATTTTTTATTATTTAATCACTTTTTTAATTTCACCATGCTAGCTGAAAAGGGCTATTATAAATATATGGTTTTTTTTTTTTTTTTTTTTTTTTTTTTTTTTGGACGTTGTTTTTTTTTTTTTTTTTTTTTTCCCAAACAGATGATCACAGTTTTTAAAATTGCTCTATTTGCAAAATTATGTAAATGAAATTGAAATTTATTAAATTATTCAAATCTAAATTTAAATGAAAAATAAATCTAAATTTGGAAAGTAGTAATAAAAAAAGAAGTTACAAATAATGATAAAAAAAAAAAATGCAGTGATTTTTAGTTAACAGGCTGTCAAAGCCTGAAAGCTAATGCGCCCTCAGATTATGTATGTACCTACGTATATATGTACGTATGTACATACGTACGAACGTACCGCGATAGCTATTGATAGAATTATCAGATTTGCTTCAAATTTGGTATATAGGTTCATTCTGATAAGGCGCTTCCATTATTAGTTCTGGGAGTTCATAGATTAAGTATAAAAGGGGGGGAAAGGGCGACAATCTACCCTTAATTAAGATAAATGGGTTTTTCATGCAGAATTATCCGATTTGCTTGAAATTTGTATACCTGTATATTCTTATAAGGCGATTTCCTGTGTAGATTTGGAGGTTCATTTGTTAAGTATAAAGGGGGAATGAGGGTCTAATCCCCCTTTAATTTAGATAAATGGGATTTTCCTACAGAATTATCCGATTTGCTTCAAATTTGGTATACCTGTTTATTCTGATAAGGTGCTTACCTGTTCATTGGTTACGTATAAAGGAGCAAAATGGGTGAGCTCACAATTACCTTAATTTAGCTAAATGGTTTTTTTGTCGATTTCTTTATTTTTCAAGGGGCCTTATTCTTTTAAATAAGAGAATAATATACAATTAGTGTGAATGGCATGAGAGCTCAATGCCATTAATGTAATTGGGCACTTTTATTTTTATCTTACCTGTTGCACTTGTATCTGTAATGTTTTGATTTTCAGTGGAGTCCATATTATATGAAATTTCCCTTGAGGAAAAAATTGCATCTGCAAAAAGAAAAAACTGATATAAGAAATAATTTTTCATAAAAAGATTGAAGTTAAATTTTTTTTTCGCCAAAAAGTAACGTACAATTTATATAAACTTATTAAAAAAAAATAAAATACTGTATTATAGAAGAGAGAACAAAAGTACAAATATTTATTAACAATCAAATTAAAAATTAGCAAAATTTTTCTTTTCTGAAGCAAAGAAAATTAAAACAAATTGTTTTCAACGATATTATTCAAGATTTAAAAATGATATCATAAAATTTCTGTTTTATTTATATAATTTTACTATTTTATTTTATTTATGAAGTTTTAACTTCGTTGTTGCAATATCAACCAGAAAAAAATGCTGAACCGTTTATCTTTCATAATCGTCTGAACACGATAGAGATAGATTTAAAAATAAAATACTGTATTACAGAAGAGAAAACAAAAATACAAATATTTACTAATAATCAAATTAAAAATTTAGTAAAATTTTGCTTTTCTGCAGCAAAAGCAAAGATAAAACTGAAATTAATTGTTTTCAACAATATTATCTAAGATTTTAAAATAACTAGGGGATCGAACCCGAGCTCCTCGGGTTACAGAGTATAGGTAAAAACAATTCTTTTTTTCTTCTTTCTTTTACTCTAATTATTATTTTTTTACATGTAATATATATTTTAGATTGTCCACTAACATAAAAAAGAATTTTTATATGAAAAATATCAATTATGCAATCAAATAAAGTTTTAAAATTTATTAAAAGCATTACTTTCACATGCCAGGAGTTCTTAGCCCAAGATTTTGCGACTTAAGGCAGTCTTTCCGATCATTTCAGTGCTTTAAGCGCGTGGTTCAATCCCATGTTTGTTAAATTCGTTTCTTATTTACATTATTTTATTTATTTTTCTATAGAGGAAGTTTTAATTTTGTTATGGGACATCAGACGGAAACAAATGCTGACATTTTTACATTGTTTTAAAGGCAAGCGGATTAATATTTCATAATCGAGCTACACGTGATAGAGATACATTTAAAAATAATTCATGCTTGAAAATCTCTCTCTCTATATATATATTATGCTATCGCACGTGGCACAGAAATCTCAATTATTTGTTAATTGTTTAATGGCAACCCCCGAATGAAACGCATCTCATTGGTTATTGTGAAATAGTTTTCAAAAGGGAATAACAATAAATAAAAAAAAGTTTAATTAATAACTATAGAAAAAACAATTTATATAATAATAAAAAAAGTAAATAAACAATTTATTAATAAATAAACAACAACATCCGGGTTACCATATCAAGCAAAATAACGACACTTTGGCGCCAGTTAAGTACCCCGGTGCGTATATGACATTGGCGTCAGAAAAAAATCGCGCCAACGTGGTGCGCATATGACATCTGTGCCGTCTTTTACTTATTTATTTATTTATTTATAGAACAACAAACATACGACTTCATCTCCTTTAAAATACATTAAATAAATAAAGGTACTTTTCCAGTATAGGTACTTGGCGAAATAGAGAAAAGGTCCATGGCGAAGAAAGAAATTTGGCAACGTACTTTCTGGCAACCTATTTAATCAAAATATATTTTTCGAATAAAACTACATAAAAGTTGCCATCACAAAGAGTTTGCACTTTAATGTTAGCTGGGCGCAATTCTCGCCAATGGCATTTTTTAACTCGCCAGCACATTTTTTTATTTTTTTCGAGGGGTAAATTAAAACAATTCTTTGATGTTGAAATTAAATAGTTTATGGTATTATTTATTCTTTTTCTTTTTTAAAGATTTTCTTTTTAAGTGAAAGTCATGAATTTTAAACGTTTCAATTTTAAATTAAAGCTATCCATTTTAAATAAAATGAGTGAAAGGATTATATTTTAATCATGAAATATGAAAAACGGGTACAATGTTTGGCGATTTATCACCTGTGCCCGACTAACATAAAAATACCGAGTTCTTGATTTCTCTATCAGAATCTTCCTCTTTGGCGAAGGATCGAGCAAGTAAATTAAATTATGAATAAAAGTAACATGATACAATGCCTAGGATACATTTAAGGGAGACCAAACTGGTCGCCACGGGCGGATAGTTATTTTAAAAACCATAATAACTCAGTCAATTAAGATACAATTTTCAAACAAATTGCATTTGAAAGTAGGTTTTTTTTCTCTATTTGACGGCATAAAAATTGAAAATGGGCGATATTTAGAAATTTAAAAAATCGCTGACATAGCAAGCATTTTAATTTAATTTTTTTTTTTTCAGGTTTTATGGGAAAATGACAACAAAATATACAGTATCTCCTATTTTCGACTATTTTCTGTTTACTTTCAATGACTTTCAATACAAATGGGGTTCTTTTGTTGCCACGATTAGAAAAATGGTATTAAAAACTACAAAAAAATTAATATCTCAAAAATAAATTGAGATACAGCTTTCAAACAAATTGCATTTAAAAGAGCATTTTTTTCCTCATACAACGGTGTAAAAATTTAAAATGTGCGACGGTTAGAAGTTTAAAAATTTGCAGCAAAGAAAATTGCAAAAGGAAAATTTCATTTCAAATTTCAAAGTGTTGCCATTCGCAAAATGACGTATGCGTTACGCACAGATATGTTTGTCCTTTATAATATAGATATTATAAAATTTCTGTTTTATTTATATTATTTTACTATTTTATTTGTGAAGTTTAAACTTCGTTGTGGAATATCAGCCGGGAAAAAATGCTGAACTGTTTATCTTTCATAATCGTCTGAACACAATAGAGATAGATTTAAAAATAAAATTATTGCTTCAAAATTATTTAAAATCGAAAAATAAATAAATTGAGATACAGTTTTCAATCCAATTGTAATACAGTTCTGAAACAATTTGTATTTGTAACTGCACTTTTCCTCTATTCGACGGTATAAAAATTGAAAATGTGAGATGTTTAGCAGTTTAAATAATTACAGTAAAAGCGAAATTTAATCGTTTGGTGCTGCCAACATGTCAGTGACGTCAGCCTTACGGGCGGATACTTTGTCCTTTATAGTATCAATACAAGTGCAGCATTTATTATTATTACTATTATTTTATTTATTTATTTATTTATTTATTTATTTGAACGGTACGACTCTTTTTCAAATTCACAATTCCTTTCCAATATCGTACAAAATAATTTAAAGATAAATCGGATGTAAATCGTCTTGTTCTGAATATGCTTTATACAGAAAAAAAGAAGATAAATAATTTTAAGCATAGGGTTTTTTCTTAAATTTGTAATTCATTTATTTTAAAATTTCGCTATGTTATTTGAAATGCTTGTAACTGAAATGTTGACAAGCATGGATTTTTTGCCACCGGATAAGGTTATTTTCTTTTTCTTTTTTTTCTTTTTTTTTTCCTGTCAAATGTTTTACAATGTTAAGACTAATTGTTTTATTAAGTTTATTATTATTTATTATTTAATCATTTTTTTTTATTTCACTATGCTACTTGAAAAGGGCTATTATTATAAATGAAATCATTTTCAAAACAGATACGTCATCGCAGTTTTATCGTAGACTTGAGCATAGTTTCTAAAATTGCTATATTCGCAAAATCATTGAAATGAAATTTAAATTTATTAAATTCTTCAAATCTAAATCTAAATGAAAAATAAATCTAAATTTGGAAAATAATAAAAAAAGAGTTACAAGTAATGATTTAAAAAAATGTTTAGTGATTATTTTTCTTACCTGTTGCACATATATCTGCAGCTTTCTCAATTTCAGTGGAGTCCATGTTATATAAAATTTCCATAGAGGAAATAATTGCATCTGAAATAAAAAGAAAGGAAAAAAAAATCATAAGAAATAATTTAATATAAAAATATTGAAAGTATTTTTTTTTCCGCCAAAAAGTAGCGTACAAGTTAAACAAACTTATTAAAAAAAATAAAAAATTGTATTGTACAGAAGAGAAAACAATCATACAAATATTTAATAATCAAGTTAAAAATTATTAAAGTTTAGTTTTCTGAAGCATAAAAAATTAACTGAAATTGTTTTCAATAATATTATCTAACATTTAAAAAGTATATATTGTAAAATGTGCATTCATATCCTAACCGTTAATTTCCTTGTCTCTTTAATTGAATTATGTATATCTGTACTAGTTGCTGCTACTATGAAAAATGAAATAGTAATGTTAGTTTTAAAAAATGAAAACAAAATTAATTAATCCCTGTAAAATATGTTTATATACGGATAAATTGGCTAAAAATCCAAAATTTAAAGTAATAATTATTTTCTTTAGATTTAAAAAAAAAAAAAAAATTATAGACATTTATAATAGACATTTATATAAAATTGATGTCGACAAAATTTAAATATATATATATATATATATATATATATATATATATATATATATATATATATATAATCATAATTACCAGTTATTAAGAAAAATAATTTTCTTTATGACGGGATGTTTTGGAAGTAATGCCGTATATACTCGTGTATAAGTCGAACCCCCAATTCCTAAGTAAAATTTTGAAAGAAAAAAATGAATTTTCTTGTATAAGTCGAATCACATTTATGGCAGTATGTTGAAAAATGATTTGTAATCGAGGATAATATATATATATAATTTTTCATTAAATTAGTAAAAATCTTTTTGCGTTTCTAATCAGACTTTTTTTTATTTTAATTCAACGTTTTAAAACTGCATAATTATCTAAAACTGAAGATTTGAAATCTATTCCCATTAATTTAATGATACTTAAAACGAAAAGAATCTTTCAAAAATCTATTCAAGCCTTATTTACAAAGGTAAACAACTTCGTAGACTGCTAAAATATAGTACTTCTTTGTATTATAGGAGTTTTAGAGAGTTGTCTAGAAGCATTCTCATGTTGAACTCTTTTTAAAAGGGGGATTAAATATTGAAAGAAATGCCCCTGTATCGAAGGGAATTCTATACGGAGAGAAAATGAATGCAAAACAATTCCAGGGACATTATTGTTGAGCTTTTTTTTTTTTTTTTTTTGTCAATCACAGGAAAATGACTGTAAAAACTGTCCGCTTTTATCTCTATCTCAAACCTAGACTCATGTATATGACTACTTAAAAGACATACCCATTCGCTAATTATCTGAATTTTTTTTTTTTTTTTTTTTTAATTTGTGTATAACTTGACCCCCCAATCTCAACACCCAACTTTTGTCTAAAATTCTTCGACTTATACTCGAGTATATACGGTATTTTAATTACAATGATTTGAATACTGATATACAGGGTGTCCCAAGAAGATCTGTACAATTTCAAAATTTATTTTTTTAAAAAATGAATAGGCCTATTATACAGCAAAACTAGTTACAACAATAGATAGAATAACTCAAAATGTTTTTTTCTAGAATATGTTTCTGGTGATAGAATTGTTGCACAACACATAAACGTTTATTAAACATTTCAGTTCTTCAAAAACAGCGGATCCTGCGAAGAAAGCTCAATGTGTCCAGTGGTTTATCGAAACAAAATCCGATACTCAAATTCACAAAATTTGGGAGTTGAAAATGGTGGTGGCGGTGGGGGGGCTCAACGTATACACGAGTAAGTAAAAAAATAATAAATTTTTCGCAGATAATCGGCGAATGGGCAAGTCTTAAGTAATCCCATATGGGTCTAGGTTAGAGAAGATAAAAGCGGACAATGGACATTTCCCTGTGATCGGCAAGAAAAAAAAACACTCTCAAGAATAATGTCCCTGTAATTGTTCTGCACCCGTTTTCTGTTGCGACAGAATTCCCTTCAATACAAGGGCACGCCTTTCAACATTTTAATCCCCCTTTTATAAGAGTTCAACTTGAGAAGGCTTCAAGATATCTGTTCTAAAAGTCCTACAGTACAAAGACGTATATTTTAGCTGCCTAAGGAGTTGTTTACCCTTGTAAATAAGGCTTGGATAGATTTTGAAAGAATTTTTTCTTTTTAAGTATCATTAAATTGGCGTGAATACGTTTCAAAATAGTTAAAGCTTCTTCGGTTGTTACAGTTTTAAATTATTACAGTTTTAAAACGTTGATTTTTTTTTTTTTTTTTTTTTTTTTTTAAGTCTGATTAGAATTGTAGGAAAAAAAAAGTTTACTAATTTAATGAAAATTTATTTATTTATTTTTTATCTTCGATTACAAATCATTTTTCAACATATTTTCAGAAATGTGATTCGACTTATGCACGAGAATTCAATTTTTTTTCAAAAATTTGCTTAAGAATTTGGAGGGGGGGGGGGGGTCGACTTATACACGAGTACATACGATATCGTCTTGATATTCTTCATATTACGGAAGGATCTCATGTTGAAGTTTACTAAGGTAGTAGAAAAAACTTTGAGTAATTACTACTTAGAGTTATTCTACCTATTGTTGTAACTAGTTTTGCTGTATGCATATTCATTTTTTAAGTAATTTTTTGAAGTTGTACAGATCTTTTTGGGGCACAGTCATAGAGATTAGTAAAGAAAGCATACGAGTTGTAATATTTCCAACTGAATTAAAAGCATTCACGCTGAGTTTTGAGTCCAGAGCTTTAGCTGCTACTCTGGATTTTAGATATTTTTGTCTATTATATAGAAAAGCGGGATTATTTAAAAAACAAATCATTGTTTATATCCGGCTCTTTTATCTCGCTTTCCAGACTATTAGCTTTAACTCAGTTTTTGAATTAAACTGAATAAAACTGAAATAAAATTGAAATTTATTAAATACTTCAAATTTAATCAAAAATAAATATAAATTGAAATTAAACAGAAATGACAATAATCTTTCTTTGGTTTCGTGGTTGTAAAAATTCGTCTGCTTGGGAGTAACATTACAGGGGCCGATGCAGGTTTTTATTGTTGCGGCCCATTTTGTGAAAAGTAAAAGTCATTTATGTGAATTTTATTATATTTTTGGGAAAAATAACATTTTTTAACGAAAGTTGAAATCCATTTACTCAAAATCGAACCAAGCATTTTATTAACAAAAGCTATTTTAAATCCTCTGGCTAAAGTTTTTGTTTTTCGTGACCTGGTTTTATTGACAAATTACGCATTTTAAAACAATTTTTGTGAAAAGGAATTGTATGAAGGGGCCTATTTTATTAAAAGAAATTTTATGAAGGGGGCCGTTTTATTAAAAGGTTGGTTGGTTGGTTTATTTTTGACAGCCGATTATCTACACTAGGGATATAGGCCGAGGGGGGAGTGCCCTTCGTGGAGGTCTTTCTAAGGGAACCTAATCCGTATTTACGCATGGAAATCCATGGCTCGAAGAAAACCACGAAAACTCCGAACGATTAGACCGACGGGCGTGATTGGGGTCGAACCCAGCACCTCCCGTCTACCAGCTTCGAGAGCAGAACCTCTCAGCCACTGGTGGGGCTTTATTAAAAGGAATTTATTGAAGGGGCCCATTTTATTAAGTTTATTTTTGTGAAGGCGCCTATTTTATTAAATAGATTTTTGTGAAAGGACCCTAAATAGGACCCAAATTTTGCCTGGATCGACCCCTGCATTCAGAACCGCGTCATTGAAAGGCACTGTTTTGGAAAATTTTAGGCTTATTTTATCTTTATATAGAGTTTTAGACCTTTTCAGGAATAGATACAAATTATGTATGTCTTTTTTTCCTATATTTTAATGCAACTTCGCGTATATAATTCATTTCATTTGTAAAACGAAAATTTTTAATTTTAAATAATGAACACATAAAAGTTTGTAATTATAACATGTATTTATCAAATAGTAAGTCGTACAAAATAAACTTAATGTATTTTTTGCTTGCATTTACCTTAATTTATTCCAAACAAATAATGAAATTTGTAAATAAACGCGGTAGCCGCTACTTTTAACGCCACGTGATTCCCGCTGTGACGTCACATGAATATTGTCCATAAAAAATAAAATAAATAAGTGCTTTTTTCAAACAAGGAGCTAATAGATTTCTTAATTTCTATTAATAAAGCATAAACTTAAGAAAAACTGTAGTATAGATGATTAAATGGCAATAAAAATATTTATTAAAGAAATTAATTATAAGTTTTAAAAAAATTTCCCAGGCTTAAAAAAAAAACACCAGAATTCAATTATGTCGAGAGAAATATCTAATGTGTACAAAATATATTAACAAATATGCAAAAATCAAAAATATTTTGATTTCTTACTCGTAAAGGTCTCTGATTCTTCATTCTTAATTTCTTTTTCTGTGTTAGTGATATCGGTTGCATCTGGAAAAAAAAAAAAAAAAATACTGTTAGAGATATACTGTATTATTCGTTAAGGAGCACAAACTAATGGCGTCAAAATATACAAATGAATATTCCACTAACATTTCATACATTTTTATTTATTTTATAGTAAATCTAATATAATTGTAAATATAGAAAACGTACGTAAGTCCACTTTTATTTTAAATGCTTTCTTTTTCAAACGTATCATTGAAAATAAGCGGAGATGTACATTTAGTGCAAAATTTCATAAGTTCATTTATCCGTTAACACTCAAAGTTGTTTTTTATTGGAGAAACAACAACATTAATCAATGACAATACCAAGAAGCGGGAGTTCATTTTTTTTTTTGTTTGTTTGTTTCTTTTTAAGTAGGTACCGTTTATATATAAACATAACGCCATTTTTTTTTTTTACAAAAAATATTTGTACATGGAAGTCTGGACTCGAGTCTGCATTTCAAGATAGTTTCCTCCTATAATAAGGCACTTGAACATACGAGGCGTGTTTTTAAGTAAGTATCGTTTAGTTTTTTTTTTAAAAAAAAAACAAGAGGCCATTTTCTTTCTTTTTTTTTTTTTTTTTTTTTTTTTACTTGAAATTTTTACACGTATTTTCCACCTTTAATAAGGCACTTACCTTATCGAATGACCAGCTTTTGTATCCTTATCGTTATAGAAATCTGCCGCCCGCTGTGGTAACCACTTCATCACCGCCGTTTTCACATCTTCATCGTCGTAGTGCTGACCACAAAGTTTCTTCTATTAGTGAGGAACAACAGAACAAGAGGTAGTTACTTGGCGCTGAGTCAATGATATATACGAAGGGTGATGAAATTCTTCCCAACCATACGAAGCGATGGGATCCAGGATATAATCCTGACCTCGCGCCAAATGTGACTATAACTTTTTCATGCACTAAGCAACTTGACAATCAGCGATTCTGACGATTACAATGTCAAAACGTTGGCAGTGATGCAGTGGTTATTACAGATTTCTAAAATGATGGAACACAAAAGCTTATCTTGCGATACGGTAAGTGCCATAGGAGGAAACTATGTTGAAATTTTTATCAAGGTATACCTGAATTTGAAGTTTGAGGAAACTCCATGCATTAGTTCTTGAGATAGAGCTATTGCGGAAACAGGGGCGCCATTTGAGGGGGGCTGGGGGGAAATAGCTCCCCCGCCCCAAGGAATTTGATATTTCAGAAAATTTATCAACCGTGAAATGTCAGTCTCAAACAAAAATTAAATGATTGCCATAAAAACACATGCATTAAATAAATGCTTTATGCATATAAATTAATAAATTATAATAAAAAACATTCCTAAAGCTTTACTATTCGAATCTTTTTAAGGCGAAACATATCGTTAATGAGTACTTTGGCGAATTTAAAAAATATGAGATAATTTTTTTTTTCTTCAATTGCTTCTCAGATGAGTACGATTTGATCATAGGAAAACTCGCCCCTCAGAGCTAAGAAATCCAGGTGGTAGTGTTTTTTCAGATAGTTTTTTTTTTTTTTGGGGGGGGGGCGGGGGGTTATGTGGCTGGTATAATTCAAGTTCTTATCCGGTTTCTTTTACTTTTATGATTATTAGTGTCACATTATATTTACTGCAATCATTGCAACGCTATCAAATTACA
The DNA here is from genome assembly GCA_963932465.1 of Maratus speciosus. NCBI lineage: Eukaryota > Metazoa > Arthropoda > Arachnida > Araneae > Salticidae > Maratus > Maratus speciosus. The sequence continues at coordinate 322,784,503 of OZ010794.1, forward strand.
GTAAACTCTGTCTAAGGCGGAATCGGTTTGGACTGAGAAAAATTTCCGTGGTAGACAATATTCCGGCTTATGCAAAAAAGCCCCCCCCCCCCCCTCCTCCAAAAAAAACAAACTGTATTTGACTATCTTTCATTGATTTTCCTGAGCCGAAAATCGATTGAAAACTGAAATTCTGAAAGATTCTTTGTCTTTATAGATAAATGAGAAACGCTATTCAATTTCTTAGTACTGCTGTAATACATGCAAATTGAAAGTTTACACACACACACAACAACAACAACAACAACAATAATAATAATAATAAAATAATAATTTTTGAATTATGCACATTCAAAAATTAGTGCTTCTAATGTTAAATTACATGTTCATATTTTTATTTATATCTCCAGAAATTATGCTCCTAATGTGCTAATTTTTTGCGTATGAATAATACTAATATACCTAAACATAAATACGCTGAATTTGCAATTTTTATAACTTTGTGATATGAATTATGATTTATGAAATTAATACTCGAAAAAATTATGAATTGCAACCTACAATTTTTTTTGATGCAATTAGATTTATTGAGTCCTGCTTTATGGAAATCCAAAATTTCACATTTTTCTTCCAAGTAGTTTTCAAATTATGCTTAAAAAACGGCAAAATGATGGTTTAAGGGGCCGTCTATAATAGGAGTGACTAGATATTTTGAAATTTCTTCTGCTTTCGTGTAATCTAGCAGGCTTCATTGACTTCTTAAAGTGCCTTGACCAAGATGAGGGCTCTCTCGGTTAACAATCGAGTTCCGAACTTCAATTTGGATACAGCCCTTAAAATACGCTCGTTTTAAAATAATTAATTTCTCTGAAAGTTATGGTACGAATTGCATAAAAATTTGTTTTTAGGCTAATTGAAGGGTGCAGAGTTCATTTATGCAGTCAGAATTGTGTACTGCTATTGAAAAAAAAAAAAAAAAAAAAGTTACGATTTGTTTTAATATGTAGATGGCCCCTTGAGCAAATTTTATCTATATTATTTAAAAGTAGACTTTATTTCCAATCGTGTGGTACCAGTAACTTTCTTCTACGATAATTTGTTGAGGAGTTAGTAGGGGGTGTTTACTTTTTTTTTTTTCCACGACTGTACATCTATTAATAGTCAAATATATAGTTTTTACACTTGAAAAATATTCAGGACTTCATTTTGAATAACCAGGCCATCCCGATTTCGATTTTAAGAGATAAAGCACAATCAGAAAAACTTAGTTTACATCGGCCGCAACGAAAAAAATATATCCTGACTCAGGACTGTAATTTTTATGTATACACGAAAACCGCTGAAAAAATTCTAAGAAAGAGGAAATCCAACCAGAAATAAGAGAAAATTAATCCACATTTTAATACACTTACTGCAAAATAAGCCTACATTTATACCTTTAATTTTACCTGCTAAGACGGAAACCTACTTAAAACGAAATATTTCACTGGTTCTTGAGTTTCTGTATTCAAATTTTTATTGTTTTTGTAAGCAGGATTCAGTTTACGCTTCTCGTTCGGGAGGGTGGGAGTTAGATCTCCGGATCCTACCGTTAGCTATAACTTCCCTCAAGAAATCTTTACCCCCTCGCCCCCAAGTAAGTTTTGAAATGGCGCCCCTGTGCGAAAACCTTGAAAAATGCAGAATAGCAGCGCCACCTGCTGAACGATTTACACCAAAAACTGATCAGCATCAACTTATATCAGGGACTAACTGAAAATAAGTTTTTATTAAATTACGTGCATTAGTTTTTGAGATAGAGAGCCCACAAAATTTGAGTCCATACAGACAGACATTTTGTAAAATCATATTTTTCGGGATCTCTGACCTCTAAAATGTGCAAATCCGTCGAAAACCGGAAGTCGAAAATTTTCACGAATCCAATACTTTCTTCTTGTAAAGATAAAAGAAAGTAAAAATTGATTTTAATGCAATTTTTTCAGAGGTTTTAGTTACTAAATTTATGAAAAATTGTTATCTTTGTGAATTTTATTAGATTTTGTAAAGAATATTTTTTTTTATTATCTATCGAATGCAACTAATATAATCCAAAGTAAGAATTTATTATTAGTAGCTTTTAGGTAGCTTTCATTACAAAAAGCTACCTATTGCAGCCGTTCGGAGGAAAGCGATTTCAAAAAATTTTGGTATATTTTCATCGATCATGACCCCCAGACCCTGAAACCACCTTCCTTTCAAAAGTTGATATATATATATATATATATATATATATATATATATCCATATATATATATATATATATATATATCTGACCTTTGTCATACTGTAACTCTCGAATTTATGAACCGATTTGGATGTAATTCGGTATGTACATAGTACATACCAATGTCTCAACCGAGTTCGTTGGCCAGCTTCATCCGCCATTTTGTTTCAAAATGGCGGCCATTTAAAATTTTTTTTTAAGTTTTGGTGTGTACATAGTACATATAAATATCTCGACCGAGTTCATTGGCCAGCTTCATCCGCCATCTTGTTTCAAAATGGCGGCCATTTAAAAAAATTTTAAAAATTTAAAATGAGATACCAAAAAATTGGAAAATGAAAAAGATTTTTTCCGTATGTATTTGACCTTAATACAAAGATTCCGGAACAGTTTTTGTTTCGTCTATATCTAAAAAAATGGCTTAGTTATAGCATTTTGAATTTCTATTGTGGCTGACATTTTAAAACGTCCTGATTTCTGTCACGCGATAACAAGCGTATTTATGAACCGATTTGGATGTTACTTGGTCTGTACATAGTACATACCAATGTCTCGACCGAGTTCGTTGGCCAGCTTCATTCGCCATCTTGTTTCAAAAGGGTTGCCATTAAAAAAAATTAAATTTAAAATTTAAAATGAGGTATTAAAAAATTGGAAAATGAAAAAGATTTTTTTATGTGTTTGGCCTTGATACAAAGATTCCGGAGCAGATTTTGTTTCTGAAAATTTGTTCTTTTGTTTATGTCTTAAAAAATGGTTGAATTATAGCACTTTGAATTTCTAGTATGGCTAACATTTTGAAACGATCTTGTATTTGTCATGCGATAACACACGTATTCGCCTATTTCCACATAAGAAGGCATGTGGATAGTATACATTAACATCTCAGCCAAATACAAGTTACTTTAAATAAAAGCAGCTTGGATAAAGCTGACTAATTTCGCCAAATTCTCATTCATGATGATTTAGTATTGATAAAAATTAGTATTGAATCTCCTATATTCGGTTTCCACTAAATTGAATTTCGTGTGTTTGAATAATATAAGTTGGCTTTTTTAAAATAAGGAATTTGAAAGCTACATCTTCCTCCCGGCACTGGCCGGAAGGACTTTTTTGAAGTCCTCTTGTTGCTAAAGATTTTCTTTTTGTGAGCTTATTCTGCTTATTAATTATATACTTTAGAAATATTAACGTGTTTGATTTGATGAAATGGAATTTTGTATAGTTGGATAAAAATAACGAAATTTTGTGTGATCTTTTTTTTTTTTTTTTTGTCAAAATAAAATTGTGAAGTATCGTCTCTTGTTAAATTGATTTCTATGAAGGGGCCCCATTTTTTTCCCGTATTGACAATTGTTTTTTATTAGCATAATATTTCAATATTTAAATTGGCATTTTCTCTTACTACTTGACACGAAATACTATTTATAAGTGAGGAAACTTAGGTTCTTTCTTCTTCTTTTTATAACTTTATAATTAAAAGTATATATAAGGTAAGAGCCGGAGAACTGGAAGTAATGTTTTTAAAATGTGGATAGATTAGACTCATTTATTTAAAGAAATAAAAAAAGAGTATAACCCATAGGCTCTGATCAAAACCCTTTACCCCTCCAAACACTATAGAGTCAGGAAGGATAATTATGACCGCTTTGTATATTTTCAACATTGTTATGTTTCTTTACTTTTTTGTATTTTGAAAAGTGGTGTTTTCAGTACATAGGAAGTAACTTTGACCCTTTAAAAATACCTTTAAAAAGTTTTAACTGTCATAGCTTTTTTTTTTTTTTTTTTTTTTTTTTTTTTTTTTTTTTTTTTTTAAGTTTAAAGGATGATTATAATTACTCCATCAAAAACTCACAATCAGGAAAATTTGGGGTATATAAGACCACTAATGGGGAAATTACGACAACTATATTTTCTCTTTATACTTGCCTATACACATTTGTTTGGGGTAATCGTGACCACTTTGAACTCCAAAGTGACAAATCCGTTTATCAAAAATTTTGATAGATTAATTTCAAATTGCTATTCGGATCTCAAAAAGGCTTCAAACTAGTGATAAAGAATAAATAAGAGGAAATATACATTATGAGGTTAATATCTAAGCTTGAAACAAAATTTTTCCATACACAGATTTGTCCAATATGGTGGCAGTCATAATTACCCCTCCTGACCCTACTATAAGAAAGCAGAAAGCTTAGCATATTTAATTCCCACTCCCACCCCCTTTCTCCTCATCTACTAAAGGGTTGTTCTGCCAAAGATATTTCAGAAATTTAAAATCTCAATTATAATCGAAGTCCAGATTTTAAAACATTACAGACTTAAAATTTCAGTTCCGAGTTAGGTGACATATTTTTCTTACAATTTTAGAACGGACCTTTTAAAGGTTTACATGTTTTAAATTTAGTATTTTTGTAATATTTATTAATTTATTTTAACTTAATTTTTTCCCCATGAAGTTATCACCTTGAGAGTAATTTTTTACTTAAAACGCATCATTTCATTTTAATAATTACTTATGAAACAGCCTATTTCTATTTAAAATTAATATTTCAAGAAAATGAATTTCCGACATCAGAAATAGGATTTTTTATGAGATCTGTTGAACTCTAACATTGAATAAATAATTTTATTTAAAACTAGCTGGCGTTAAAAGGATCCGGAATAACAATCTTAATTATGTCTAAAATCAGTGTTAAATTCAGAAATTTCTCTAGCTGGATTTCTACAGCTTCTTAGGATGGGGGGGGGGGGGGGGGGCTGCACTTTTAGACCATTAAATAAGGCTTAATTAATTATTCCATAAGGATAAAATATCAAATAATTTTGGGAATGCTCTCATCCCCCGGATAATTTACTAAAATCAACATTGCCTTACAACCTTTCCGTTTCCCAGGGTTACTTTAAATGTATATCGATCTCACTACACTATTCTGTTTTTAAAACAAACTCATTGCGCCGGTTTTAAATACTGTATATACTCGTGTATAAGTGAAAGAATTTTAGACAAAATTTGGTAGTTGAAGATGAGGATTCGACTTATACACGAGTTAGTGGAAAAAAAAAAACCCCACAGATAATCGGCGAATGGGCAAGTCTTTTAAGTAATCTAGGTAGGTCTAGGTAGGCAAGCAAGGTCTACATTGGAGAGAGGGATAAAGTGGACAATGGTCATTTCCTTGTGATTGGCAAAAAAAGCTTAACAATAATGTCCCAGTAATTGTTCTGCACACCCCTTTTCTCTTGGGATAGAATACCCTTCAATACCTTTCAACATTTTAATCCCTTTTTTAAAAAGAGCTCAACTTCTTCATGTATCTCCCAAAACTCCACCAATAGAAAGAAGTACTATATTTTAGCAGTCTAAGAAGTTGTTTATCCTTGTAAATAAGGGTTGAATTGATTTTTGAAAGATTTTTTTTTTCTTTTTAAGTATCATTAAATTGATGTGAATAGGTTTCAAAATAGTTTAAGCTACTTCGGTTTTATTTATATTATACAGTTTTAAAACGTTGAATTTAAAAAAAAAAGTCTGATTAGAAACGTAAACAAAAAAGTTTAGTAATTTAATGAAAATTATTAATTTTTTAATCCTCGATTATAAATCATTTATCAACATAATTACCAGAAATGTGGTTCGAGTTGTACACGAAAATTCAATTTTTTTTTTCAAAATTTTGCTTAAGAATTAATTGGATGAGTTGACTTAGGCACAAGTCGACTTATACACGAGTATAAGTCGATATATTCGATTTATGAATAATAATAAATGCTTCGAACTGCGACATCATGGGATTTATGAAGTGAAGGCAAAAGTAAAGTCTTAGTAAACTGACACCTTAATCTTTTTCTTTTAATCCAACTCTGCATTTTATATAGAAAAAATTGCATTATATTTTACAGAAATATCCCACAATATAAAACCGTTTATACATATTTTTAAATCTATTCCCAAAAGTGTTAATAACTGTATCAAATCCGAATAAACTTTATTGAAAAGAGGAAAATTTGTTCTATGGGGTTAAGGGTGTATTCGAAAAAATATTTTTCCACCCTCAACAGCTCGAAATTTTCTGATACATTTTCAGACTCATTTTTAATAGTAAAAACATGAAACTTGCTGGTGTGATTTCTGAAGACATGTTTAACATGCCGTGTGATTTCATTTTCAGCTCAATTAATTAGAATTTGATTTTTAAACAATTATTTTCCCAGTATGACCATTTTTTTCATTCCCAGATCGCCCGCTTCGGAGAAATCGGTTCAAAACGCCAACTTTGACACCGTTTTTTACAGTATTTTCTGCATTTATCAAAAAATTATTAAGCACGGCACATTATGTAGTTTCTAAATAAGAGAATTTCCCAGTTTGATGCGTTTGAGAGCAAAAATGAATTTTAAAATGAATTGGAAAATACGCAGTTTGGATCGGAATACACCCTTAAAAGATTGAATTATGATTGCTTTTATGGATGCCCCAAAATTGCCAGTGAACTTGGAAGATCCTAAAAAACTTTTAATTAACATTTAAACGGCATATCTTTGTTAGCTTAAAAATGTGTATGTACGCTTTTTTTAAGGGGGTGGGGGGGATACTTGCATAATAGGCTTCGTACTACAAAATCCGTTGAAGAACTTTAATGCATATTCGCAATAAAATATTATGTAAAACTTTAGCAAAAAAAGCTCTGAATAATGCTAATAAATTACTATTACTTAAAGCTTTCGGTAAAAGTGCTTTAAACATTTTTTAAGTTTTTCAATTTGTAAAGCACAAAGTAAAATAACTCAGATTTTATTAAATGAAATCTTCATAAGCTTATACTATTTCAGATTCTGAGTTTATAATATACTAAATCTTTCCTCTCCCCCCCCCCCCCTCCTTTATATTGTCTCAAAATAGCCAGCGGACTTGGAAAAATCAAGAAACTACGCGAGCTGTTCTATTAAAATTAATAATAATAATAATAATAAAAGAACGAAAAATCTAATTTAAAAAAGAGGATCAAAAATCTGAGGCTTGGGTGCATTTGGATATGTTTTCGTCTATCTTTATCCAAATTAAGGACTTCTACGTGCGATAGATTTGTTCTACATTTATTTATTTATTTTTTTTTTAGCTTACAATATTTAAAAATATGTATATCGTATTGGCTTAGATGTTTTATATATAGTACGAATTTTCCATGTTAGCGCCTCTTTAAAATCTCAAATCGTTAGAAGCTTAGAATTTCAGAAGCTAGAATCGCCAGAAGTCCAATATTTTAAAAAATAACAACAATAACAAAAAATGTTGATTTTTTAAAGATTTTTAGACCTTTTAAAACCTATTTTTTAACGCGTTCCTTTAAAAGAACATCTTTAAACGTAAAAACGTGATACTTGCTGGCTTGATTATTGAAATGACTTGTAATTGAACAGTTTTTGTAAATTTTTGATAAATGTATCACATTTTGATTTATACGGAATTGGTTCAAGACAGCACCCTTTTTTCCATTCCCGCGCTGTCGCGGTTGAAATTTTCGTCCAAAATATCAATTTTTACACCATTTCCCGAAAGATCATTTGCCTTTATCAAGGAGTGGAAAAGTTGTATTATTCCATAATTTTTTTCCACAATTCTACGAGTTTGTGAACAAGCATAAATTCAAAAATGATTCAGAAAATAAGCAGGTGGAATTTGAGAAAAATCGTAAAATTTTAATTTCTATAAATTCCCCATCCCCCGAAAAATAATAAACAAAATTAAATAGTAAATAAAGAACAATAAAATAAATAAATAACAATAAATAAAAAAATCGAAATTATTTCAACACTACCATTTTAAATTAAATAAATCTGTACAATTTTAAGTAGCTAGGGCCAACCCCCGTTCAGACACCCCAGATTCTAAATGCACGTTAATTCGATCGGTTTTAAAAAGATTGAATTATAATTTAAGCAAACAGTGGCGACCTCTCTGCAAACGGGTTTTCCTTTCATTGGGGGATTTTTAAGACCAAATCAGCTGCTGTTAAGAGATACAATGGCTGTTTTCTTCTTTGATTTAAATATATATATATATATATATATATATATATATATATATATATATATATAAATTTGAAAATAAGCTAATGCAAAATGAATTAAGTAAACAGAGTCATTGTCTCCCGGTATAATTTTTAACAACGCTATAAGAAAATTCTTTTAAATAAGTCATTTTAAATGTATCGTTTTAAATTTGACGTAATTTTCACAAAATTTTTCTTTCTGTTATTAATATTCACGTGAAAATACTTTTCTTGTTAAAAAGGAAATATTATTTGCGCTGTCTTAGAATTCACAAGAATAGTTGAAAAGATTATCTCAAAATATAAAATATATAAATGTCTTGCGCAAATGTATTTTTAAATTTAAAGTGTTTTGTATTATTATTTGGCCATTTTAAATATGACGTAATTTTCCCCATTTACGACTTTTAATGCATAGTAATGAATTTTTTATTTTAAAATTTCCTTTCTCTTTTAAAATTCAAGTGTAAATATAGTTCTCATGGCATAATTTTCAATATTTTCCTGCTTTTAACAGGTAATCATTTATTTCTAATTTGAAAGTTTTTTCCTCTGTTTATAATAGCCACGCGTATAAATTTTTAGTTCGAAGGAAATACTATTCTTTGCGCTGTTTTTAAAATTGGCCACATTTTAAAATAATAGCCTTTTCTAAAAGACATAAAAAATATCTCTGGAAATGCTGAAAATTTGAATTTAAAATGGAAATAAATCCACAAAAAATGAGTCAAAGAAATAAATGCGGTCTATACAATGTCAGCTTCTAATTATAAAATGATCTAAAAATAATTAAATTCCTATGTACTGTTTTTGCTCCTATAATTTTTTTAATGAACAATTTTGACCAACTTTAACATTAAATATCTCTTAAAATAATTCTTCTATTTGAAAACTGTCTGCATCAGCGTATTTATCGAATATTTTTCAATAATACACTCAAACCTCGTTAACATGAACACGCTTAACGTGAATTACTTTTAACATGAATTGTTTTCACAGTCCCCTGTAAAAACGAATACACAGATTTGATACTGATAACATAAATTACTGTTAACATGAACAAAATTTTGATTCCCCTTGAGGTTCATGTTAACGAGGTTCGACTGTACTGTATTTTATGGAAGAAACGCCGCACCCGTTATAAACGCCGCATCCATCGGAACGCTACTTTCGTCGATAGCGTCACATTGACCTAAAGTTTTCAGAGCAGTGTACGATGCCTCGTTTTTAACATCTTAAGATGTCTGAAGTTTTATTTAAACTATTTAAATCCGATTTTATATATTTTTATGAATTTTTAAATTAACGAAAATAAGTTGGTATTTAAAAAAAATCGTAAACGCCGGAAAAAAAATTAACTTTTAAGCTCGTAAACGCCGCGGCGTTTCTTCCATAAAATACGGTACCACAAATTTTCATATTTTTATCTGAAGTATTTTTCTTAATAATAACGAAGAAAGACCTCGGGTCACAAAAAATTCATTGTCAGCGGCGGTACGTTAGTTACTTTTTTTTTTTTTTTTTTTTTTTTAGAATAGAGTGAATCCGCGTTCAGAATATAAGAAATTATGCGACTTACTGATGCATAAATTCATTTTATTAAAATTACGATTAATATTGCAGTTTGTGTGTACGATTTCGTAAAAATAGCTAACAACTGAAACTGAGTTTTTTAAAGAACCTATGTACAGAAAATGTATATGTAAATAAATTTAAAGAACCTTCTTTGCTTTTCTTTAAAGGTAGCGTGCAGTGCCCCCCCCCCCCTTTCCGAAAAAGGGAGAAAAAAAGAAAAGATATAAATCCATACATTTTAATCTCCAAAATGTTCTAAAAGCCGATCCAATCGACTGGAAATGATTACTTTCTTTCTTTTTTAATTTATGTTTAAAAAGAAATAAGCTTAGAGGGTCGTTTTTATAATGAAATTATACCAAACTTTCAAATTTGCTATTCAAACACCTATTTTTTACAGCATATTTGTCTTTTTCGGTAAACTTTGCCTTGGGTAACCAAACATGAAGTCATTCGATCTAGTAGTTTAGGAATTATGAAGGTTACAAGTTCTGAAATCTTATTGTTAAAATTCGATTATAATCTTTGGAAAACAGACTTTATAATACGGTTAGTTTTTAAAGCATAAGTCAAAAACTACTAAGCGGAATGTGCTTTAATATTGCATTCATATATTTAATGCTGCTAGAATTAGATTTCTGCTTTAAAAATATATATATATATATAGGTTGCAATTCATATTTGTTTTTGAAAATGAATTAAATATATATATTCGTAATATGATATAAAAAAAATTACAGCCTATGCTTTTTTTTTTTTTTTTTTTTTTTTTTTGCAGAAATATATTACTAAAACCTCGAAATACGCAAATCTAAAATTACAGCTTGTGCCACGAAATAGTACTTTAGTTATGCATAAAAACTCTGCTCTCATTGCAATCTATTATGCAAGTTTACAAATATGAACTTAACATCAGGGATTCCAAAGTTTAAACATCCTAAACAATAACTCCTAAACGACGGCCCCACCAGTGGCCGAGAGGTTCTGCTCTCGAAGCTGGTAGACGGGAAGTGCTGGGTTCGATCCCAATCGCGCCCGTCGTCCTAATCGTTCGGAGTTTTCGTGGTTTTCTTCGAGCCGTGGATCTTCCATGCGTTAATACGGATTAGGTTCCCTTAGAAAGACCCCCACGGAGGGCACTCCCCCCGGGCCTATATCCCTCGTGTAGATAATTGGCCGTCAAAAATCAACCCAACCCAACCCTAAACGACGATTCCTAAACAATCGAATGACTTCTTTTTAATTACAAAATGCAAAATTTACAGGAAAAAATAACATATGATGTCAAAATCTTGTATTCGTAATGAAAATTTCAGAGTTTGGGGCAATAATTTCTATAAAGACTACCTTCCGAAGAATTTTTTTTTTCAACTTTATATTGAACGGAGAGATAATTTCCAATCGAATGATGACTATTTCCGTCTTTTACCTTGGACAATTTGGTGTTTAAAATCTACAATCTTTTTTTTTTTCTTTTCTTTTGTAATAGCTTTGAAATGTCAAAGTTTACGTAACTTTTAAACGCTATTTATTTTAAAATTATTTCCAACATTTGATAAAATCTTAAATAAATACTTATGGAACAGTTCTCTTTTAAACTTTGCTTTTCAGAACGTAAAATAAATTTTACTTTATTTTTCACACTGTAATTTTCACGAAAACGACATTGAATTTAGTAAGTTAATCAATGTTAGCAAACATTAATAATATAAATCAATGTTCATCAATGTTAGTTCAGTTAAAGAATGATGTAAAGGTAGTAGTCGGGCAGCAATCGGGCTATATAACGCAACATTATGGAATTTTCAGAAAGAACGGTCCAGGTTCAATCGGAGGTAAACCAACCTTTAAAAAATCGTTTACGTGGAAATAAAATTACATCCATTGCAAAATTTTACTGCTTAAAAAACACACATAAGAGCAGACAAATACGATAAAAATTAGAAAAAATAAAATTTGGGATAGAATATTTATTTGATTACGAGAGTTAATTAAATTCTACAGACAATACGAAATACAAATCAACCAAATTACATAAATCAAATGACCAACAGGTAATAAAAACTATTATAAAAAAAAAAAAAAAACATCATTTACATGTAGACATTGTCGTTATAGAATCAAGCGAAAATTCAACTGAAATTCGGATATGTATTTTTGGAAGAAAAAAATCTGAATAACATATCCTTTGCGGTAACATTTATCTTTATACAGTTTATTTCCAAACACTTTCTGATAGCATTGAAGATTTCAATTACTAATTTCAAATGAAGTAATAATAATAATAATAATAAAGATGCATTGTGTTTTTTCTATTTTATATACTGTTTTAAAGAATAAATGTTAAAAATACCATTAAAAAAGTTCATTTTTGACCATCCAATATTTTAAGGGGATGGTGATTTTTTTTTCTTTTACTAATCATATAGATATGAAATTTTGTGAAAATATACATTTTACTATAATTATATAGAACACTTTAAAAGAAATTTCCAATTTTACTATAATTTTAAAATTAAAAAAAATAATAAAATTTTAAAACGAAAATTTTAAATGCTCCATGCGTTTTTTTTTTTTTTTTTTTTTTTTTTTTTTTTTTTTTTTTTGTTGTTGTTTTTTGACTTTTGAGATATTTCCTCGGCTTTACATTTTAGTCACTTAAAAGTCTATTACAAAACACAAACATATATGTGTATCGATTTTTTAATCCTTTGAATAGTTAAATTTTTATAGATTATTTTCTGAACTCGATATCGATTTTTATCAACATTTTGCCTTTACTAAATAAAAATCAAATTTAACTATCTTAATAAAGTCACATTTTAAAATGCCTACACAGTTTCTTTAGAAGCAACATTAGGATTATTCATTAACAATTTCATGAATTTTTATCAAAAATTATGACGCACGGAGCATTTCTGAAATCTATAAACGTTTAAAAAACAGTTTTGAGAAAAACAGATTTAAAGTATATTACAGGGCCGAAAAATTGGGTACAAAATTCAAACGCTTTTAACTTTGTGAAAAATAATCGCATCTGCATGCGGTTTCTCACAAATGGCTCAAAACAAAATGGAGAATTATAATATGCATAACAATGATTTTCGATTTTTGGGTCGATTTCTGCTCAAATAAAAGCCCAAAGTTCACTTAAATATATAAATTTTACTCAGTTTTTTAATTTGCATTAAGTTATGATAAACATTAAAAGGAACAATAACAGAAAAGGAATACAAATACGGCATGTTATACAAATTCAAGTTATTAAATTGTTTTCTTACCTGACTCGCTTTCTGATACTGCTCGACTTGAAATGGGCTTCATTATAAAACTTTCCAAAGACAAACTAAAACTATAAATTAACCTATACAAGGGCACAACGCTCAGACGACAAGACGCTAAGTTACAACACAAATATATGCTGACCACTACAATTTAAAAATTATCGGTAGCTCTACGTTCTATACAAACCAACTAATTCCACAGATAGTAGACTGAAAGCTTTTTACGGAGAGAAAATGATGCTAAACTTCAGTTCCGAAAGTGGGGGAATCAGAATCTTTCTTTCACATTCCTAACTATTGCACTTTTGGGGGTGCTAATACTTTATTATGAATCTTTTGTTATCTGCTTAAGCAAACAATCGAAGTACACCTGTACGGTAAGCTATACTCCGTTCCTACTTTACAGCACTTCAGAAAGGGTTTAATCCTTTATATCCTGACTGTATACATTTATGTATCATTAACCCATTTATGCCGGAATTTTTGTTTCCTGAATTTGTCGGTAAAACATATTTAAAATATAGCAAAATGAACTGAAAAAAAAACTAAAAAAACTTATGCTAAAATATTTTTGTATTTATTTGATAAAATGTAAACTTATATATATGGTAATATCCATATGTGGAAAAATGCCTAATTATATGTTTTGTCTAAATTTATTTTAATTAAGCTTTTAAATTGTAGCTATATTATATACTATAATTAGTATTTTTATGAACTATTAAAAAAATATAGTTATTTCTTTACAGAGACTAATAACATTATAAGTATAATTAATAATAAATTAACATTAATCGTATGTGAGGCTAAAGAACAATTTATTTCAAAATCATCTTGAAAAGAACTTTACATCAATAACTGTCTTCTATGGCTAATAGAAATATGTACTCATTTGCGTCTAAGAGTCCTATATTTTGTACGTTACAAACACGCTTTAAAAATAGGCTTGAACATTTAATTTCGCAATTAAAAAAAATACGTATTTCAAAAAAGTCTACAAGATAAGATTATGACTTATTTATTTGGATCTTTGATACAAAAAATACAAATAAACTTACTTTTTACATTTCGCTATCTTCAAAAATGAAAAATCTATAAACACCGAAAAAAGGCCTTCATTTAAGCAAATGAATATAAAGCTTATGCTTTAAGCTCTCGGTAATATAGATAAAGAAATTTGTACACTATTAGTTCATACAATTTTCATATTGTAAAGAAGAAAATTATAAAAAAAATCCTTAAAATACGAAACGTCCAAAAAATCGGACGCTATAGGTATAAATGGGTTAAAGAAAATTCAATGAAAAATTTATTTAATTCGTCTACTAATAAAAGTAGGTTGCACTTTTCATACAAAATAATTTGCTCAATAATATTTAGAAAGCGCAGTGTACCTAGGTGTAGCTTTTACCCTATTAAAAAATGTTATACGAAAAACTTGCAACTACTAAATACTTCTCTGTTACATAGATAGGATCACAATACATTTATTTACACTGCTCTGATAAGAATTGTGTGATTTCCATAACAGTATTTTTTGTCAATTAATCCATTATTCTTGTAAATATTTTTCAAAAGAGCTCTTACCGAGTTTTTAAATCAGTTTTGATTTTAAAAAAATATCTAAAAATCAAATTATTATTATAATATGTTGTTCAGGATACTTCAGACATAAACGTAAATAATTATTCAAGTTTTTTTAATTTCAGGATATAAAAGGTTAAAGGTTTTAAACTACAGATTCCCAATGCCAATGGATTTTGACAATAAGTTGAGAGAAAGAAGCAAAATTTCTCACGAAGATATTTACATTTTTATTCAAAAGGACAATTTAGATAATTCACTGAATTATAATAATTCATACACTGTAAACAACAACAAAAAAAAGGCTATAAGGTTACGAAGAATTTTCTAGGAAACTGGGATACCTAGAACTTTTTATGTAACTGAAAAAAATCATGGAACAGATTCATGTTTACACTGTAAAAAACAATCTGTAAGGTAACTAAGAATTTTTAAGGAAATTGGGATTCTTAGAACTGTTTACATGAATTTCTTTGTTGCATGCAACAAAGAAATTCATGTTTAACGCATTTTACTGATAAAATTTTAGTAAGCATACAGATTTCTGTAGCTTTACAAGAACTAATTTTGTAGATTTACATTTTTTTTTCTTTTTTATAGTGTATAGATAAAATTTTAGTAAGCATACAGAATTCTGTAGCTTTGTAGATTTATATCTTTTTTTACAGTGTATGTTTCATTAAACTAGATTCAGCTTTAAATAGTAATACTCCCTTATTTAAAAATGTTAGTCTTTTTTTTCTCATTTCTGACATTGAAAAATTAACAACAAAAAATGTGTGTGTAGATTGGAGAAAAACTAACTAATAAGAAAAAAATCACTCGCCGATTTAATTATATTGCTAATTATCAGATATTATTATTATTAATATATAAATGTACAGTATTAATTACAACGAAAAAGTTGTAATATGCTGAAAATTCATTTTATATTTAATTTATATTTGTTTTTTATAAAAAATTATAAAAGGCCTTATTGTTATAAAAAAAAAAAAAAGTGTGTGGGAGAGGGAAATAGTGGATATGTCAGAGCACTGTTTAATAAAACTTCAGTTATTGAGAAGAGTCTATAAAAAATTGAAAATATATCCTGACGGTACTTTAAGTACCATTAAAGAAAATTCAATGTCAAATTTATTTAATTCGTCTATTAATAAAGTAGATTGTACTTTTCACATAAAATAATTATCTCATTCAGCTCAATCATACATACTTCAATCACCGTGAAACAGTCGAAGCTAAATATTTTTTAATGAGGTTATTTTCTCAACCATATACCTTAGGTGTAGCTTTTATCCTATTAAAAAAATATATACTAAAAATTTGCAACTACAAAATTCTGTTACAGATAAGACCATGATACATTTATTTACACTGATGTTCTTATAAGAAATGTGAGGTTTCCATAACAGTAATTTTTGTTAATCTAATTATTCTTGTAAATGTTTTGCAAAAAGAGCTCTAACTACCAATTTATTAAAACAGTTTTAATTAAAAAAAATATTTAAAAATCAAATTATTATTATATATGTTGTACTGGATATCTTAGACATCAACGTAAATAATTATTCAGCCGAAGCAAATTTTTTTATTCAAAATTCAGGAATTAAAGGGTTAAAGTAATGTTAAGTCGTTTGACAATGTGGACATTACTCTATTATTCAGGCCTTCCTTTTAAAAGGATCATAGGAATTATCACTTTTAAAAAATATTATAAATATTACTTGATAATTTAATAAATGCAGCAATAATTGATGTCATCCTCTTTCTAAGGATCTACGTTGAATTAAATTTTGAAAGACTTTACTGGTTAAGAACAATGAACTAACATTCCAGTCCATGGAAAACTATATGGTAGCATTTGTTATAATATTAAGCGGTACAACAATATTCAAACTATATTTTTCAATTTAGACATTATGATAAAATATATCTGTACAAGTATTATGGATAAAGACAATTGAACATATACCTCCTATGCTTGTTAGATTTTAACTTAATTTCTTTTCTTTTATGTACAAATATTTCATTTAAAATTAAACTAGTCGGATGTGGTACTCCCAAAACTTTCTTCTATCTCGTCCATGTTAATTCTTTAAATTTCGCTATCAGACTGCCAACAATAAAGGGCAATCATACCCATCATGAGGATTCTAAAGATATGAAATTCCGTGCTTCAGTTCTTGAGATATGACTATCACTAAAATCGTGTAAATCCCAGATAACGGAAAGATAAAATTAGAAGACTTTACTATGGAAACGATTTGGAGTCGAACTGTATTTTCCATTTTTGATAAATAAATTAAAACGTACTATTGAGTTATAAGCGATTTTGATGACGTGACAAAGACTTATTTCACCTTTACTTGAGTGGTTATTCTTCTTTCGTGCGGAAATTCTGTTCAAAACCCCCAATTTGACATTATTTTCTGAAAGATCTATTGCGTTTGCAAGAAACAAAACTAAACCATTTTGTTTCATAGTTTCTGAACAACAACACCGGCTAGTTTCATGCATTTCTGAATAAAAATGAATTAAAACTTATGTCATAAAGTTACCCTTTTGGATTTGAGAACTACATTAATGGAAAAGAGAAATGATGTGCAGTATTCTTTGTTGCAATCATTTATTGAATTTTGAAAGTTAATAACACGTTACATATTGTATTACAAACGCTACTTCATTTTTACCGTAATTTCAGGCGTACCCGCTGCACCTCAGATAACTTAATTCCCTACCAGAATTTATTTAAAATAAAATGCGACTTATTTCTGCTTAGATCTTATACGACTTCTTTTTTTCAATAAAATTTCCGGTTTGAAAAAGAATTAAGCCGCGGCGCATACGAGGGAAATTGCGGTAATTTCTTCTATTTCCATAAAATTCTTGAACTTTTTTGGCTTGCAATTTGCGATAGATTTTCACAGAGCCGTCGGCAAGATCTTGTGAGCAATTCACAAATAATGTCTTTTAAAGAACTTCTTAAGTTTTATTCAAGCATTTTGTCTATATTCGCCCTTTAGCACTACATATTCGCACCTTGGTCGGTCACCCGAACTCGACCCCTCCCCCCCTTTCGATTGCTTTACATGTTTTAGGAAGTTATGCATTTACATGTTTTAGGACATCCTAATATGATTTTTCTGTTTTTAGAACGATTTCTGTCTCTGTATTAAAAGTTTCTATGAATGCTACTATAAGTGCAAGAACTAATACACAAAATTATAAAAAAAAAACTTTGCATTTATAGTTAGAAGTAGTCTAATGATTAGTGGTTAGATGCTGATACTGATCAGTATTCTGCTGGTAAAATCCAGAAGAAAATGTAATTCATGTCAGGAAGTAAGAAGTCCTAGAAATAAATTCGCATTTCTGACGTGCGCCATATTTTATATCATTTGAAATTCAGAATTAGAGCGGTTTATTGAAATAGGTCTGAAATTTAAGAATTTGGAGCTCAATACGTATATTGGGATAAAATTTTATATCTTTATATCCAACTCAAGGGAGCTTTGATATTAAGTTTCGTTTTATGATTTTGAAGTATTAGAAGAAATTTTACAATCTAGCACTGCATAATATAAAGAACAAAGAAAACGTAAAACTAACAGTAAAATAATATACTGCAATGAAATTATTCGAAAAAACAAATTCACACATTATAATAATTTCTAAATAAATTTTTATGTGGGGATTTTAGATAATTTCTTGATACAAATAAATAATTGCCTGGTGAATGCAAATCTGTATATGCATTATCTTTATAGATTTTTATCCCATCTTTTTTATATGAATGTAGAGAAAGTAGGTAAAGAGAAAAAGTTGAAACCAAAAAATATCCTGAGGACTTCGATGATTCACTTTCTAAAAAAAAAATATCCCACTCTCTGAAATATACC
The DNA here is from genome assembly GCA_963932465.1 of Maratus speciosus. Lineage (NCBI taxonomy): Eukaryota > Metazoa > Arthropoda > Arachnida > Araneae > Salticidae > Maratus > Maratus speciosus. Next base: position 322,803,143 of record OZ010794.1, read on the forward strand.
CAAAAAAGAAACATGGGTTACGGTTAATGTGTATTTTTTGTGTTTTACCGCAAAATAAACTTTTTTTTTTAATCAATAAAAAGTTCCAAGACATACTTAAACTCAAAAGTAAGTGACAGAAAACTAAAAAGTCTAGCAATAATTCACACTTTTAAAGCATAGTTACAGTTAAAGCGGTTCTCAAATTCCGTACTCAAGAACGCGAAACTTTCTGACACATTTTCTGATTCATTTTCAAACGTAAACTGTAAAATTTACAAACCCGAGAATTGAAATGATTTAGCATCCAATGACATTTTCCATTCTTTTGATAAATCATTTACTTATCTATTTAGAAAGCTTTTTGTCACGTGACAACCGATTTTTCTCTTTTCCCGTAGTATATCGACTGGAAATCCGGTTTTAATGTGTCAAATTTGACAGTATTTTCCGAAAGATTGTCTGCCTTACCAAAAAAGGGAAAACGTTATTCGATTACATAGTTTCTTAAGAACACCTGCCCCTTTCATGCATTTCCAAGGAAAGTTGAATTCAAAAATGCGTCTGAAAGTAGCTCCTTTGGATTTGAATAGAGCCTATAAAGAATGAACTACGAAAATTGTTAAAATAAGAAAGTTCTTTTAAGGTTAGAGACTCCACATAAATGTTTAGATGAAAATACATTAATTTGTAAGTTTTTCTTATAGTTAATTCATCAAAAAAAAAAATGTATACAAAAGATTAAAAATAATCTTAGAATTGTATTACACCGGTTGGTTCAAAATAGATATCTACTCGATTATCTCTTAAATACATGATGATAGATACATACTTCTAATTCCAAGAAGTATACGAACCAAGTACAAATTTTAAGCATTTCTTTTAGACATTTGTTTTAAAAGGGGCTATATACAAATTAACGTAAGAAATTTAACTTTTTATGCGGTTTCCTGGTTCCTAAAGAAATGTTCTCCATCAAATAATGATATTCCTTAAAAATCCCATTCTTTTATGACCAAAAATTAATTACATTTTGAATTTTTAGAAATTTCAAATTTTCCCTGCACTAACAGTGATTCTTTCTGTTTTTAGTGCCAGAAATAACTGAAATGAGAAAATTCACAATTTGGTAAGTTTTGGTCATGAAAGTTTTTTAAAGGTTGTCAGGTTCCGAGAAACATCTGCTATCAGAAATGATGTTCTATATTATTTTGTCTTAATTCAGGGCCTGATTAATGCACGGGCCTCCGGGGCCTCGGCCCTGGGCCCGCCGATTTCAGGGGCCCAGAAATTTGTGTGTATTTTCTCACAATTTAAGTTTTTCCACTGTTTGCATTTTATATTTTGGTCGCTGACGTAAAAACAAAGTTTTACTGTAATAAAAAACCTCCATATTTAATTTCCATGTAAAAGTCCTTTTTAATTTGAGAGTATACCTATAATTTTCAAAACTTACCGTATCCAGAAAATCAAATTTGGGGAAAATGCCAAAAACTGCATTCTGTGTCTATTGGTTTCAATATAAACGAGGATTTTACATTGTCAGAATTATAGTTTAAAATGATTACTAGACTGTTAGGGAAAACACAATTTTTATGATTTTGGATATGGCGAGTTTTGAAAAAGACGTCCTCATTTATTCTGCAACATAAACTGTGGATCATAGATGTTTGTGAATTATACAAATGCTTATTTGAGCAAATTAAACGGTAATTCATTTTCTTGATTATTCTTGTAAGTTAATTTTTTTTTTTTTTTTTTTTTTTTTTTTTTTTTTTTTTTTTGTAAACTTGAAACTTTTACCCAAACAACTTTGTCAACTCATCAAATAAACCTACTTTTTTTTTTTTTTTGAAAGTGTCGCCGGGAATGGGGAGGTAGGGGGGGGGGCAACTTTTTAACAGGCCCTGGGCCCAACTTCAGCTTGATCGGGCTCTGCTTAATATACAGTCAAACCTCGTTAACATGAACCTCAAGGGGAATGAAATTTTTGTTCATGTTATCCGTAGTTCATGCTATCAGTAACAAAAATTCCTGATTAAAAAAAAAAAAAAGAGAGAGAAATACATATACGGGAGACTGGGGGCTAATGGGACATGGGAGCTAACGGGACAACAGGGTTTTCTCGTAAAATATAACAGTCAAAATTTATCAGTAAATGTCATTTCTATAATATTTTACAAGAACATGCATTAAACAATTTTTTTTTTCATTGGCTATTTGAAAAGCATAGGAAACAAGATATAATTTAAGCATCAAGATGAGTTTTTTTTATATTTAATAAGTATTTGTTTTGATCAACGATTAAATCAGTTTTTAATACCTTTTATAATGAAGCTTTTATACAATGTTCATTTTTAATCATATTTCGTACCAGAGATAAACAGTTAATTTACAATAAGCTTAATTGCAGTGGTAAAGGATTCATGGACAAATGTGGATTTCACATAGGGTCTAATGGGAGAAAACTTTGTTTTAGAATTGAGACTTATTTCTATTTTAATAATTAAACTATTATATTTTTTTATTCATTAATAGAACACATGCTACATTTCATATGAAAGTTGCAATACTAAACTGTAAATTTTCCACGTGGGTGGGAAGAAAGAAACAATACATAAAAATACTCCCTTTAGGTAGCAACTTTCCCTGATACTGGTGACACGTATTGTATTGTCCAAAATTGAGAAAATTCTAATCGCAATAGAACACGTTTCTATTGTTCTAAAGAATAATCCTTTTCATGAAGCTCTAAAGTATATAACCCATGTTCCCCTGGGAAAAGGAAGCTTTCACACTTTTCTAGGAATTTTCGTTCACGTTAAGCGTCAAAATCTGTCATGGGGACATCGAGAATTGTTCATATTAAGCGAAATTTCACGTTAACAGTGTTCATCTTAAAAGGAGAAAAAACACTAGAATCCGTATTCATTTTGACGGGGACAGCGGGAACTGTTCATGTTAAAAGTAATTCACGTTAAGCGTGTTCACGTTAACGAGGTTCGACTGTATTATGTATTGTATGGGCTGTGTACTGGAATTTCAAAATAACAGTCTTTCCTTATCTAAAACTGGATCTAAGCCGGTGAAAATGTATAGGTGGAATGAGGGGGAAAAAAGATAGTTGGAGAGGGCGTGCCCAACCTTTTGAGATGTCTGTGGAAGATGGGAAGACAAAAGAATTCCACAAACGGCAAAAAGGGCTTGAATATGAGCCAGGTAGAAAACTCCGGAAGGATGACGCGGAGAAAGAGCAAGGGGTTCCTGGAAGGCAGTCTGTTCTGCTGAGAGAGTTTGAGCGTAGCTCGCAAGGTGGGCGGAGGTTCCTTGGATCGCCCTGAGAGAGTGCGTAAGGTTGAGAGAGGCTCGGAAAGCTTATGTTTAGAGCCCATTGCCCATGTGTTGGGAGACCAAGATTGATCTCCGGAAAGCTAATTTAACGTGTGTAGAGTGAGATTGATTTAACGTAGTTTAACAGTACACAGCCAGCATTTACTGTATTCAATTTAATGTTGAACCGGATAATCTATATCCGAGTTTGTAAGTGTAAATAGCGTCTTGTTGTTGTGTAAATAGTGTGTAAATAAACTGTTAATTTAGTTAATTGAAAGCGTTTGTTTTCATTTAATCAATCCTCTCAGTGCGTGACCGATATCACGTAATCATATCGGTGGTGGCAGCATATAAATAATAAGGATTTTCTTCGAAGTTGTGCGGACTAAGAGGAAACTCCGACAAAGGTGTTATTCCAAAAGGGCAACTTTCTGTCATAGTTTTAATTTATTTTTGTTCGAAAATGCGTGAAACTAGCTGGTGTTGTTGTTAAGAAACTATGTAATTGAGCTGTTTTTTCATTTTTTTCGCAAACGCAATAGATCTTTCAGAAAATAGTGTCAAAGTAGGCGTTTTGAACGAATATCCGAGCGAAGGGAGAAAGAGCACTCAAGAGCGTGCGAAAAACGGGTTTGTCACGTGATCGAATTTGCTGATAACTCAATAGGTAACTGATTGATCAAAAAAAGGGAAAAAACTGTTCAATTCCAAATCGCTTCCATAGCCAGGGGCTCTACCACAAGCACATCGAGTTCCTTCCGAAGCGAGAAGAACCCGAGGTCGAATTTACATGTTTCCCGAAAATTTTTTCCGAAACACAGATTAAGTGCTACCACAAAGAGCTCGGCAAATAGCTCACGGATTCTAGATTCCTTTTCAAGTAGGCATCGGAAAAAACTAGATTGACCACTTCAGTTAAGCCGCTATCAGATTCACCAACTTTTCGAGCAATTTTTGAGCCAACTCTTGATTTCCTCCAACTTTTCCCGAAATGTTGTCTGGACACCTAGTGTGATAGCAAACAGTAATATCCCCAACTTTTTATCCGCATCTCAAAAAAGTCTGTCCTAGCCCCAACTTTTCCTCCCACCTTTCAACATTTCAGCGAATCAGAGATAAGCGATTGATACGAAAAGGCGATAAATATTGACGGCTGGTACTAGTAGTACTGGTTTTCCCGGGTTTTCCTCCAACTTTAGCAAAGACAATTGTAACCTTTTTTACCCTTTCAACTGGAAAAAGTTGGGGTTGAAATCGGCTGTAAAGTTGGTTGCTCGAAAAGTCGGTGAATCTGATAGCGGCTACGAGACAATTCTCACTGACCTTCCCTCTTTTTCTCCCGTTTGAAAAGAAAACAAATGTTTAATTTTGCTTTCTGTGTTTATTAAAAATGCCATCTATACATACCTAATTAAGATATTTTCATAATCTTTTTTTTTTTTTTTTTAACGAATGTGAAATATACAGATTTTTAGCTGTTAAAAGCTCAAAATCATACGACCGGTAGATCTTTAGAAAATGATAAATAAAAATAAAATTAGCTTTTTTTGACTAAGCGGGAGCTTTTTTAAAAAATTAATAAAAAATTAACAAATTACTCTAGAGATATTTAATAACTATCATAAGAAAGGCCTTATTCTAAACTTTAAAATGATATGAAAATAAATTTTTTGTGAGTTTTTGTTAAGTAAATATTAGCATAAATACCCAAAAATTTCAAGAAATTCTGCTTAAATACAAAATAAACGGGAAAATATTTAAGCTTTGAAACTCATTTTAAACACTAACAATAAATGTACTTTGAAAATATTGCATGCAGCTTTTAGTTGATTTAGATTCATGCAGTATGGAGTCTGTGTTTGTAATGAAAATTCAACGCAAAATTAAAAAAATAAATTCTAATATGAATTAAAAAAATAATAATTGCAGTACATATTAAAGTATAGTTTAACAAAATATCGTGTGCAAGTTTATTAATTTCCTTTAAATAAACAGTGCGTTATGCTAAGAAAACTCTAATTATACAATAGTTGTCGCATAAAAAAAAATAGCAGAGAAAACATGCTGTGCTTACTAGAAAATAATTGACTAGATATTTTTGCTAAAACTTCTTTATAGTAAATATAACATTTCTGAAAATATCGAAGCCCATGTGTGCACTATCCTTGTTTACCCAAATAAATCAAATATTCAAAATTTCCAAATATTTATTTATATAGATTATTACATATCAGTTTTAAGATTTGTTATTTGTTGCTTAAATAACAAAATACTTTAGTAAATAGATAGAGAATTTCTTTTTAGAACAAGATAAAAATATTAAATTTAAAATTTTTGCGCAAAAAAAAAGAAGTAAATGTCTTTGGAAAGTATTGCAGGATTTTGAATACTTTAAGATACTACATTTTTTATACTTCATATTTCATTGGATATAAAATAAATTGTAAAGTTTCTAATAACATAAAAAAGCAACTTATTTCATAGTAACTTTACAGTAAATTTAGAAAAGTAAAAAATATATTATTTGAAGATGATGTGAATCAGTCTTCTTGGATTTTTATTTTTTTGTCTCCGTCTTTAATTTCTATATAAAACTAATCTTTCAAAATATAAGTTAAATATTACTCAATCTACACACACACACACAAAAAGAGGACTCTCTGGCGATCCTAATATTAAGCTTTATTTAATATCGAAGCTTCCTTTTTTTTTTTTGGTTAATTTGAGCAATAATTATTTTATATTCCGAAAAAATAGTTTTATAATCAAAGGCAGAAAAAAAAAATGAAAAGTGAAGAAGACTGATTCACATCATCTTCAAACAATATATATATATATAACCAATAATTAAACATAACCTACCACCATCAAAAACCGTAATACAGTCAAACCTCGTTAACATGAACACGCTTAACGTGAATTACTTTTAACATGAATTGTTTTCACAGTCCCCTGTAAATACGAATACAAAGATTTGATACTGATAACATGAATTACTGTTAACATGAACAAAATTTTGGTTCCCCTTGAGGTTCATGTTAACGAGGTTTGACTGTATTATGAATTAAAGCTGTAAGTAGATATAAAAAAAAAGATTAAATTATTTATAAGAATTATTATGGAAGAAAAATAAGAAAGTGGACACCGACAAATAATGGAAATGCTTATATATTGAATTACGTTTTCAAGGGCACAGAATTCAATGATATAAGCAAAATGGTTGTTTTCTGTGGGAAAAATAAGCTAAAGCTAAAAGTTATTTTCCCCTGTGCCCTAACAACCATTAAAATCAAGTGAATTGATTAAAAATGAAAACAGAATAGAAACAAATAATATGAATTGGAAAAAACAATAAAACATATTTAAATATTTATAGGATATAAAATGAAATAATAAACACCATACCGATTAATATTTTAGAATAAATCCACGCTCACATGGCACCCATATCGTAAAAGTTAAGGTTAATAAAACAGTTAAGAAATCACAGTAATTGATACCATAGGATGCAGTTAATACATATTGAAATAAATGTTAAATAACTTTTAATATAATATAAAATAATATAAATAGAAAGTAATTACATAATTAAAATGCACTATTAAATTAATTAAAAACCGTTAAACAATATCGTCAAAATTTAGCTAAAAATTCCCCCTGGTGTAGTAAATTATAACTGAAATGTAGCTGGAAGAAGTAAATCTAGAACTTATCGAGAAAAAAAAACACAAATTGTGGTGCTGCCATCTAGTATTACATTTATGATTTAATAGTCAAAAGACTTGCTTCAGTTGTAAGCAATTGAATGTAACAATTGTTTTATTAACAGCAATACCAAAAATATCGTTATATATAGATAATTATAAACTGAATATAAACCACACAATGTATTTAAAAAAAAAAAAAAACTATTGTTAATAAAATTTAAAAAGCATACAAAATATTCTATTAGCAAATTTATTTAAACTACACTAAGAATTTAAATAATTCTAGAACATCGATATATATATATATATATATATATATATATATATATATATATTTTGTATGAAAGTTTTCGAAATTTATTGTAAAAAAGTTACGAGGAAATACGTTGTTTTTGATGACCTTAGAAACGCTACAATTTATTTAAATTCCATAATAAAATATGCCGTTCAAAAACATGCAAAACTTTCCTAAGACTTTTTCTTTCCGAAAACTTTTTGATTGAATATTTTGATTTTGTACTAATCAGAAATTCTCATTGGTTGTTATTAAAAGATTTTATATATTTATATATAGATATATATATTATACAACAAGTCATTAAAATTGATATAGCAAGCATTTAATAATAATTTTAAAAAAAGAAAAGGAAAATCTTTTAAAAATTTTGGATAATTATTTTGTTTGAGTAAACAATGATAGAGCGCACATGGGCTTAAATATTAGCATAAATGTTATATATAGTATACAGAAGTTTTAGTAAAAGTATATGGTCAATTATTTTTGGGGCATATGCAGCGCTTGATCACACTGCTAATTATTTGTGTAAGAACTATGATATAATTAGCTTTCTTGGTATTACGCGTTGTTTATTTAAAACAGATTAATAAGATTGTGCGTGATGATTTGTTAGATTATGTTGTAATAAGCATTTCAATTATTTTTTTTTCAAATTAGTATTAGTTTTTTTATTTTAAGTTAACATTTCATTTTAAAAAGATAGCGTATCAGAAAGAAAAATCAATCTAAATCTACAAAAAATTGTTTGCAGTATTTGCAAAAAAAAAAAAAAAAAACGCTTATTATTAGTGCTAAAAATTAGTTTCAAAACTTATAATATTTTCCCAGTTATTTTGTATTTAAGTAGAATTTCTTGAAATTTTGGCGTATTTATACCCATATTTGCTTAAGAAGAACTTATAAAACTTTTCTTTTTATACCATTTAAAAATCTAGAATAAGATCTTCCTTATGATACTAATTAAATATTTGTAGGCTAACATGTTAATTTTTTATTAATTTTCAAAGAAAAACCCTTGCTTGGTTAAAAAAACAAATTTCATTTTTATTTTCCATTTTATAAATAACTATCCGTCATATCACTTCGAGATTTTGACAACTGAAAATCTGAACATTTCACTCTCGTTTAAAAAAAAAGATTATGAAAATATCTTAATTAGGCGTGTGTCGATGGTATTTTTACTAAACAGGGAAAACAATATCAACCGCTTTAAAATCTCTCCCCAAAGACGCACTTCCGACAATATATGCTTTTCTCACTCCCGTCAATGGGGTCGGAAGTTTTCGTGTAGATCTCGATGACAGTAATCCGATGGAAGACGTTCTCGATTGTGTCGTGGTAGCATTTATTTCAGGGTCATCGGAATGCAACGTCACATCGGGAAATGCAGAAGATTTTACGAGAAAGGGGAGAATTCGATCTGTTCGTGGTAGGCCTCCAGGCTTTCCAATTTTTTACCTTTCCGTTAAAAAATGAATTTGAAAATATGTCAAAACGTTTTGCGCTTGTTGAGCAGAGCAGTTAAGAACAGCCTTAAGGCTGTTCTCAAATCCAAAAGGGCAACTTTCTGACATATGTTTTAATTTATTTTTGCTCGGAAATGCATGAAACTAGCAAGTGTTGTTCTTCAGAAACTATGTCATCGAACTGTTTTTTTGCAAACGCAATAGATATTTCAGAAAATAACGTCAAAGTGAGCATTTTGAACCAAATTTTCGCGCGAAGGAAGAATAAACACTCAAGAAAGGTTGAAAAACGAGTTTGTCACGTGGTCAAAATCGCTTATAACTCAATAGGTAATGTATTGATCAGAAAAAGGAAAAAACAGTTCGATCCCAAATCGTTTACATGGTCAGACTTTCCAATTTTATATCTTTCCGTCAAAAAATAAATTTGTAAATGTGTCAAAACGTTTTGCGCTTATTCGACAGAGCAGTTAAGAACAGTCCTCCTTAAACGAAGGGCAACATTTTTCAAAACATAACTTAGGGGCATCCCACACTGAGACGACAAGCGACATGAAGCTGAAACATGTAGCGCATAAACCAGTCGAAACAAAGAACGAAGTCGTTTCAAACCAGTTTTTCCAGCGAATTCAAGCGACATGTCTTATGTGTCGCCTTGGTGTGGGGTGCCCCTGATACGACACCGAAACTTTACAAAATGTAAATTTCGTATTTAATGTGTAGACAGCTCCTTGTAAAACAAATGCCATATGGAAAAGCTGTACTTAATTTCTATACTTTTTGTATGTTTCTATCAACAGTGATTTATGAGATAACGGAGAAAACGTATTTTAAATAGGAATTGAGCCCACTTCTGGATGTCTTACTTAGAATCATTATTATGCTTCATCATACACTGTAAACTGAAATGTCTGACATTCAGACACTTAAGTGTCTGAAACGCAGTGTTCAATTTTCAGACGTTTTAAAATGTCTGAAAATTATCAGACACTTCTTGTGTCTGAATTTCAGACACTTAAGTGTCTGAAATAAGAGTGTTCGTTTTTCAGACATTTTAAAATGTCTTAAAATTTTTAGACACTTCTTGCATCTGAATTTCAGACATTTCAAATGTCTTAATTGCGGCCATCTTTGAGCCGGTTCCCCCCTCCCCACACACACATACCAATATGACCATCTTTGACCACTTTTCTTTCTAAGCCAGATACGCAGCCATATTTGACCACATTGAAACATTTTTTATAAATGGGAATAATTTGTTACCATAAAGCAGAGCTGATCGCAGTGCGGGAAAACTTTGAAGCATCTGCCCCCCCTGATTTTAGGGTACCCCAAATTGGGTACGAAATTTTCATAAAGCTGATATTTTAAATCACTTTTGAACTTATGATGATTGTAATCAGTATTTTGTAGTTTTGGAACAGGATTATACATAGAATGACACAAAATGTATAACGCTTCCGTGGTTGAACTCATCCGTTTCCTGATAATCCAAACGCGGCCACGTTAGGCTTAAGCATTCCAATGCCGTATTTGCCGACTGCCTTATTTAATCTGTCTATCTATTTGTTGTGTAACATATTCTTCTTCAATTTTTCTCAAACCTTCAAAAAGTATACAATTATAACGCTTTAAGATCTAATTTAAAAATAACCAGATACCAACAACACGGTTCCGATGTAGACAAGCGATTACCGTTGCCATTCATAAGCACAAATTACAAATCCAAAAACAAATGAATGACTCTTTCAGCTATTCATTAAATGCTCTTAAAATATTTTGCAAAAGCATATTAATATTTTGAAATACGTTTTTCACTTTTGTTTACATTTATTTACAGTTTGAATTCAGTATACACGGTTAAAAATATCGCGAAAAATTACCTCTGTTTTTCAAGGCTATCTATTTTCTGACCAATGAGAACACTTTATGGTGTTCAGTGAATATAGCTATATTCGGTGATTCATTCCCGTGAATTATTTTGTACCGGATTAACGTTTCCTTTCTAAAAACAAACGTATTTCAAATTATTTAAAAGCTTTATTATGGTTTTACAAATATTTTAAGAGCAAAATCGGATGTCGACCGTATTTTTAATGATTCGTTCAAAGAGTCATTCAATTGCTTCTGGATTTGGAATTTGTGTTGTACATGTGGCATTACGACACGCGAGTGATTGTTGATTTGATTTTCAATCTTAAAACGTTGAGTAAAACGTGCTTTCTTTTCCACTATTCGCAAAAGTTACATTTTTAGACAGATTATTCAAAATAAATTAATATTTATGCGATTACATTCAATTATCTAATATTCTGCTGCGATAACTTTAGTTTAAATTAGATTGGTAGCTTTATCTATCCCTATATGAAAGTAAACAAACAATTGATTCATTCGTCTTGAACTTATTATATTAAAACAAACGTTTATATGCTCTGTTGCGCCATCTGTCGGTAGTTAAAAAAGAAACTTTCTTTTTAAAATGTTTTTTGAATTCTGAAGACATTGGGGGGGGGGGGATGAATATTTCTTATAAGATGAAATTAGAATATCAGAAATATGTAATACCGTGTATTACATACATATATATATGTATATAGTATATCAATGCATTATTATAATAAATAAAATTTTGTATTTTGTAGGGAAAATAAATTTGTAATTTAATAACAGAATTTGGGAAAATAAATTGTTAATGTAATTAATACTTGCAATTTACTTATGTGATAAAAGATGATTTTTAATTATCAAAATTTATTACAGGTTTCTTTTATGCATGTTTAAAAAAAATCGGGATTTTCTCTGTTCAACTTTTTTAAATTTAAGTTATATAATTATTATTTTGGCAATTAATAAAAACAAATAAACTTTCTGTTGGAATTGTCTTTTATTTTACCACATACCATCAGATAAAATAGTTAATTGATAATATGTTTTAAAATAACATTATTAGTACTAATTTGGATGTTTTTGTGAAATATTTCTTCAAATTTTGTGAGTGAAGTTCATTTGCATACTTTATATCAGTATTTTACCAATTCAATTAATAATTTTCTTGCCAATTAAATTTCAATGAAAAATGGGCTGTTTTTACTTTACCCCACCTGACCCTATAAGTCAGACAAGACAAAATTTATTACTTCACAATTCTTTTTATAATGCAATGCTATATAATTTTTTTGAAAATGCAAACACGTCATTCTGACGGGCTATATTCTAGTATTATATATATATACAATCACCTAAAAATGTATTTATGTGATATCATATATGCGCGCATAAAAAACGTTTATTACTTTCAGTGAGAACTTTAAATTAATTCTAGTCCAAAGATCTAGTATTCATTCGCCTCCCCCACCCCCCCCCGCCTTTCATATACTGTTACAAAAAAAATTAAGCCTATTCAATGCCATTAAATACAAATACATATTTGGATAAATATTTCTTTTTCTTAACCTAATCATTTTCTAAAAGTACAAAATATTTATTAAAATAAGTATAAGATCAAAACAAATTTAAAATATCAGCTTTATAGAAATTTCATACCAAATATAGGAGCACGTAAAGCTAAAGGCACAAAGAAACAGCCCAGTTTGTCCATGCTGCAATCATCTCTGCTTTATGGTAACAAATTATTCCCATTTATAAAAAAAAAATGATTCACTCCTTCAGAAAGAATCTTATCCCTGCTTTGTTGTTCAATTTTTTTCCATTTAAATTAGATATTCCCAGTGACATTTTTATTTGTGTGTTAAATAAAATCTAACACTAGTGTGATGTATTGGGCCAGAGCTTTTTGGTTCACTAAGCTCTTGTGAGATGATCGTTGAAAAATAATACATATTTCTTACCAAAGTCCTTTATTAGAACAACTAAAATAGATTTGAAAAATGTAATAACAAACTTTACCATTCATAGGTAGACACTCTCACTTTTTATTAACAGTTCTATACTTCTCATAGCCAACCTGAGTAAAACGATTTTTAGTCGTATCTCTTCCGTTGGTAAAAAACAACCTGACCTCATCAGTATCTCCCAGTCTACTTATCTCACATCAGCCTCCACACTAGCTTCTGCCTGAGCCTCTTTTAACTTTCACTTTAGGGACGAGTTCCCACACATTGTCCAGCCCTCCCTATTTCTTGGAAAAGTGGAAATACCCTGTTGAGCAGATCCCAAGGGCAGAAGTATGCCTGGTATTTCCCCTGTATGCCTTTACACAAAAGACTATTGTCCTCCACGGAAAATGCCTGATTTTTTCCCCGTCGAAAATTTGTGGCGAAGGTACGATATCACACTAGATTACACAAAATTTTCAGTATATGAGATTCCAACATTTATTAAAAGAGTATGTAACTCTTCCTTTTTTTTTTTTTTTTTTTTTTTTTTTTTTTTTTTTTTTTTTGTTATACTATTTATCATTGGCAAGAAATATTGAAACATTTCACAACAGCACATCAATCAGCATAATGTTGAAAGACATTCAAAATATCAGTTTTACAAAAATAGAATACCAAATTTGGGGCCACCAAAATACAAAGGGAAAGGGGTACCACCCAATTTGCTAATGCTGTAATAAAATCCTGCGTCTGCAAAAAATCCAACCCAACGTTATGGTTCGTTAAATAGAAGTGACCAGAATTCGGAACTCGGAAGTGTCCGCTAATGAAAATTCCCGAATACCAGAAATCTCTGTGTAGCGAAAACCTTCTTAAATCATACTATATTACTCTAACCGTTCAAAATATTCATTATAATCAGCGTAATTTCGAAAGGTATTCAAAATTGCAGATTTACGAAAATTGTATCAACCCCCCCCCCCCCCCCATTAAAAAACGAAAAGGAGCAGGTACCCTTAGCCCATGTTTTAAGCAGAAGCCCTATGATTCGCTAAACAGACGTATCCCCTATTCAGGAATGTCCGTTACGCAGGTTTTACTGTGTGTATTTAAAGTAAAACCTCCACGACGGACATTGCCGAATAGCGGACACCTCTTTTTTTTTTTTTTTTTTTTTTTTTTTTTTTTTTTTTATCCCCAACACCTTTAAATCTGTACGTCTTTACCTCTTTAAAGTAGACACCACCAAATAGCGGACTAATTCCGTGCTCTCGAGGTGTCCGCTATTCAGAGATTTTGCTGTATATTCATTTATATGCACATTCTAAAGGGTAAAAAGTATTTACCTTTTTTGTGACAGTATAAGAAATATGTTCCAAATAAATTTTAGGTCCAGTTGTTAATACTATTCAATAATATTCTACAAACTAAATTTAAAAGATAACGTGCGTTGATATTAACGTTGTCATTAACGAACACAGGCACACACACACACACACCAAAAAAATAAATAAATAAATAAATAAATAAAACTTAAAATCCTTTTTAATTTTTTTTTAATGAGTTTCTGTTTTATTATTATTTTCATGGATTCTTTTTAGCACCCAGATATGCTTTTAAAAAATTCTTTGAGGGTTGTAAAACACTTCTAAAAATGTTTTTCTTCCCATAAACATCACAATAAAAATAATTTGTATTAAAAAATGTTATAATATGAAAATATATACATACTCGGAGCAAAAGTAATTATAAGAATAATCTTCAAACCATGTTACTTTTTCAAAATATATTAAATATCAGCATAGTTACACTTTACCAATCAGTCAGAATTATTGGCAATACTTGTTTGAAATCTTGCATTAGAAGTGCGTTTTCACAACATGTTTATTTAGGTCTTAAATTTTATTACAAAAATGAAAAATATTTCCTACTGTCAAGGGCGAGAATTCTTATACCCATCTTTTTTTCTTTTTTTTTTTTTTTTTTTTTCCATATTATTGAAATATTTGCATGATGTTATTTAAATTGATTTTTTTAATATTTTTCGCACATATTTAATTAAATACGCCGATTTTTATAATTTGTTTATAATTACTTTCAAGATCGCTTCATGTTTTAAAATTTAAGTATGGTGTTGAGATGTAACGCAGGAAATAAATACTAGGTATATTCCATCTTGAAATAAATTTTCATAAGGATTATTAAATATATATATATATGGCATCGGCGTGCAGTTGAATACAATAAGAGTGATTTATTTCCAATAGGAAAAACTGCAAGTTTACAAATACTCCGAAATACACGATAACACAAACCCTTATACTTTCGAGATTTCTTTTCATACTCTATATCCACCATATAAAACAAAAAATAAAAAGTTCATGGTTTCTCAAAGATAAATTTAAATTTGTTAATAAAAAAAAAAAAAAAAAAAAAAAAAAAAAAAAAAAAAATCACTTCAATAATATACTCTGTAAGATAAATAAATGGCTCTCTTGTCACTAAAAATGAAAATTTGTATGTAAAATTACATCACTAACATAAAATAAAGGAATTCGCAAGGAAAGAATTTACTTGTGCAAAGTTATATAAAAATTAGCTTTTTTTTTAAACTTATACTGAACAATTTTTTTTAATATGTTGCTCAGATGATACGAGCTATTTAACAATCATTAAAAAAATTATAAATATTCTTTTTTAATAGCATGCAGGAAACATTAATTCTATAATTTCAAAACTTCTTTACATCTTACCAAATCTAATTGAAACTGTTGTATTTTTCATGTAAATAGTATTATTCAAACAATAAATAGATTATTTACTACATGAAACTTTAATTTATAAAGTAAAGATCTAGATGAGAATTAAATATATTAATACTGAAAATCATATGCACTCATTGAAAAGCATCAGAAATAAGCAAACAAATCTTTTCACACAAAATATATTTATTTGATAAAAGAAGACAAAAATATTAAAAATGCAAATTAGTCTAATAAGAATAATTTAAATAATAAATAAATAATAATATATATGTAAGAACGTTCTGTGAATTATGATTCCAAACCTGTGGAATACCTTACCTTGGCGTAAATATCCAAAACTGTAACAGCTAATCCAGTTTGAAGGACATATTATTTTACGATATTGAACGCCATTTTAAAAATATATGCGTATTCATATTATTTTACCACTGTATTTTTATAAATATCATGCTATTCTTTTGAATATTTGATGAGTCTTGAATAAAAATTATCGTAGAAATATTGAAAATTTTATATTTCCATGAAAAATATAATTCCCAGTTGATTTTTTTTTCGATCTCCATTTACAAGCACGTACTGACAAACCATTCCAATAAACAGAATATAAATTTTCGTCTAGCATCTATAAAATGAAGACACAAAGATATAAAATACAGACATCGGATCACTATGCTAAAAAAATTTTTCTCTAACGACTAACAAACCAACGGATGTAGATGTAGATGTGCATACTATTTCACAAAAGAAAGTAAATACTGCGTCACTACTTTCTCTTCATTAATGATGATACACTCACTTTCTGACTCATCTTCGATTTACAAGTAAGAGAATTCAAAGTTCAAATCTTCAATCAGTGTAATGTTTTGGAAATAAGGCAGAAACTTTAAATGCGTTATAAGATTATAACGACGATTAACGATTCCATTTATTATGTGAATAACAAACGTCATTATGGAGATTTCGGATTGAGGAAAAATATATCGTCACACTTTCAAATAATTTATCAAATGTTGATAAATTTAAAAGCAATTTTAACACTTCAGACAAATTTACTGTACTGAGATACTTTAATTCACTTTCGCAAATCCGTTGAATAAAAGCCGTTGCCCGCCAAAACAGCAATAATCAAATGCGGTCGCGTTCTTCTCGCGCACCGTTCATGCTTGCAACAACAAACAAACCTACTCACTTCAGTTCATTTTACTTGGTGAGTGGTTGAAATGGCTGAATTTCTGAAATGTCTAAAATTGCAAGTGTCTTAAATTCAGACATATAATCATAATTCTAACATTTTTTTCAGTTCATTTATGCCATGATCATAATAAGACGTTTATGTGTCTTAAATTTAGACATCTATCACGTCTGAAATTTTATTTTCAGACGTTTAAGTGTCTTAATTGCTTTTTCAGTCACATATGTGTTTGAATTTAAGACGGCTCTATTTGAAGTGTGACTTCATATCCGAAACACAAATTTACAGAAGAGGTCAAAATTATGTTTTTACATCGAAATTTTGAAAGTTAGGTACAATTTTTACATGTAGACGACCTAGTAAGAAAATTTTAAATATAAAATTATTTATTAAACACATTTAATATCACTAGTCTTGAAAAAAAAAAAAAACGCACTAAAATACGGAAATACTACTGGCAATCTAGACGCCAGTAATAGTACCGTATTTTAATGGAACTTTTTCCCGGTAAATTGCAGAAAAATTTCCGTTTTTTGGAATTTAACGGAAATTTTTCTGTAACTTACCGGGGAAAATTTCTGAATTGCTTTTTCAGTCACATATGTGTTTGAATTTAAGACGCATCTATTTGCAGCGTAGAAAGATAGACACTCCCCAACAAACGAGGTGTATACTGGACTCGTATTTTCACCAACCAGAGTGTATTATTTGAACTCACACATGGGTATTCTACCTGGGAGCCTGGGGAAATAGTGTTTCGCTTAGAATCTCACCTGTGAAGCATTTTTCTATTCGAGGTGAGGTACTATACCATAATCTTTCATTGGCCCACATCGTTTTACAATAACGTGGGGGTTAATTTACAGAGCTCATTCGCTTGACAATTTTATGTTAACTAACACATTTCGATTTCATTTGCTCTCGAAAATGACGCCGCATAGGTTTAAAAATATTTTTCTAACCGGCAACGATGTACTATATAAATCATATGAAATGCCTATATTGTCATGCTTAGCATTTCGCATTTCTCCCCTTCTTGATTAAAAACAACAACAAGCGACCTTAAATAATCATTTTTAATAACTTGATTCATTAGAGTGCAAGACACAGTAGGCATGTTCGTAGAGCAACTTTTATATTTCTTTTTGAAAATTAAGGTGTAAAAGAATAGCTCATTAGAAATTGATAATGCACGATAAAAGGAGTACAACAGTGGTGAAAAAAAAAATGATTTTCTGGAAATATTCGTTGTTAAATTTGATAATATGATACTTGATATAATTATTATTAAAATAATCTTTTACTAAATCTGGTTGAAGTACTTTGAGCAATGTTCATTTTTCATGTCTAATCAATACATCTCTTATCTAGAACTGAAATTTAAGGCCTACTGTATTTAAAAATTTTAATTCTAATTTAAATAGCAATAAAGAAAGATAAAGAAGATTTCCAAGTCTTTGTGGAAATTTCAGTAATAGTATATCGTTTATGTTGGTAAATAGCCAGTATTTGATTTACGAACTTTGTTATTTTAACCACTTCACCGGCAGGATGTATAAATGCTATTACCCTCGACTTATCTCACTTATGTTTTTAATAAATACAGATTATTTTCGTAAAATATACAGTATTTTACTGGCTTTCTGGCTGACGTTTTTTTTCTTTAAAATCAACAGCTTTTATTTACAGTGTAATGCAATTATCAAATTAGTGTTTACACTGCATTGAAAAATAGACATCAGATGATGAAGTAATGCGTTACCTTACTCACAAGTATGTTTCCTTAAACTTAAACCATTTCTGAAAACACTGTAAACTTCAAAATTTCTATTTGTGGAAATTTTTTTAATTTTATCGCTTACTTAAAAAAACTAAGATATAAGAAGAGGTTTTTTTTTTTTTTTTTTTTTTTTTTTAAATTTAAACTCACTACACATAGCTGCCAACCTTTACGCTTTTTTGTTACCACTTAAATTTGATAGTAAATATTTTCTTACTAAATCATCGAAATCTCACGATTAAACAAGATTAAAATCTCTTAAATTATAGTTGTAGCAAAAAAGCGTAAAATTTGGCAGTTATGACTACATCTGCATCGGATATCTGTTTTCCGATGTTGACAAATATTCTTCTATAATTGTATATTAGTCAATGAATAATCTCTACTAATTAAATTTTCCACGCATCTTAGCGCACGCTGACGCTTTCATAAAATTTGCCAAGGCAATGTTTTTCTTTTCTTTTTTTTTTTTTTTTTTTTTTTTTGTCTTTCTTTCATTTTTAAATACGATTATGTCAAATTTTTCAAAATCCATTTTTTAAGGTACATCAATTTACAGATAAAAATTTTTTCTTTGTTGGTTACTCACATTTTTAATGCTCATTCCAAATTAAATATTGCAAAGTTACGTCTATATTGTGTCACTGGGTAAATCCTTCGAAAGCAACGTAGAAATGAAATCTTGGCTTTAAGGTAGTGTTCAAATACCTTACTCAACAACGCGAAACTTTGACAATTTTATGACTCATATTTAAACGCAAAGACATAAAATTTGCAGGCCTGACTATTGAAGCGATTTGGAATCGAAATTAGTTTTCTATATTTTGATTGATAAATTACTTATCGAGTTATAAGGGATTTCGGTCATGTGACGACCGGTTTTGCATCCGCCTTGCGATGTCGTGTGCCGAAATTCGGTTCAAAAAGTCCAGTTTTTGGAAAGACCTTTAGATTTTAACAGAAAACGAAAAAAGCCTTTCGATTACATACCGTATATATTCGTGTATAAGTCGAAGAATTTTAGACAAAATTTGGGAGTTGAAAATGGGGGATCGACTTATACACCAGGTCAGTGGCGTATCTAGACTTATAATTTCGGAGGGGGCTGAGATACAGTAAAAGCTTCTAAGAAGGAAT
This sequence comes from Maratus speciosus, assembly GCA_963932465.1. NCBI lineage: Eukaryota > Metazoa > Arthropoda > Arachnida > Araneae > Salticidae > Maratus > Maratus speciosus. Next base: position 322,822,636 of record OZ010794.1, read on the forward strand.
CGCAAGAAACGGGAATATTTTCGCTTTAAACAGGTTTTTATCTTATTAGCAGGTAACGCATCTATTATACAGTGAAATCTGCTAAGATGAAATCGCATGGGACAGGAAAAAATGTCGTAACAGGTTTTTGTCTTCACAAGTATAATTACATTGTTATACAGCATTTTTTAAAACGGAATACTGAAAATTATCTACTAAAAGGTATTTAATGAATAGTAAATAAAACTGAAATAAACAGCACATTTATTATATAAAAGCAATCTCATTCTACCCCACCTCCCTCAACACATCCCTGGATTCATTTTGGAACATATACATGCACGGCATTTGTGAAATAACACACTTTCTAAGAAGCAAACCTGTCTAAAACGGAATATTTGTTCTGGTTCATTTTGAATTTTATCTTAGCAAGTTTCATTACACTTTGCTAAACATTCTTTTCTACAAATTTCGGAGGGGGCTGAAGCCCCATCAGCCCACCCCCTAGATACGCCACTGCACCAGGTAGTAAAAATAAAATCGAAGGTAGTCGGTGAATGGGCCTTAATAATAAGCTGTTTTATGTAATCACATGAGAAATAAAAGTGGACAATGGTCATTTACCTGTGATTGACAAAAAAAAAAAAAGCTCAACAATAATGCCCTTGTAATTTTTCTGCACCCATTTCCTCTTAGGACAGAATTCCCTTCAATACAGGGCATTCATTTCAACATTTTAATCCCCTATTTAAAAAGAGTTCATCTTGAGAATGCTTCTAGATATATCTCCTAAAAGTCCTTCAGTACAAAGAAGCACTATATTTTAGCAGCCTAGGATGTTGTTTACCCTTCGAAGGCTCGAATAGAATTTTGAAAGATTTTTTTTTTTTTTTAAGGGGGCTGGTCACTCAGCTTCCGTTTTCCCCCACAACTGTAAAGTCTATGAGCATTGGATACTTTCGTATATTTAAAATATCTCCTCGAGAAATTAATATTTTTAACTTCTTTTTACTGTGTACTCTTGCTAAAAGATTTCTCTTTTTTTCTTAGTTCTCAAAATATTTCTAAAGTGTAGACTTAATTTTATAGGAAGTGTTAAAATCTTACTCACAGTTCGCCCGCAGTTAACACAATAAAATATTAAATTCAGCATAGATTTTAGAAATATTTTGATAACTAAGAAAAAAAGGGACGTCCTTTAAGAAGAGTACACAGAAATAAGATGTTAAAAATATGAATTTCACGAGAAGATATTTTAAATAGACGAATGCATCAAAAGTCTATAGACTTAACATTACGGAGGAGAACTCCGAAGCTCAGTGACCAGCCCCGTGTATTCCGATCCAAACTGCTTATTTTCTGATTCATTTTAAAATTCATTTTTGCTCTCAAACGCATCAAACTGAAAAATTCTCTTATTTGGAAAATATATAATGTGCCATGCTTCTTAATTTTTTGATAAATGCAGAAAATACTGTAAAAAACGCTGTCAAAGTTGGCGTTTTGAACCGAATTTTCCGAAGCGGGCGATCTGGGAATGAAAAAAATGGTCATACTGAGAAAATAATTGTTTAAAAATCAAATTCTAATTAATTGAGCTGAAAATGAAATCACACGGCATGTTAAATATGTCTTCAGAAATCATCCCAGCAAGTTTCATGTTTTTACTTTTAAAAATGAGTCTGAAAATGTCTCAGAAAATTTCGAGCTGTTGAGGGTGGAAAAATATTTTTTCGAATACACCCTTAAGTATCATTGATGTGAATAGGTTTCAAAATAGCATAAGCTTTTTTGGTTTTACATAACTATACAGTTTTAAAACGTTGAATAAAAAAAAAAAATGTGTTATTAGAAACGAAAGAAAGGTTACTAATTTAATGAAAATTTATTAATTTTTCTTATCCTCGATTACAAAACATTTTCCAAACATACTAGCAGAAATGTGGTTCGACTTATACACGAAAATTCAATTTTTTTTCAAAATTTTGCTTAAGAATTCGGAGGGTCGACTTATACACGAGTATGTAAGGTAGTTTCTGATTAACAAGACCTGCCAATTTCACGCGTTTTCGAACAAAAATAAATTAAAAACTTGTCAGAAAGTAGCCCCTTTGGATTTGAAAACAACCTTAAGTTATAATGCACTATCAATCACTCAGAACACAATTAAAGAACTTATAAAAGTGAAAACCGTATAATAAACAAATTACAAACGATGCTTTTCTGTAGAAAGTTTTCCAGATCATTTAATTTCTGTCAAAGTATCCGACATGAAATTTGAATGCGTAAAAAGGCTAATAGAAAAAGCGAACACACTCCAAGCATTAATTAAACTAGGAGTTATATCATCCCTAAGACGATTCTGCAGTCATGCGAATGCAAGAATGTCTTTTCAAACGATATATATGCAGGGTGGTTATAACTAAACTTCCCCTATAAACAGCATCTTACAGCGCAAACGGTTGAACAGAATGCAATGAAATTTGGTATATAGACTATACACGAGATGCGCTCACGGAATTTCGAAAAAAATTTTTAGTTCCAAAATGTCCACCAGAGGGCGCCTTTTCCGGAAAAAACAATATTAAATTTAACACAATAACGACCAAAACGAAATACAGAAACAATATTAACAATCCAGAACAAGAATTATGAGTAATAATAAAAAGTAAAACCGGCTGTTTTGGCCGTTTATGGTGTTAAATTTAATGTTTTTCCGGAAAAGGCGCCCTCTGGTGGACATTTTGGAATTTTTTTTTTTTTTTTTTTTTCGAAATTCCGAGAGCGCATGTCGTGTATAAGTCTATATACCAAATTTCATTGCATTTCGTTCACCCGTTTGCGCTGTAGGATGATGTTTATAGGGGAAGTTTAATTATAACCACCCTGTGTATATATCAAACAATAGAGTAATTAATTGCTAAAAACATGCAATTAAATGATTTGTTAAAGAATTTTTTATAAAGAAATCGAAACAACACTGTTTATAAAAAAAGTGACAATTTTTTATTAAACACATAATAATATAATTATACATCAGAGTAATTTTTTACGAATTCCTGAAGCAGACGCAATGGTGATTTTCTTTCATTTACATCTGAAATATAAAACAGAAGATTAATCACTATACTAGAAAATATATCTTTGAAGTTTGCATTTATTTTTTCTTCTAGCGGAGTGTAAATAAATAAAAAATATATAAATAAACTCATTTATAAATACATTCTATTAAATTGTTTAATTTTTAGTAGTCATTGACAAAAAAAAAAAAAAAAAAATGATGAATAATACAGCAAAATAAATCAATTCACATAGTACTTTTAAGTAGATTTTGTTTTCAAATTATCAATAAATATCCTCGTAAACTATAAAAAAAAAAAAAAGAATTCAGTTGCCCTTACCGTTTTCTTCACTGAACTTTTCTTCGCAGATTTTTGCTAGAGCAGCCAATACTTTTGGATTCTTCTTGAATTTGTCGTCCCAGAACAAGAATTCTTCCCCCGTGATCAAATTGTCTAAAAGATAAAAATAAATAAATTAATAAACAATGAACAATAAAATGGTGTTAACAATGTAGTTAAATAAATAACAAACTACAAAATTAGCTCTAACTATTATTATTATTAAAAAAAAATTGAAATGCGATAAATATATAAAAAATATATTAATGAAGCCAAGAGGTTACGTGTCTGTCTGTGTTTGCCGTGGTCACGGAATTCTAACATATACTATAGAAGTCTATTAACTTCGTTTGAGTTAGATGAATACATGTCCCACTGCACTTGCGCCTCAGATTTTTTTTTTTTTTTTTTATTGAATATGAATTTTTGCATTTTCTGACTGACAGAGTTTGCTAGTGATTTTTCGTATTTTTTTAAATAACTTTTCCGAAAAAATAAAAAAATGAAATATTTTCTTAGTTAAACGATTTAGATATGAAACAATTGTTATTCCTCTGTAAATTTTATATCTGTAAATAGAGTAAATTTTTGGCCAGCTAAAGAAATTAATTTTTTTTTTTTTACGATTTGTATAAAACTAATGAAGATGCTGATTTTCTAAATATGCAAAAGTTTTTGCTACGTACAGAGACAGGGAAATTAGAAAAATGTCAAAAATGAGTTGTTAAGTGTTGTATATTTCTTTTGATCTTATATTCGGATCACATAAATTAACATTTTTTGTATTGAAAACTGCCAAGCTCCAAGGCGATCCTCAAATTTTGAAATTTTAATTAATTCATTGTTAACAAACATTTGATTTTCTTTCTTTGTCTCTTTAAGTACCAAAGTTTAAAGTATTATATCCGTTTTTTAAAAGTGCCAAGTTTAAAATAAATATGGTATGAGTTAAATAATTTTTTCTACCCAACCACTTATGATTATTTTGAAAAATAACGTCTTTTAGTATATTAATATATTTTGGTTAAAAGTGTCCAGTTTAAAATATATATGGTATCAGTTGAATAATTTTTTCTCCCCAACCTATTATGATTATTTTGAAAAATAACATTTTTTAGTATATTAATATATTTTGATTAAAAGTGTCCAGTTTAAAATAGATATGGTATCAGTTAAATAATTTTTTTCTCCAGAACTTATGATTATTTTGAAAAATAACGTTTTTTAGTATATTAATTTCATTTTGTTTTGTTTTACTTTAACAGAAAATCGATTTTTAATCAATTTTACAGAGATAACTTTATGAAAACTTACGGTATGTTTTCATAATTGCTATAATTGGCAATGTTTTATTTTATTGACAATTTTCGAAACTTTAATCTCTCGAAATGTGCAATTTTTAAAATAAATATTTAACACGGATATATTTATTTTATAAAAAAAAACAAACGCAAATTCCAATATTAAAAATTTAATTATGTCCTTATAAAGTCAAGCCAATATTTTTATTATTACCTACTTTCGTAAGGAATAAAATTTTAGAGAAATTTGAAGAAATATCCCTAACAAAATAAGGCGGAACAATAAGTAATAAATAAACGTAATTGGTATAATTCATTCTAGCTTGATTTTTAGAAATTCAGAGGAAATTTTTATTTATAAATCATTGAAATGTTTCTTAAATTTCAGATTTTTTCCAAATGTCTAAGTGCACAATAACATTCACAGTAAACAATTTATTATTATTTTTTTTTAACGTGAATGGAACAGGGAATAACTGAGATTCTAGGAATATAAAATGAATGGTGAATATGTAATTTAACTTGTCTAATGTGTTTACCAGTGTTGCCAGTTGTCCGGCGTAAATAGGGACTTCAATGCTCTGGACACCCACGCCAGTATTTTAAAGTACAGTCGTACCCGTTTAAACGAATATTGATAGTTCAGAAAAAATATTCGATAAAGCGGGTTATCGGATTAAACGGGGATAAATCATAACTGCAATATTTAATGTGTAATAAAAAGGCAAAATAACCATCTACTGTATATTTAATTAACAGCATAATAAATCGTTAATAGAATAACATACAATGAAAATAAATACAAATGCTAATATAATGTAAATGCGTATTAATATTGCCACTACATACATTTATATGGTTTACATTACACTTAATGCAGCTCGTTTGAATTTGGTCAAAACTTTGTTACTTCTAATTTACGTTACTTATACGGTTTAAAAAAAATCGTTTAAAGTGGTTTGTTTAACTGGAATTTTAAAGGAGTAAATATAGAGTTATTTTTCGAATGAGTGCAAAATATCACAACTACCATCTCGAGTCTCGAAGTGACAGCGCATTGCCATTAAAGCCTGGTTAACAGCAAGAAGCGATGGTGGAGTTCGATCAAGGTGGAGAAATCATTTGACCTGTCCATTATACAACAGCCTGCCGAAATCATTGCAAGAAGAACTGAAAATTTGTTTTCAACGTAAAGGAATCGAAAATGACAAAAGGCAGAAACAAATTCCAGTTGAAACGTGCTTTCCGCATCTATTTTCAAACATCGGTCACACAGTTGTTATTCGATTAAGCGGGGATGTTCGTAAAAGGTATTTGGTTTAAGCGGGGAAAAATAACATAGAACCAATAGGAATAAATTCGGTTCCGGAGGATTCTATTCGAATAAGCGGGAATTCGATTATCCGTGACCCGATTAAGTGGGGAGGATTGTAATTTTGTTCGCCTTATCTAATGGCAGAATTATCTGTGATTAAAGATGGGCGAAATAAACTGCAAGAAGTTAGTGGTGTATAGAGCATTTGGATCTCTGATTTATGGCAACACTATTTATGAGGTAATTGCAATGATATTTTTTTAAAAGGCAATATGATTCAAAGGCAAAGGAATACGATTCAAAATTAAAAGTTTCCTAATCAAAATCACTGTATGTGAAGAATTTTTAGCTAACACATAAAACACATTTCAATAAATATATCAACAAGGGGACTTAATTTTTCGTTAGTAAAGAATGCTCTTTTGTAGGTATAATTTTTCCTTACTTGATAGAGATATATAGATACGTTAACATTATTCTGAGTAAACGAGCAACTTTCATTAGGTGCATCTAAAAATGTAAATAAATTAAAGATAATTCCAGAAAACAAGATTTTTTTTTTCTTTTCATTTACAAAATATAAGAATCAATTTAGTACGGAAAAATAAATATTTTATTTTGAAACTTATTACTTTAGTATTTATTACAAATTATTTTGTATTTATTACAATTTATTACATTTGTACCCTAAATTACGAACTATAAAACACCGATTCATTTCTCTTTTAAATCTTTTTTTTTTTTTTTTTTTTTTTTTTTTTCCCAGGAAGATATGTTTTTGTTTTGTAACTAATGTGTTCAAAAGAGAAAAATAAATAAATAAAGAAAGAAAAAGAAAAAAGTTATAATTGAGGCAATTCAAGTCAATAAGGTTTTACAATGCCCTTCTTAGACGCGGGACAAGACTTTTCAAAAACTGTTTTATTTTTTCTTATCAGTATATTCTGACTGTTTAAACCTTCTCAGTCCATCGTTTAATATACCGTAATATGCTCGTGTATAAGTCGAAGAATTTTAGACAAAATTTGGGACTTGAAAATGGGGGGGGGGGGGGGGGAGACTTATACACGAGTTAATAATACTAATAATTATACAATTTTAATTAATTTTTCAACTACATTTCAGCAGTGAAATTACGCTTGAAATTATAATTTCAAGCGTAATTTCACTGCTGAAATGTAGTTGAAAAATTAATTAAAATTTTATATATTCACCGATGCTGGGTCTGTTTGCGTCTCATGTTACGCCGCTAGGAATGTGTGCTCATGAAGACTTCTCCATCTTGTGCTGCGATTGCAGCCTTACCGACTTATATATAAGTGAGAAATGCCAGGCTGGACATCGTCCTTGTGGTTTAGTGGTAGAGCACTGGAGATCTATTCCAGGGACCCGGGTTCGATTTCCGGCTTGGACATTTTTCACTAAAGTTGGTTTACGCTTTGTTAGCAATGTGATAATTCACATCATTAATATTCCATAATTTCAAGCGTAATTTCACTGCTGAAATGTAGTTGAAAAATTAATTAAAATTGTATATATTCACCGATGCTGGGTTTGTTTGCGTCTCATGTTACGCCGCTAGGAATGTGTGCTCATGAAGACTTCTCCATCTTGTGCTGCGATTGCAGCCTTACCGACTTATATATAAGTGAGAAATGCCAGGCTGGACATCGTCCTTGTAGTTTAGTGGTAGAGCACTGGAGATCTATTCCAGGGACCCGGGTTCGATTCCCGGCTTGGACATTTTTCACTAAAGTTGGTTTACGCTTTGTTAGCAATGTGATAATTCACATCATTAATATTCTAATAATTATATATAAAAGAAAAAAATCGCAGAAAGAGATAAAAGGGGACAATGGTCATTTCAATGCGATTGACAAAAAAAAGCTTAATAATATCCCTGTAATTGTTCTGCACCAATTTTGCTCTTGAAATAAAATTCTCTTCAATACAGGGGCATTCCTTTCAACATTTCCCCTTTTTAAAAAGAGTTCAACTTGAGGATTCTTCTAGATATCTCTTGCAAAAGTCCTACAATGCGAAGAAGTATGTACTATATTTTAGTAGTCTAAAGAAGTTGTTTACACTTGTAAATAAGTCTTAAATAGGTTTTTGAAATAATTTTCTCTTTTTAAGTATCATTAAATTGATGTGAATAGGTTTCGAAATAGTTTAAGCTTCTTCGGTTTACCATAATTACACAGTTTTAAAACTATGAATAAAAAAAAAACCTGATTAGAAACGTAAAAACTTTACTAATTTAATGAAACTTTATTATTATTATTATTATTATTTATTTATTATTATTTTTTTTTGTTGTTCCTTGATTACAAATCATTTTTCAACATACTTCCAGAAATGTGGTTCGACTTATACACGAAAATTCATTTTTTTTTTTTTTTTAATTTTGCTTAAGAATTGGGAGTAGGGGGGGGGGTGGAGGGGGTCGACTTATACACGAATATATACGGTAAATTAGAATCACATGAACGTTAAAATGTTTTTAAAACTCATATCACGATATCCCATGTTAAACTAGAGGAAAATATATTTCATTACTTATTAGCTAATATAAATATCGAAATTAGATTTTCACCCTCTGAAAGTGGACGAAAATTGCCGATGTAGTTACGTTTTAAAAACTGTCTCCTTTAATTTTAAGTATTTTTTTAAAAATTTAACTTAAAGTTATTTTAAAAAAGTTAATTTTAAGTATTTTTTTAAGAATTTAATTTTCAGTATCTTTAAGAATTTGTATTTTTTAATTTGAAAATTTTCCACAAGTACAACTTTTATAAATTTACCTGTTTTAAAAAAATAACATAAAATTGGAAAATACTTAAAAAAAAAAAAAAAAAAAAAAAACATACATCGGCAATTTTTGCGTAATTATTCATAATAAAACCGCTTTCCGATAACTATATAGGTAAGGACACATCAACTAAAAATGAAACATGGAATTAAAATAAACTATAACATTATACATAAACTGAATTATTTTTTACTTTACCTTGTGCCATCAAGGATCTTACAAAGCCTTTGCTTTGGTGTCGAGTTATGCGTCTTCTTGTTCCTGGTAGTTTTTCACTATGATTCATATAAACTTGAGATGGTGGGCCATAGTGAGGTTGCGATACATTTGGATACGGAGTATACCTTCCATTTTGTACAGGATAATGTCTTGGTGAGTGGCTTACTAGATTACAAGGCTGTGTACAGTACAGCCTATGCATATTCGATCTGTTAACCCCCATAGTCTGAACTACACACGAATGAACTGATTCCGATTGCCTATGATAAGGCTGATTTATTGGCGAAAAGTACAGTCCGGGATATGCTGGTTGTGGGGAAGACTTTCCTGGATAGGGTGGCGGTGGGGAAAGCTGTCCTAGGTAGGGTGCTGGTGGCCGTTGGGGGTAAGGAGGTGGCCCTGGAAAGAAAAAAAAATATATATATATAAATATTTATATATAGATAAAGGATAGTATTTCACATTATTCAGAACAAAATCTATTCTAAATAAAAATCTTAATCTCTCTCTTTTACGTAGCTATTACAAAAAGCTATATATACAAAAGCACTACAAAACTATTGCAGCCGTTCGGAGGAAAGAGATTCCAAAAAAATTTGGTATATTTTCACCGATAATGACCCCCAGACCCCGAAACCACTCTCCGTTCAAATGTTGATATACCTTACCCATGGCCCTATTTTTTTGCGCATTAATTTGTCGATGCTTTGACAATTAAAGTTAAAAATAATTCAAAACGTTATGTAAATTATTTTAATGAAAAATGATACATTTTACTATTACATAGTGAAATTGAACAACAAATAATAAACGACACATACTTTGTGACCAATGAATTAATTGAACTAATTGTGAACCAATGAAATAATTGTGACCCAATCCATTTCCTAGCAAGTTTTTTATGTCCCTAATGTTTTACGCATGTTCGAATGAGACGAAATGAGTAGGTAAAACCACTTCGTTGGGCCTCCTTGGTAACGTAAACATATCTCACTCTTCTCGGCATAGTTGAAACTAATCGTTGGCACTCAGAATTATTGCCATTCTTCAAGAAGAATTCTTTTCAACTGCTGATTGTCACGTGGTTTTCTTTTTCGAACTTGCTTCTTTAAGTACCGCCTCAAATCCTCGATAGGACTGATGTCCGGTGAATTCGGAACCCAATCTAGCGCAGGAATACCATTTTGTTGAAGACAGGCTTTTGTTGTTCTAGCTGTATGCGGTTTGGCTAAGTCTTGTTGAAAAATATAAGCCGATTGGAGGCCATGCTGTTGAATTGAAGGCAACATAACTTATTCTTCAAAATCTCCCGATAACGTTGTGATAGTAACGTGTGATAGTGATAGTAACGTTGTTGATAGTACCGTAATATGGCATGATTTGGCCAACACCAGAAGAAACAAACTATCCCCAAATTTCAACATATGACGGAAACTTGCTCTCTTGTTTGACGCATTTTGGGTTTAAAGCTTCATTTGCTTGCCGTACGACCCGACGACGGATATTTTAATATAAAACTGGAAAAGGGGATTCGTTCGTCTATATAACACTCTGCCATTGCTGATCTGTTGATTTTAAACGATCTATACAGCCCACAGAAAACATTTCTTTTTTTGAGCAGGAGTTAACATTGGCTTACGTTTGCTTTTGGAAGATTTGAAGCTCATTTATGCAATCTTTTTGTAGCCATTTTACGAGTCACTGGTCGCCCTGTGCTGTCTTGCCATAGGGATACGGCTTCTATCATCGTTCCTTGTCTGCTGTTCATTACCACTCGACGCAACATTAGATCTTCTCGGGCCTTTGTTGATGGGCGACCAGTACTGTTTCTTGGCTGTATATGTCCGGTTGCAACGAAAGTTTTCCAAACATAACGCACTGTTGATTAAGGAATCATCAAATCCTTGCCTATTTGCTTCATTAGACACCCACTATTTCGTTTTTCGATTGTCTTTTTTTCGCAGCTCTACCGTCAATCTTTTACCATCCATTTTCTTCTTTTGAATTGATTTGAAACCGCTCTTCTTTTAAACAACCCATGCCATCAGTCCGGAATGTGATAATTTGCATAGTTGGAACAGCAAATCTAAATTGTCGAAAATTTTCTTTAACCTATATTGGACCGCTGTCCTATAAATAGGACAGCTAATAAAATATTTTTTTTACATAAGATTGGTAAGGATTTTTTGGATGCATTTTGTTATGACGTCTTTAAAATACATAAAAGTATAACATATAAACAAAAAAACAAGTAACCAATTAAAATTTAACTGAAAAAAATCTATTTAAAAATTCTTTAAGAATTGTGATCTTATAATCTAGAATTTTACGGTTATTATTATCTTTTTATTGGAGAAATCATAGAGTATTTTTGTACAACATAAACAGTATTTTTAAAGTAAAATAAAATATTTACTCATAAAATTAGTTTATGTATGCATTTTATATGCCCTTACTATGTGGTCCTACTAATATGTCCTGTTTATGGGACAACTAGTTACTTAAAAATTTAAAAACTTTTTTTCAAAATTTTGCTAGTACCTACTTAATTACACCATATTAATGATGTAATTGAAGTTTTAAAAATTTTCAAAAATATTTAATCGGTGTGGTCCAATATGGGTTAAATGCACATACGCAAAACAATAGGGCTTTCTATTTTTAAGAGGAAAAATGTTTTACACACGCAAATCTGATTGTGCGACTTTGTTTATTTTTTTTATTCAATGCAATTAATTTTAGGCGACTGACATTTCTAGAATTTCGTTGTTTATTTAGAGAAAATTAAGTTCGAGTTTTCTTTCTTTGAAAAACTTTACTTTTAAGCTGGTGCACAAAGAATTAGGGCCACGGGTAAGGTATATATATCTTTATCACAGTAACTCTGGTATTTATGAACCGATTTGGATGTAATTTTGTGTGTACATAGTACATTCCAATGTCTCGACCGAGTTCGCTGGCCCGCTTCGTCCGCCATCTTGTTTCGAAATGGCGGCCATTCAATTTTTTTTAAATTAAAAATGAGGTACAAAATTTGGAAATTGAAAAGGGTTTTATTCTTATGTGTTTGACTTTGATACAAAGATATGAGCATTTTTTGTTTTGTCTATATCTTACAAAATGGCCGAGTTATATCAGTTTGAATTTCTAGTGTGGCTGACATTTTGAAACGATCGGATTTTTGTCACGCGAATGTATGGATGTAACTTGGTGTGTCCATAGTACATACCAATGTCTCGACCGAGTTCGTTAGCCAACTTCATCCGCCATCTTGTTTCAAAATAGCGGCCATTTAAAATTTAAAATTTTTTAAAATTTGAATTGAGGTACGGAAAAAAAGAAAAAATAGCGAAAGGTTTCCTTCTTAAGTGCGACCTTGAAACAAGGATTCGGGAGCATTTTTTGTTTTGTATTTATCTGAAAAAAGTAGCTGAACTACACTATATGGCCAAAGGTGACCGGCCACTTGCGATTTTAAACGTTTTGTTAAATATCTATTAACATAAAAGTAGCAAAATTTGTGCAATCCACGATTTCAGCGATCTTTTTTTTTTATGATCTAACTCTATATTAAAATAAAAATTATTCTTTTACTAAAAATTTGTACAATACAAAAAATAATACAAAACATGACATACAAAGAAATAATACAAAACAAAACACTGACAAATACAAAACAAAAAATGCTCCCGAATCCTTGTTTCAAGGTCAGACACTTGAGAAGGAAACCTTTCGCTATTTCTTTCTTCCTTTTTTCCGTACCTCAATTTAAATTAAAATATTTTTAAATTTTAAACGGCCGCTATTTTGAAACAAGATGGTGGATGAAGTTGGCTAACGATCTCGGTCGAGACATTGGTATGTACTATGGACACTCCAAGTTACATCCAAATCGGTTCATAAATACGTGGATAGTTCAATAATTATTGTCCCTAATGTATATAAAATACTTGTACTGCGATGGTTGATGTGGAATATCGAAGCCTAATCTCTTAAATGCCTATATGCTCAATTTCAGAACTGTAGTTGCAATATTAACATATTTTTGGAGGGTGGGGGGTGAAGTTTTAAAGACCTATTTTTGAGGGAGTTTTTAAGGAGGGGGTTGGAGGTGAAATGCTGGTTTGGAGCTTATAATAGGCTACATTTGTGACAGTGGATGAGATGTGGCTACTGCTGGACAGATAATTACACCTGTTTATTTTCTATCAAATTTTTATCCAAAATTGTTAATTGGTCCAAATCATCCAAGCAACCTCATAGCAAATTGGTATATAATTTTATATACCTTAGATAAATTCAAATAATATAAGTGATCGTATTTACCTAAATTCTAGTAGAAGAGCAACGCGAAGCATTAATAATATTAAATTATAATTCGCGTCAAAATGTAATTATTAAATTTGAATAATTACTAATAAAATTAAGAGTTTGCGTTGTGAATTATTTAGACGAACTCTTCCACTTATGAATTAAACTAAAATTTAAGCTGTAAAAAATAAATTGACACACTTTAAATATTATTAATTAAATAATTACAGAAACTTTTTAAAACTTGATTAAATATTTTATTTACATTGAACATAACTATATACAGAAAAACATAATATTAATTCAAAAAATAGAAAGCAACACTTTTGTTTGCTTCTCATTATTTTAAGTATGTTTAATCTTTAAAAAAAAAGACAGTATTTTCACGTACTCTAATTATTATAATTGTTTCTTTTTGCTAAAAGAATAACTCTCTTTCATTTTTAAAATTACCTTAATCTTATTTAATTATTGGTTTTGTCGGATCTCAGATTACTCTCTACCGTAAAATATCAGAAAAGTATTTTTTAAGATTTTTCATATGATCTTAAGTGGTAAAAGAAAATGTTTAAAATAGTACCTTCTTTTAATATACGGGATGGTGGCCTTTATTCATCAAATTCCGAGTTGTTGCGTTGCTTAGGATCATGGCAATGTGTCATCAGGAACGCATCCTCAGTTTGGCTTGATTAGGATCACTCCGATATGTACATCAGGAAGACATCCTCAATTTGGCTTGATTAGGCTCACTCCGATAGGTACCTCAGGAAGACATCCTCAATTAGGCTTGATTAGGCTCGATTAGGCTCGCTCCAACATGTCCATCTCGCCTGGGCTTTACTAGGGCTTACGGGACTCATTGCACGGGCTTTCAGGAGAGCTCCTGCGACCTCTACATCTTTTTTCAGACTATCCTTTTTCAAAACTTATTCTTCTTGCACACCAGCTCCTGCAGTGGGTGGAACTATTTTGTCTAGTCCACTGTTATTGGATGTGAGAAGATTTTTTATTATACTTCGATAGGCCTATTAGCTAGCAGTCTGCAAATGGCCCCTTACATATACTTTAATATTATTATCTGCCTTAAAGTTTGGGTGGTCTGAAAAGTCATAAATTTATCCCAACACTTTTATTGAGGCCATAAATTTATTTCAACGTTTTTATGATTTTACGACTTCTAATTATACACCACTTTCCATTGGCTTGTCATAAAACGACACCATGGCGTCTGGCTATTGTTGTTGTCTGAGATCCGAACTCCATTCAACGTTATACATTCATTTTACAATACAACAATTTTAAAAAAATATATACAGTCGAACCTCGTTAACGCGAACACCCAAGGGGAAACTTTTTTTGTTCGTGTTAAAAGTAGTTCGCGTTATCCATATATTAAAAATATTATAATTACATGGAACATGAATAAATATAAGCATATAAGCATACGTACCTTCAAAATCTGCTGTGTTGCTGGTGTTCGGTTTGTTTCCTAAGATCTATCCATCAAGAATATAGTCTTTTCAATGGAAACTGGTCGGTATTTACGCTATATCCAATGAGAACCACTAAAGCTCGACTTAAAAAAAAACAATCAATTTTTTAAACAATATATTTTAATAAATAGTATTTGTATACGCCGGGTTACATTTACAGTGCTGGAGTACGTTTAAAAAAGTCTGTAATAGTGGACTGTTTACGTTTTTTGTTAGAAGATTTTCGCCAAAAGTCACCGAGTCTTTCTACAGTTTCTAAAGTAGTTCCAGAATCAGCGTCTTGCATAACAAAACGACGCACTGTTTGTAATGCAGTGAAAGCTTCCATGAGGCTAACTGGAGTTTCCACGGAAGTGTCATTGTCTTCTATATCTTCGTCTGTATCAGAAAAATAATGATTATTATTATCTGATAAGCGATTCATCATTTCATTCACGCTGTGAATGATTTCGTCATCTGTTGTGACGTCACATGTCATAACATCGTCATCCATTGAGACATATGCATTAAATGTTATGCTATCGGGAAGTATTCCCCAATCTCGTGCCGCGTTGATCAAGTCAGATTCTACTTCATCTTTTGTATCTTCTGCCACATCTTCTGCAATATCATCTATACAAAATCCCGCTTTTTTAAAACAGTTTATGATTGTTTTAGATGTTACTTCTCGCCATGCTGTTCGAAGCAACACCAAGGCCTCTAACAAATTAATTTTGAATTCTTTCTTTTCGTCAAAACAGTGAATTGTGTTGCGAATCAATTCTCTACGATAAAAGGCTTTCATGCTGCGTATGATCCCTTGATCACAAGGTTGTAACTTAGATGTAGTACCTGGAGGGAGGAATTCAAGTTGAATAGATTTTAATCCATAAATTGGGGAGTGTGCGCTACAATTATCCAAAAGAAGACATATTTTCCGATCTTGTTGCTGAAACTTTCGGTCCAATTCTTTTACCCATTTGGTGAAAATGTCTGAAGTCATCCAGGCCTTTTTTGTAAACTCATATTTCACCGGTAATGTTTTTAATGATTTGAAGCACCTTGGATGTGATGATTTTCCTATGACTAACAAAGGTAGCTTTTCACTTCCATCCATATTACATGCTACCAAAACCGTCAACCTCTCCTTGCTGTACTTTCCACCAGAACATTTCTGATCTTTTAAGCATAAGGTGCGGGTAGGAAGTGCTTTCCAGTAAATCGCAGTCTCATCAGCATTATATATGTCACGTAATGCATAGTTTTTCAAAATCGTAGGCAATTTGTTTCTCAGAAAATCATCTACGGTTTCGACGCTTACACTGCCTTCTTCGCCACAAACTTTTTTGCAAACTATTCCATGTCTGTCTTTAAATCTTTGTAACCATCCAGACGAGCACTGAAAATCGCTCACATTAAGAGCATCAGCAAAAAAGCGAGCCTTTTCTTGCAAAATTGCTCCGGTGAGAGGAACGTTTTGTGCTCTTATTTCTCTTATCCACCTCATAAGTGCTATTTCCACCTCTTCACTCTTAGCATTCCTCATTCGTTTACGGGAAGGTCCGAATTCGTTAACAACAGAAGCACATTCAATTTTTTGCCGATTTTTTAAAATGGTCGATAATGTGCTTTTTGCAATTCCAAATTTTCGAGCAATTTCGGATTTTTTCAATCTACCATCGTCTACGTTGTTTAAAATTTCCATCTTCTTTTCTAAACTCAACGATTTCTGCACTTTTTTATCCATTTTTTTTTTTTTTTACTTGAACAAATTTATGGAACTTAGAAGAAAACGTGCGTGCAAACCACAGATCACTAGATTTAACACTAGAGTATGCGAAAGATTGGCAACCTTTTCTTGAAGCTAACCCCTCCCCGAATTCAATACTCTTTCACTTTCACTTCTATATTTTCGTTTATTTCATTGCGAAAATGAAATCCTAAAGTTGTCAAGAAAGCGATTACCGTCAACCCACACAGCACACTTTATCTATAAGATGTCGATGTATAGTGTAGTTGCATCTATAACGTCCACAGCATCTTTTAGATGTGCATAGCATTATACCAATAGATGTCTATGGGGCATTTCCCCTTTAGATATCTATTAAATGTCCATGACCTGCTATAGACGTATTATAACTATGACTTTTTTTATGTCTACTGGAAATGCCCTCTTTAATTTCCAAAGGATGTACTCTTTAGTGCATCCAATGGATTTGCGAATAGCACCTATTATGCACATCTTATGGAAAAAAAATACTGCTACTTCAATCTTGCCGCGCATGCGGAAACGGAAAGTCGAAGGTCACTCGCAAAGTGACGATATGTTTACGTTTTCTTCGCGTGAACCGCCATTACCATTTCACCTGCTGCGTTTCTGTTTCTCTGTAAGTTTTACTCTTTAGGTTTTGTCTTTAGGAGTATTCAGCGACTTGCATAAAAGGTAAGTTATTCATTTCTTAGTTCATGTATTTCCTTTCCTGTATAGTTTATATTTTAATACCTGAGTATCGTACAAATATAATGTTTAGGCTTAATGTTACGATAATTTTCATGTGTCATTTTTTCTTTTCGCTATTGTGTGTAAAATTAAATTAAACTTGTGAATTGTTGCTGTAAAGTTAGATAATTTTCGAAATTAAATCATGTATCTTGCAGATACAGCGAACGGTTTAGTAAAAGAATATTAGAGCCACATATTGTTTTGTTTATCACCAATCTCCGATACACTTTTTGTTTTGTTTATCACCAATCGCCGATACATTCTTAGCTATTTTGAACTTGACCCTTTGAAATGCTGTGTTATGTTATTTATACTGTAAATTTTAATTCTCAGCCAAAATATTTACCAGAATTTTCAAATAACATTTAGATTTTGTGATGTATGTGCAGTAGAAAAAATGCAGTTATTTTTAAATGAATTTATTCTGCTTATTGTGGTTAAAAAAAAAAAAAAATTCAACATCTTAGCAACTGGATTACTTTACCCTTAAAAAAGTGTTGTAGGGTAGATGTGCCAGTAATGGACACCCTACCAGTAATGGACACCCCTTGATGTTTTTGGTTCATAAAAAAATAACTAATAAATATTTAGCTTTAATTATTTTTTTTATAATACCCCCTTGCATGTTTTATAAAACTGGGTTATTGTTTACACTTTTAATCAAACCAATCAAGAAGCAGAAAATAATGTTTCAAAGTTTCACTGTTTTTCTGGGAAAATCTTAATGAAGAGGCTAAGAGTTGGCTTCATTTAATTAATTTATATATTATTTATTTTCTTGCAAAATTTGAATGTTTTTGTTTGAGTAGCAATAGGAAACTTAGAATATTATATACTAACGGCCATTTACTAATTTTCATTTATTTTTAAGGTTTTAAGAGGGGGTGTCCATTACTGGGATGGTTAATTAGTCATTTTCCAGTAATGGACACCCCATGTAGACATTGCTAAAAATGCAATTTCAGTAATGTTTATAGTGCATAAAATATTTTGACTTAACTACAAACCTAAATAATCAAATTTAATTTTTAAATTATACTTACCAAAATGTAATAACACCAAAACTTTTATAAATAGCTGCTTTTAAGTTATTTTATGTGATTAATAAAATTTCAATGTTTTATTTATTTTTTTATTTATTTATTTATTTTTTTTATGTAGTACATATATATATATATACCTCACATATTTTATAATCTGGCAATCAAACCAGCCAGGAAGCAGAAAAGTACAGTTTAAGGGCACAGCCAAAGAGGGGCTCATAGGGCTTAATCCTTCTCCGTTTAAATAAAAACAATTAAGTTACAGAAAAGCTATTAAAAATCCATTTTCTGTCTTAAATGTTTCCTTGTAAAAAAAAAAAAAAAAAAAATGCAATACTATTAATGAAAGTTATAGGTAATATTCATGAAACTAGTAAATCTGCAGATCAGTGGCCTCAAACATCAGTTCTACAGTTTTATTTTGGAATTATTTTATTTAGTATTTAAAATATTCAACTCACAATATCATTTCTTTCATATTTGTAATATTAATTATTATAAATGATATATCAAGTAATCTCTGGAAGATTATTAAAAATAGTGGCACAAAACTAAACATTAATATTCCAAAACTTTATTATTAATATTATTATTACCTTTTAAATCCACCACTGTTTCAATAATTTGATAGCTGTAATTGTCTGATATTTAGTATTTTAAATTATCCATCTAAAATAATTAAAACATCGATCTTCTGATAATTACAATAATTGATACAAACAGTAAATGATTATCACAAATATTTTATTAATTACTGGTATCCTAATTGTTAAATTTATTTAAAATAACTATTTTGTTTCATTAGTATGTATTCATTAAATTCTGGTTCTAAATACAGTCATAAAAACAATTATATTTATTACTTTTTATGGGGTGTCCATTACTGGAACAGAGGGTGTCCACTACTGGGCCAGAGAGTGTCCATTACTGGGCTTTTGGGTGTTTTGATATATTTCTGTTAATTAAAATTAAATTTCTATTCATATGGGAAAATGAGGCTATAAGAATGATTAAATATTGTTGATAGATTAATGTAATATTGAAAAATCTGGAATATAATAATTATAACTATTAATAAAAAAATAATTTTTAAAGAAATTCCTTAAGGGTGTCCATTACTGGCACATCTACCCTATTATTTATCATAATATTTAGAGTAAAGTTAAAGTAACTCAAAGGTAAAATCTTAACAACTCTTCAATTATTAGTACATATTAATATTCCAATTATTTAAGAGATTGCTTTTGTATTTATTATAATCTAAAGTTCCCGCTTGGCATTATTTAAGGCAGTGTTGAATTCAGTGGGTGGCCTGGGGTTGGACATTCCTCACCGGAGAAATGAGTTGTCCCCCCGAAATGTTTGAGATTTTGTGTTTTCAATGGTCAAAAAGTGCAAAAGACCCCCCCCCCCCCCCCTCCGGAATTCTATAATGTCCTGCCCCGGAGCCACAGAAATCCTTCCCGGGAGAAAAGTGTCAGAATTCAACACTGATTTAAGGATGCTGCACCTTGCCTGTTCTGAAAGTGGCAAAATGCACCCTGACCTTTTTAAAAATATCGAAATGCATCCATAGTTTTAGCCAGAGATCTCTTGTAAAAGTCGTCCCCAGTACCAGAGTATTTCTAAATAAATGTGCCCGAAAGCTTGCAAAAATCATAGACCTTTTTTATTTTTTTAGAAAACACATAGTACGATTATTAAATCATGTACATTTTTATCATTATTATGGAAGAAACGCCGCACTCCTCAAATTGGCCTGAATAAGCTTAAAAATATCGTAATCGCTGCATCCGTCGGAACACTCCTTTTGTCGACAGCGTCACATTGACCTAACTTTAATCAAAGTTTTCTGAGCAGTGTAGAGTGACTCATTTTTAATATCTTAAGATGTCTGAAGTTTTATTTAAAACCGATTTTAAATACTTTTATGAATTTTTAAATTAAGGAAACTCAGTTGGTATTTAAAAAAAATCGTAAACGCCGCACTTGGAAAAAAATTAACTTTTAAACTCGTAAACGCCACGGCGTTTCTTCCATAAAATACGGTACTTAAAAAAAGTCTTGAAAAATGCTCATTTTTACTGAATAATGATCTTTTACTGCTTAAGTTGTGCTTTTAATAGTGGCTGGCACCCTACCCTTTTCTTTCTCGTGTGAACACTATATTAATCATTAAAATGTTGATAACCATATTCCCAGTAGCAGAAAATTTGAGATGTGTGTCGCAGATCTTTTCTCTTTTACAGGTTATTTTTCCATCAAACCTTTATTTTGCTTTATAATTATGTTTAGCTCTTTATTACTTAATACAAAACTTAAGATTATTATTAATATAAATGAATAAAATGCATAAAGACGTCATAGGTAAGTGATTGTTTGATTAATTAATGCTTCAATTGTAAAATATTTTACCAGTAGATTACTTTCTGCCCTTTGAAGTATCTGTTGCAGACACTTGGAGAATTTTCTGCTACTGGAACCGTATTTAGTGTTGACTTTAGAAAAAAAAAAAAGGAGGTTGCCATGCAGGAATCTTTTAAAAAGTGCATACTATTCTAAAATAAAGCACTCATGTACCTTGTTCACAAAATTTATTTTAAATTTGTTTAGAGTCCATTTTTATCAGTAGAATATAGAATTTTGAGATATTTTCC
This sequence comes from Maratus speciosus, assembly GCA_963932465.1. Classification (NCBI taxonomy): domain Eukaryota; kingdom Metazoa; phylum Arthropoda; class Arachnida; order Araneae; family Salticidae; genus Maratus; species Maratus speciosus. Next base: position 322,843,649 of record OZ010794.1, read on the forward strand.
CACGACAGATGGAATTTTACGATTTGCTCCTCTACTGAATAACAAATTTTGAAATTTTTTCCAGCAATCAATCAACAAATTTCGTATTTTTTTTCTGCAACCAACTTAAGAACTTCGTGATTTGATTTTTTTTTCTTCTGATGATAGACTGCTGAATTTCACGATTTTTTCCTGGGAACAATTGATGAATTTCACAATATTTTAAAGCAACTGACTGAAGAATTTCTTGATTTTACTATTTATTGATGTACCTTTTAGCAGATAATTTTTAGTATTCAGTTTAAAAAAATATGGTATACCCATGGAAAAATTATACTTGTTAAGACGAAAACCTACCTAAAACGAAATTTTCCCCAGTTCCATGCGATTCCATCTTAGCAGTTTGATTATATATGGATGCGTTATCTGCTATCATAAAAACCTGTTTAAAGCAGATTTTTTTCCATTTCTTGTGATTTGCCAGTGAATGAGAAAAAGTGGCAATTAAAAAATTGGCTGTGAGCGGCCACTTTTTTACAAGGAGAGAATAAAATTTTCTTGCATTCCATCATGTTATTCTATTTTTTCTGGTTGCAATACATTTATATTAACATATTTATTTGTGCTATTCAATTTTAGATTAATACTAAGAGAAATTAACAAAAGTTTCCTGTTTAGTATCTTTAAATAAAAAAGTGCTGCTAGTTTAAAGAAAGTGGTGACTTATAAAACTGATACTATTGGCCATTAGCCAGTAATGAAATTTTCCAATTTTGTCCTTTATTGTGATTCACTCTTAGAAATCAGGGTCGAAACTAGGGAGGAGGGGGGGGGGGTACAGAGGAGGCATATGCCCGGGTGCCAGAACGAAAGGCAAGAGGGGGGCGACAAATAAAGATTTTGTTTGTCGTTTCATACAAAAATGTATACATATTTATATGAAATACAGAGAAACTTACAAGCTAATGTTAAACCTATGGAAGACCAGAGTTTCCCCCAGGTTTAAAAAAGGGCAGGGTGCTGCTTGTGGGAAAAGGGCACTTTTGGATTCCAAAGGGATTTTTAAGGACATTTCTTGAAATTTTTAAAGGCATTCGTTTGATTTTTAAAACTACTTTTTAATATTTAATAGACAGAACACTATTTTAAAGACAGCAATGAGTTAATTTTTACTATGCAAGTAATTTTCTTAATAAACAAAGGAGTAAAGGCACTTTTTTCAGGTGGGGGGCAACAAGGAAGCTAATTTTTTAAACGAGGGGCAAGAGGGTGCTATTTTGTAAACCCAAGGGCGCAAGGGCAGGCAGGGTGCAGCGCCCTCCTGAAACTGTCTGGGGGAAACTCTGGAAGACTTCTTTTCAAATTTTTGAGAGTGAAAGTAACTTTATTTAAAAAAGAGAAAAAAAAATCTGCAACCAAAATCTAAAAGAATAAACACTAACCCAGTTAAAATTCAATTTAAAACTATTAATATGCAAGTGAGAAACTTTAAAAAGAACACTCCCATAGGTTTAACATGAGCAATCCAGTTTCTTCACATGACTAGGTTCTTAATGTTCAAGCTAATGTTAATCCTATGGGTGAGTTGTTTACATATTTCTTGCTAGCATTTTTAATTATTAGATGATTTTTACTTTTTAATAGAATGAATTTTTAAGTAGTCTTTTAAAAACTACAGGATATAATCAGAGTTGCCGGCTTTTTTTTTGGTTTTAGCCTCTTAAAAAAAAAAAGCCGGGTTTTATTTTTAAAAGTTGGTTTGCAGCTAATTTGTTTTAAATTTGGGTAAATTAATTTATAATACTTATAAATATTTTCTACCAAGAAAATTATAAATTTCTATTAAATTTTGTCAAATATATTATGTCTTTATAACTGCTAAAAGGCAACTGTAAAGGCTTATGTCTAAAAAAAAAAATTATAAATATTGAAAAGAATATAAGTTAGACTCCAAACTGGTGTTTTGAAATTCTATATTACATAGTTCCACATATACTGCACATTTTAAAGATTAATTAAACAATGACATAATGTAGCACATCAAAATGGAAACATTCTTATGTGTCCATATGGAGAGTTAAGTTATAAATGTTAAAAGAGAAATTAGAAAGGATATAATATTTGAGGAGAGTTTGGTACATAAGTGTATAAAAAATAGAGCATTTAAACAAGAAAAATAAATAAATTTTTGATAAGCTTGTTGCTAAGCATATTCATGCATATGCTATTCACAATGTTTTTAATAGTGAGAAATGATGTTTTGATTATATGATTATGTATAATTTTAAGGAAGGGGGGGGGGGGTTAAAGGTCAGTGTAAACCAGATAAAACAGTTGGTATGACGCTTTTAAAATTAGCTGACATATTTGCAATTCTGACTACTGTTCAATTCAAACTGAATTCATTTCTGAATTCTGTTCAATTCAGATACTTTTCTCTGAGGGAGGGTGGAAATTGCACTTTTTGACCGTTGAAAACACAAAATCTCAAATCTTCCGGACCCACCCCTTGAATTCAACACTGTCTAAAATCTTCACATCAATGCAAATGTAAATAATGCACTAGCAAAACTATCCAAGTTTTATTCCAGTCTTCATTATTGGGAAATTGGGCTACTTATTAAACTCTAAATCAATTAAGTATCATTAAAACTAATTAAAAACACTTTAAAATGCATAGTTTATAATTACAAAGCCAATTATGGCCAAAAAAGGCCAATTTTGCCCCCCAAAAGCCATTTAAAACCTATAAAAGCTGCCGGCGTGGTTTTTTTTGCAATCCTGGCTATATTAGTAGATATGTTTTACTTATTAGCTATATTTTTCTACTCTATAAATTTCTGCAATTGTAAATGTGGTATTAAGTTCTATAAAATTTTCCTCTGTTTATATGTAATTCTTAATTTTATAGCAAAAAAATTGAAAATCTATTTTGGTAATACTGTTTTTTTTTTTTTTTTTTTTTTTTAATCATGTGAATTTTGTCATAGCAATTTTCAACTATACATTATAATTTTACATACTCATTATAATTACACATAATTTTCTTGCTAGCTGGTAAAATAAATCCTTCGTTAGTAAGATTTTCAAATCCCCCCCCCCCCCCCCCCCATTCCCTGTTCATAATTATTCATTAATTTTTTGTGTGTTTAAGTATTTTTAATAAAGCTTAATTATACAGTACACTGCCTGAAATCAGTGTTCAATTCACTTTCTCCAGGAGAGGGTAGAAATTGCACTTTTTGACTGTTGAAAACCCAAAATCTCAAATCTTCCGGACCCACCCCTGGAATTCAAACTGTCTGAAATTTTCACATCAATGCAGATGTAAACAGTGCAACTTACAATTAAGATGTTGGGGGAAAATTTCAAGTTTTTTTTAATTTTTATGTCATTTTGTACACATTTTATAAGAAATTCTGGTTAATATGACTGAATTCATGCTTTCTCATGAATGAAATAAATTTATTTCCAAAGAAATTCAAGATATTACACAGATATCTCTGGCGAGCATATTTTTTTTTTTTTTCAAATACATTTGTGTCAATGCAGCCTTTTTTTTTCTTCTATTAGTCTGACTAAACATGAAATAAAACTTGATTATTTTAAGTTTTTTTTTTTTTTTTTTGTAAATTATTACTTTACCTAGTAGAATTTTGCAATTTCTTTCCCTGAATCGATCAATAGATTTCGAATTTTTGTCTGCAATCAACTTAAGAATGTTGTAACGTTTTCGCACAATTGACTGCTGAATACAATGTTTTCCTGTGACCGATTGATGAATTTCACAATATTTTAAAGCAACTAACTGAAGTATTTCTGTTTTTATTTATTTTTTCCCTGACAATCAATGGACGAATTTTGTGGGTTCTCTTCCGACGGCAGAATGACGATTTTTGCCTGAACCGATTGATGATTTTTGTACTATTTATTTCTACCGATTGCCAAATTTTGTGGGAATATTCGCGACCAATTGGCAAAGCTCTTGTTTTTTTTTTTTTTTTTTTTTTTTTTTACATACAGTCGGAGGAATTTTGCAGATTTTACCTGCGGTCGATCAACAATTTCATTTTTCCCTGCAAATAGTTGGAGAATTCGTAGATTTTTCTCAATGATTTACTGGCAAAACTCGTACTTTTTTTCATGCAATTGATGGACAAATTAAGTTAATTATTATTATTTTCGTAACCTACTAACTGGCAAATTTCTCTCCTTTTTTTTTTTTTTTTTTTTTTTTTTTCCAAAAAGACTAATTGACAAATTTCACGATGCTTCCTTGCGACAAAATGAAAAAAAAATTAAGTTCATTTCCCAAGATCAGTGGATATATTTTGTGGGTTTTCTCCCCCCAACCAGAAAAAGAAATGAATTGAAAATGCATGTCAAAAATAGCAGCAAGGGACACGACATTATATAAACAAAACAGTGACCAGAAATCTGCAAAATTCTGTGCACAAACTCTGATTCCAAGCTATGCGGGTTTGAGGGAGTCTACTGTATAAATAAATACAGTAGACTCCCTTAAATCTGCACAGCTTGGGGCCAGAGGTTGTGCGGATTTTAGAATTTCGCAGATTTCTGGTCATTGCTTTGTTTACATTTTTTGAAAAGTAATTTGAATGCAATAATGTGATTGAAATTATAATGAATGCTTTCAATATAGTAAAATAATTAAGTAAAGAGATAAACTAAAATAATAAAAAGTAAGGTAATTTAAAAAATGAATCAATTATTAAAAGAAAAGGTCAAGTAAATAATTACTGTATAGTTAAATATGCATAATAAAGATGAGGTACATTTTTCTTGAATTATTCAATGAAACTTTCTTCTTAAAAATACCCTGTTAAATCACATCAAAATCTATTTCCGTTTTAGCCAGTCTTAAGAAGCTACTTCAGTCAAACGAAAAGACCCGTTCCCTATGGAAGAAATTTATAAAGATATCTTGGTCGCATTTCAATATTTCTAAATGATTTCTTTTGCATTGAATAGTTGCGATCAATCTGTACAAAGGCCGTTATTTACTTTTTCGATTTTGTTTACAGTTATTTCTTAGGACACTTTCCTTTTCGGAACTGGTTTCGAAAGTAAAAGCATCCTCATAAAATGCTTAAGAAAAAGTACATTTGATTAATACATAAATATATTTGGTATAAAGATTGTGATAACCAACCAGCAATATCAGCAAATTTTTTTTTTTTTTTTTTTTTTTTTTTCAGAAAATAAATTTATACTTCTTTCATAAAAAAAATCATGAGTTTAGTCATATTGTTGAGAATTACATACTAAAATATGTACAGAATGATATAAAGCTAAAAAATTCTGTAATTTTGTTACATCTAAACTGAAAGTTTCATTGCTTACGTCTGTGATGATGTGCGGATTTCAGGCGTGTATGGATTTTAGGGTTGCGGATTTAAGGGAGTCTACTGTAGTAGAAAAAAATGCAGGGTGCTATCCACTGATAAAAGCACAACTAAAACAGAAAAAGGGCAGTAGTTCAGCAAAATAGTTTTACTCGCACACAAAGGGTTCTGTACAATAATTGAATTCAATTGCAATGAAAAATGTTGACTTATTCATCACTGTGAGTCAGCAAAATTTGAAAAAAGCACTTATTTTCTGTCTCACATGCCCAAAAATTGAAGAAAAATGGAAAAACCATAAAATTTTGTTATTTTTGTGTACTCAAAAAGAAAAACAGTGAAATTTTAAAATCTTGGTTCAGAAACTCAAAATCTGCAGGGGGGGGAGAGTGAATTTGAAAAATCAGAATGAAAGGAAGAAAAGAATATTCAAAGCATTACTAGTAAACAATCAGAAGAATTTAAAAGTAAAACTATTCCAAATGATCAAAACAAAAAAGTAATTCTTTATTAATTAAATTTTAATTTCATATCTGAAAACTGATTTAAAGTTTAAGATTTCGTTAATTTGGCATGCAAATAATTGTTCTTCTCATCTCATCAGTAATCATATTCATATAGAAGTTGATGTGAAATATAAGCATGCAGTCACATTTTAATATAATAGACAATACAATGCCCAAAAAATCATGAATGTTTTCTTGAATTCTTTTACAGATAGAACTTCCAGATGGAACATACCATCACAAACATTTGAAGAAGCCCTAGATGAGGAAGACTTCTATGAATATTAAGTTAGTGTATTTTTAAATTCAAAAATCCTTTTTTGTTTCTTTTTTTTTTAGACAAATTAGTTTGTGAGATTTTAAAATAAGCATTAAATCAAATTAAAAAAAAAAATATTTAATGTATAATGTGACACATGTAGTCAGGACTGACACAACGTTCGGGCGAACGGGTAGCTACCCATTGCCCCGCACACATTGGAGTCTTGTTAGTGTCGCCAAGCCTCTATATATTTCAAAGTATTCTTTGTATTCTTTGTATAAAATGATAATTTGGTACTACTTAGTTATCCTGTCGACCAAAAATCTATCGCCAAACTATAAGATTAAATACCAATAATGATTGATCGTCAATGTCACATTCACTTCACTTTAAGCAAGTTACACGTGTTTACATCAAGTGATTTTTATTTCGATGTTTTATTTGTATTTTTATTAATGTTATACTAATTTATTTGTTCTTTCGTTATTTAAAATAGAAATTGTCAATTTGTATAATTTGGCGAAATTGGTCAATGGGATAACTAAGTAGTACCGATAAATTTATTTTTAAATGTTTTGTGAGAAAAATAGTTAACTTTATTTCTTACAGGCAAAATTGATATAATTGTCAGGGAATATATAGATTTGATGATCTTGAAATTAACTGTGAATGCAGAAAGTAAATATTTAAAATTTTGCAAAAATAGAGGATTTCTGGAAATAAAAAATAATTATGATCATTAAATGTAAAAATAGTGGTATTTTTCATACATTTTATCTATCTAATATATATATATTTCTTACATGGCAAGAAAATAAGGATAATTTGTAACTTACTGTGGGGCAACAACCTTAAAGTAACGCATCACCTAAAAAGTTATTGACAGCTATGTGCTATAGGTGCAGATTCACAGTTGCCACATGGCAAGTAAATATTTTTTCTGTTACCACTAACTTTCGGTGTCTTAAGTCGCCAAGAGTTTATTTTATTTTTAGAAAAACAAATTTTTGAAATGCATTTTGATTTTCATAATGCAAGATTCTCACCACATTCACAATTTTTTTAATATGTTTTTTATATGACAAAATCAAAATAAGAAATATTGTTTTCCTAATACTCCCCAGTCATGATTGCTTAACTTATACATACATATTTTTAACTGTATCTATCCCAACTTTTTATTCTAACTGTGCATTGTTCTCCTAATACTCCCCAGTCATGATTGCTTAACTTATACATACATATTTTTAACTGTATCTATCCCAACTTTTTATTCTAACTGTGCATAGTTTAAGATGTATATATTCAGATTAAAAATTTTTATGATTAAATTAAATAAACACATTTGATGTAATTAATCTGTGTTTTGTTGTTTATATTGAGTAAATTATTTTTCACTTTGAATTCCTGAGATTTTTACCCATATAAAACCAGTCGCTATTGTTTTCACGCTTTTATTTTACAGTGTGTCCACTAGATTTTTTTTAGTTTAGGAGCCACTGACTCCTACCAGTTCTGGAAATCTGCACCTATACTACTTACCCGAAATGTATTTAAAGCAGAAACACAGGTTTCAACTAATTGTTTTATAAAATTGGATATTAACTTTTGACAAGGGAGGGAAAAAAAGAATGATTTTGCATGAAAAAATATCTGTTTTTAGCTTTTATTTTAATTTATAAATTTGAAATATTTTTACTTAACTTCGTTCTGATGATGTCGTTTTTAGTTTTCAAAATATTTTGTTGTGAAGGAAAAAGATAAAAAGGATTATCAGATTATTGTTGATCCCATTTTTTACTAAAAATTTTATTAAATAGTGTTTAAGACTTTATATATGGGCAATCAAGGTTGGACAGTATTTACTGTCTTTGGTAAAACGCGTTTTTACCACCTTTGAAAAAACTTATTAGTTTGAGTGTTTTTGTCACTTTTATGAAAATTTATCTGCCAATTTTTCATTTTTCCAGGTAGAGAGTAAAGCAAGTAACTTTAATCTTCACGTGTTTAACTGAACAATTACTGTTCCTTTTCAAAAATACTGAATGAGAGAAGAAAGTTTTCTGGGTATTTAATACCACTTTAACAATATTCACCTAATTCAGTTCTGACTAGGTAAGTGAATTAATGTTGTATGAAAATAGTGACTTTAAAGAATATAAAAAGCCCGGAAAACTTTCATCCAAGTTTTCCTCCTATAAGAATTCAAATTTTAAAAATATTGTTGTACATTTTTCATTATTAAATCTAAAATTTATAATCTATATCTATATATATATATTTCTCTTACACAGCATGAGAAAAAGGCTAAATTTGTAGCTTGTCTTTTGGCAACAAACATAGTAACATAAAATAAATTTGCCTTAAAACATTCTAGGAATCAGAAGCATGATTTCACCGCTGAAGCTTGCATCATATTTAAAAGGAAAATTTCAATGGTTTTCATCAAATGTATTTTTTTTTAGCTGAACCAATGAATTTAAGCATAAATAACTTTAATCTTTACATGTTTAACTGAACAATTATTGCCCCTTTTCAGAAATAATGAATGAGAGAAGAAACATAATTTGTAAATTTCATATAAAGTGTTTTCATTTGTGTTTTATGAGAGAGTTGTTGAAAAAAGTGTGGAGCAAGCAAAGCGAGTATCCGTTCTTCAAAAAATAAGTAACAAGCAGGAATTCTGCTTTTTCAGAATTTAGTGCCACCCTCAATGAGGGGAGGGGGGGGGGGTGAAAGAACTTTAAAATTTATTAGCACCATGGGCCATTAAAATATTGCACAAAACTTTATTTTATTTTTCAACTTTTATTTTATATAAAATAAAATTATAAATACTATTGTTTTATATAAATTTGCATCCGCTGAAGAATTCCACATTTGCAATCCAGTCTTAAAGAACATCTATAGAAAAAAAGTATGCATATGATGTCACAATCGTGGTATAATACACAAACACAGCAAAAAGTGATGTTGTAAATTTGAAAAAAAAAATTGTCTAACCAATGTTTCATATATATTTATTTATTTTAATGTTAATATGGATACTTAAATACACTTTATTCTAGCTCCATGTTTTATCAGAAACCATTCATTTTTTTTTTCAAAATAGCACATATTTGAATTACTTTTTTTTCAGTTGTAATGAGGAAATGGCAATAAAAAGATAGTAATCTACTATTTTCCAGTTGTTTTCCCTTTACTTTCTACAGAAATGGAGCATTCCAATTGTCACCATTACAAAGATTGTATTAAAAACTAAAAAAATATATCTAAAAAATAAAATGAGATGCAGTTTTCAAACAAATTGCAGTTAAAAGTACTTTCTTCCATTAAACGAAGGGTAAAGTTTGAAAATGTGTGATGCTTAGAAGTTTAAAAAATTGCTGTACAGGTTATCACTATTTAACCGTACAGTGATACATCTGCTTCGTTTTATGGCTGTCTTATGTAACATAATGTTACTTTTTAGTGACAACATCTTAATTGTTGCCTGAAAGAAATAGCATATCGGGGGCTAATAACTTTTAATCTACAATTATTCAGAAGAAATTTATTAGCATAATAAGTATATATTTAAATGCAATTTTACAATACAAATAATAAAGATATTCATGTTATTGCTGTTTAAGTAATTTTAATGCAAATAGAATATTTATTATTTTATCAATAACACTTCAACTACATTTCAAACTGTTTTTTAAGCAATTGTAAAACACATTAAAGAAACTTAAAATACAGTCTTGTTTCTCAAATAACTTTTTTTAATACTTTAATTACTAAATGTTCACTTTGATCCTGACCCGAAAACTACTAAAAATCAAGCCCACTTCCTGAGTGGGATTGAGATGTACATTAAATGAATTTTTCATAAAAGTTGCGTACATACTTTACATTCGAGCTATGTATGATCTTTAATGTTTTAAATGTATAGAGAAGAAGATGACTTGTAATTATTGTGTTGTATACATATTTTTTAATGTATATTCTGTTGCCTATCCTAAATTACTAAAATAGTGGGGGTTTTTTGTTTGTTTTATTGTAGGTGCAGCTCAAAGAAATCAGTTTATAACCGGTGTAGTGAAAACATCAAGATCTACTTCCGGCATGTCAACACCCATTCCAAGAATTATCATTACTAATATCTATTTTTTTTTTAAATAAAATATTAATTCTTCATATAATAAAGTCTTAATTTTCTTTACTTTTCTATTTCAGTAGTTAATTCTGTGCCACCTAGTACTGGTATTAATAACAAAAATTGTTACTTATATGTTTATTAAATTTTATTGTGTGGTAGAGTTGACGCATTTGAAAACTAGGATGTATCATTAAAAAAAAAAGAACACCATGCAATAATTTTCAACATTTAAATTAGATCATGTTGCAAGATGTGTAATTTTTGTAAAATTGGCTGCCTCCTTTTCTTTCTTTTTTTCTGAATATGCAAAACTGGGGTAACAGGCAATTCCTTTCTCAAGCTAATTGTTAAGAATGTTTTTATGTAAGCAGACATCAGAAAAAAAAAATCTGAATGGGTCTGTAATACAGTGTGTTGATTGCAATATTTTTATTGATAAAAATTTTAAAATTTTGAATTCAGTACACAAAATGGATTTTTAAAAACATTTTTAGTAATATCATCAAAATAAGTTTTATCTGTTCTCTGTATTGGGAAATTAAAATAAAACAGAATAAAAAACTTATTAGTTTGCATTAAACTCTTTGGCCAAGCATCACATATGCAATTTTTAATCTTTGAACACTGTTATGTCCAAATAAAAAAATTGCTATTCCAAAATATTAATGTGAAAAATTAAGGATTATATGTTTCCTGTATGTAATGTACATATGAATGATGTATGTTGCAAAGTGGTCAATTTTTATTTATTTTTTCTTCCAATTCTTTTACGCATATGAATACAATTGCAATATAAACATGTAAAGTTTTCTATTTTAGTATATTTTTTCCTTCTGTTTTTTTTTTTTTTCTCCCTCTGAAAGAAAGATTTGTTAACTTTAAATAATGAGAAGTAGCAAATCTTTTAACCTCTTCATTTTCTTTGCAAAATACTGGATGATTAAGAAATTTCTCCCAAAGTAAAACTTAAGCCAAATTGATTTTAAATACCATAAACTATAAAGTGCATTTTTTTAAAATTGGGAATTTATTATTATTATTTTTTTTTTTTTTTTTTTTTTTTTAACATATGCACATCATTCTATTTTAACATAAAATCTAAAGAATTAAAAATAACGAAAAACTATAGAAATCGTTATTGGAAATTTTTTCTCAAACCTAAACTTTGTGCTCATGTATATTTTGCCCCCCTGTTAAAATGCCATAAAATAAAAGGTTTCTGCAGAAAGTCGCTATCACATGATGTTCATAATACACAAGATATTGCATAGATACAATAATATAATTATTTCCAATATTTTATTTTCTACGTCTATATTTGTATAAGCATATTTGTGTCGCAAAATGAGGTGCATTATGCACACACTATTCTTTTTAGACATGAAATTTTGGGGAAAATGTGTGCATTATGTAAAGTTATTCTGGTAGTTTTTGAATTCAGTTGAGACGGTTGAATTCAGTTCAGTGAACAAAATGGTTAATCTTAAACAGTGCAATTATAATATTAAGAAAGTTTTTAATTAGATCAGTGGGAGAGTGAGGGGGGGCGGGGGGCTCTAAATGAAAATAAAATTTGAATATATCATATATCCCAAAAATAAAACTAAAATTTCTCCATGACATGAAAAAGCAGCAACATAAAGATGACCTTCATTGGAAATATTTAAATTAGTCAATGCTCTTTGGATGTTAATGTTAGAATAATGCTATTATATGATGCTAATCACAATTATTTTAGAATTAGCAACTGTTTTTTAACTGGTTGGCTTATTTAGTATGCGATTAGTGTCTTTGAAGGTTATTACAATTTGGGGAAAATGGTCAGAAAACTAACTACTCTACTTTTAATTAAAACATTTACTTAAAAAAAGAAACAATCTTTTTCAGTGTTTCATTATGAAATTTGCATGGTATAAACAACTATGTTTATGCCAGTAAAATACAGTAAACTCTGCCTAAGGTGGAATCGATCGGGACTCAGAAAATTTTCCATGGTAGACAATATTCCGGCTTATGCAAAAAAGATCCTCGAATTCGATGATTTTTTATTGATTTCCCTGACTCGAAAATCGGTTGGAAACGGAAATTCGGAAATATCTTTTGTCTTTATAGATAAATGAGAAACGCTATTCAATTTCTTAGTACTGCTGTAATACATGCAAATTGGAAATTTACACACACACACACACAAAAAAACTACCCTCCCCTCCTCCCAATAAACTTCGAGAATGAGGCAGAACGCTATAATTTTGAATTTGAGTACATCCTTAAATTATAATATATTGCACTTTCGAAAATATATATTTTGATAAATGCTCATTCTACTAGAAATATTAAGTTTTAAATATAATTTTGCATATAAAAAAATGGCACAAGCATAAATTCGTTAAAATTTAAACGGTTCCTGTCCTTTTGAATTAACTTTTTCAAAGTGTTAGAAAATTTAACTAACATGCTCGACATTGAATATTTGACTTATCCGTTTTAAAGTTTAATAAACAAAATACCTCTCATTTTTAAAATATCCTTTTTTCCGCCTTACGCAAAATTTTGGTTTCGGTGGGACCTTAAAGTCCTTTCAGTTTCCGCATTAGACAGATTCCGCCTTATGCAGCAAGAATTAATGTTATTTTCTATGTGTTCGCCGGGACTTGAAAAATTTTCCGCGGTAGACAGATTTCCGGCTTGCACAGAGTCCGCCTTAGACAGAATTTACTGTAGATAATCATGAAAATTAAAATAATTCGTAAATTAAGGACATATTTTATAATTTTTATTGATATGTTGAAAATAAAAATCATGGATAAATTTAAAGTTTTTTTAACCATAAAATTTCCTTTTTTTAGTTCTTGAAGGCAAGGTTGTATGTATTTTGAAATTCCAAGAATTATTCTGATTTTCATATAGGTATACTTATGATATGTAAAAAATGTCATTTTGTGGGAAATGCAACCTTGGCTGAAAGTATTGAGCACTCCCCCCCCCCCCCCCCCAATATTTTAAATATATTTGTAAGAGTAATACTAATAGTTATATACAAATGTTTATAGTACATACAAATAGAAAATTTCTTTTCATTTTTAAGTTATCACAGTTTGTAAAAAAACAACAACAGCGAACTCATCCTTTTTAATGAAGTCATTTTCTTTAAAAGCCTTTTTTCCTTTTTGACTATTAAATTACTTTGTTTTCGGGGAGTTTTATTGTTACATCCTGCCCGCTAATAGATAATCATGAAAATAAAAATAATTCTTACAAGAAAAGTTAAAATATAAAACAATCTTTATCAATGAAAATAATTCTTAATATTTTTATTAACAGATTAAAATTTAAATGTAAATTTAAAGTATTTTTAACATAAGATTTCTTTATTTTCATTGTTGAAGACCAAGTTCTTTGTACTTTGGCACTTTCAGCAATAATTATTCTTATTTTCATGATTATTTTTTAATTGGCATGTATAAACAGCAAAGAAACTTCCAGAAAATAAAGTAAATAATTTTTTTTATATGTATAAAGGCTTCATTAAAATATTACTTGTTCATTTGTATTTTTTCTTAAACTGTAATAACTCTGAGAAAATTCATATATGAATTTTCAATGCAACCCTTGTATGCAGTTAAATATTTGTTTAAAACTATTACTTTTACAAATATATGCTTGCTCAATACTTTTGGCCAAGGCTGTTTTTCCCGTGAAATGAAATCCTTGTTTCTTGCCCTTAAGTATATCTATAAGAAGTACCCAATATAAAAAAACAGACCGACATTTAGAGGTCTTATAGACAAGTATCGGATGTCTGGAATCAAAGGTCTTAAGTTCATCTATATGAAGTACCCCATGTCGAAAAGTGATCTATGCTTGGAGGTCTTATAGATATGGTCTCATAGACTATATGGATATAATCAACGTCTTAAGGAACTCAAAAACGACACACATGTTATTTCTATTAGATGTGAAAAGAGTGTATCGTGGATATTTTTAGACTACTTATAGATGTGATGGCCGTCTTGTGTTTACAGCTTGTAGATGACTTATGGATGGTTGTGTGCTGTGTGGGAAAGTAGACACGCTTTAAAGCGCGAAAAAGGATGAGCAGATTTTCTGACCAGTGGAATTTCCTACCCAGCATTTCACAAAGTTATTTTCACCCCTCAGTGTAATCCTTACAATAGCATTTTACCTTTTGAGAGGGCAGAAAGAGACAACACAACCAGGACCTGCCAATTTTACAATAGCTGATTTTCTGTTATCAAAACAAAAGACACCTCCTTCCCCCTGCCCAGACGAACATCTTTTCAAAAATTTGGAGTTTGAAAAAAAAAAAAAAAAGAACTCAGTACAATTGCACCGAAAGGTTGGGAAATCTTGATTCGTTCGTACTATCAGTAGGAAATATTTCAACGGCCGATCATTTTCAGTTCCTGATAAACAGTATTTCGCGTTAAGCGTGTTCGTGTTAAAAGGAATAAAATAACAGTAAATCCCTATGCAATTTGACGGGACAACTGAAAACAGTTCGTGTTAAAAGTAGTTCGCGTTAAGCGTGTTCGTGTTAACGAGGTTCAACTGTATTTACTATTTAAAATCAACTTAGTAATTTTTGTATGAACTTACACTCTTATTTTACTTAAATATATAAACATTATAATTTTACACTCATAATTATATTTTATAAAAAATATTTATACAAACAGAAATAACAAATTACGCAATTTTACTTTGATTTAACCAACATGGTGCGGGAACATATCATCGTTATATGTTGCCCAGCAGCTACATTACTATGATCCCGAGTCCAAACGACAGTAGTTACGTCTCATCCACTGTCACAAATCTAGCCCCATAAGCTAAAAATCAGCCTTTCACCGCCATTTCCCCCCCTTTCACTCCTCCCTCCAAAACTATTCACATAGTTTTGGAGGGATATGGCAGCTACGGTTCTGAAATTGAGCATATAGGCATCTAAGACATTAGGACTTCGATATTCCACAACAACCATCGCAGTACAAATATTTTATATACACTGGGGACAATAATTATTGAACCACCCTCATATTAACTTTAAAGTAGGTATATGTAGATTTTAAATATGTAATAGATGCACACATAAATGCACAATTAAATAAATACACAATAAATGCACAATTTTTGAACCTATTGATTTAAAAAAAAATACACACTGAGAGGATTAATCGCCGCCATTGTGACATATAGGAAATGAGAGTCCTTGCTGTGTAATGATATTTGTTTTCTTTGCATTCTATCAATCTTCAGTAATTGGATCTGCTTCCATCGTTGCCATCATGGAATGTTTAAAGAGTAAGTAAATATAGAATATAAAACAAAAACATGTTCGGAACTCTGGCGTCATATTAACAGGGGCAACACCTGACGAATAAATTTCGTTTCGCAGAGCAATTTCTTAAACTTCTAAACTTCACATAATTTTAATTTATATACCGTCGAATAGAAAGAAAAAAAATTCTTTAAAATGCATTTTGTTTGAAACTTGTATTTGAATTTACCGATCTTTTGTGATTTTTAAGCACGATTTCCTTTAAATCTGTCTCCATCATGCATAGTCTGATTATAGAAAATTTACCGGTTTGCACTTCAAACAATATAGAGGGTACAATATGTTATCTATCGCCGACCTTTAATTTCTCAAACGTTGGTCATAGACATAGTTCCAATTACAAAAACGTCTCAAATGAGGTAAATATTCATTTTGTGGCATTTAAAGTAAAAAATCAATTTTATAAAAATTACGAAATCTAACTTTTTATACGGCCCCCCAGTCCCTGTTGTTATATTTAGTAAAAGTTTACATACATTATAACAGATATAACACAAAAAGTTTGACATCTGTACAACAAAAATTGACACAGTTATTAAATTTCAAAGTTTGATATTTTTGCACATGATTTTGCCTTTCATTGAGGGATGAGTTAAAACATGAATTAAAGTAATTAGAGATCAAAATCAGGGTGCAATTCCGCTGCCATTTATCTAATCCTTAGTGAATGTGTTATATTTTCCGTTGCCGATTCTACCTACTTTGACGTTTGAATGTTGTTCGACCCATAAAAGTTAGCTCAAATTTTTAGATGAAAATCTCTTTGGTGATTCCTCGATTTGGCGATACCGGCTAGGTGGTTTCGCCGTAAAAAGGACATTGCACCCTGACTTTGATCTCGAATTACTTTACTTCATCTTTTAACTGATCCCTCAATGAAAGCCAAATCATGTGCAAAAATCTCAAACTTTGAAATTTAATAACTATGTCATTTTTTGCAGTACAGATGTCAAACGTTTTGTGTTATATCTGTTTTCATACGTGTAAACATTTACTAAATATAACTATAGGGACTGGGGGACCGTATAAAAAGTTAGATTTCGTAAATTTTATAAAATTGATTTTTTACATTAAATAATGCACAACATGAATATTTAGCTCATTTGAAACGTTTTTGTAATTGGAACTAACATATCTACGGCCAACGGTTGAGAAATTAAAGGGCGGCGATAGATAACATATTGCACCCTTTATATTTTAGTTCAAACTTTGTCTTCGACCAATATTCCTTAACGAAATTGAAACTTCCTCAATAAATAAATGAAATGAAATAAACAAAACACAAATTCAACACATATATGCAATCAAACTATATCCTGAAATAATCAACACTGAATATAACACTGAAATAATCAGAAATAAAAAGCGAGCTGTAAATAATGAAGTCGTTAGTGATTTATTCCGTTATTAATCTAATGCGCAAATAAGAAAGTATCTTATACTAATAAAAATAAGTTTCGCGCTGTGTGTGTGTGTGTGTGTGTGTGCGCGCGCGATGTCTAGCGATATCTACTTCTCATACGAGGCTGAAATATATTGTGAAGACAGTCCAAAGGGTTTCATGATACACCTGAGATTCATAATTTTAAATTTCTAATAATTAGGTGAAAAATTAATTAAAAATCCCAAATTAAAGGAATGGAAATATATTCGTAATTCCACAAAGGCAAAGATTTTTATCAAATTGCTGAAAATATCTTCGAAAAGTGAGAAAAGGTTCAATAGAATTACAGCGCTGCTAAGGCGACAAATGTACAGTGATTTTTTAAAAGAGCTGCAATTTAAATTCTACCGGGTCTAAAAACTCAAATATTGCACAGCCAGATATAAGAAATTCTAAAAATTATTTCTGTACTCCTGTAAAAAGTTTAAAAATCCATTAGAAAGCGATTTATAAAATCCTTTATTTCCGTTCAAAGAAACAGATTTTTCCGAAATCGTTCATAGTGAGGGCAGGTGTTTCAAGAGCAGGATAACTGTAGCCGGTTGTAGTGGCGTTTATGGACAACCTGTAAAATTTTAAAAATACAGAATTTATAAGTTTAATTTTTATGGATCCATGTTCAATTTTTTCCTCTGCTTACGAATATGTAATCTAATTTTCCTTACGATGATTTAATTACAAGCTTGGGAATTAATTATTTCATTAATTGGATAATTCCTTTGAAAGCCTTATTTTAAAAAGGCATACAGGTGGTCTGTAATGAAAACCACAGGTAATTTTCAGACAAGCATTCTTCTGAAGGACATCAAATTTTTAAAAATAGGGCATTTTGAGATTTTAAACTTATGCATCTATTAACATTTTTCGACGCTGTTTCCGAATATCTAATTTTCTTAAAACTCGATTCAGAACTTTTTATTTTACCAGAAAATCGATTTTTAAAAAGAAAGACTTGGCAACGGTACATTATTTAAATCTAAGCTTCCTCCACTAATTATCATTATTTTATTTGCGAATTTTTGGATCGATTTTAAAATTTCAGATATTTAATAACACATAAAATTTTTATGAATGAGGCGGAGTTGAATCTCGGTGGAAGGAGGGGGAAGGGGAGAAATTTTTAAAAAAAGTACAGTTTTATACAAAAGCGTTTGTCCACTAATTATCATTTTACGTCCGATTTTAATATTTGAGATATTTAATTACACTTTAAAAAACACTTTAAAGAAGCTAAGAGATTTGAATTTCGGGAGAGGGCGGAGGTGGGCGAGAATTTTTTTTTCTTAAAACCGTAGCCTTTACTACAGAAAGTATCCTTTATATGTTGTTTCCTGACTGAGACCTCCGATAAATATTGTTTATTAAATATAAAAATTTAAAAGAGGGGTGTTGTAAATTTCACGGGCGGGAGAGTGGACCCACGGAGTGGCAATTTTCAAGCTTTCCCAGAAACACTCATGTGATGTATCATCGAAAAGCCTGCGGACTACTCATATTATGAACATTTCTTCCCTTCTCATCCAAATTTGGCCCCCCTCGTAGGTGCAATTTTCTAACTCAGCACCTAATTAAGCTACTAATGCGATTTAATTAAGCTAATTAAGCGATTGGTGGGCTCTATTTTTGACCCCAGACTATTATGGAGCATCCCCCCGTGTTGGGGGGGGGGGGGGACGGATTTTTTCATGTGACATATCGTTTTTAAATTTTTGGCCTGCACATTACTAAGCACACACTCTCCACCTCACACCCTCCTCTTTTTTTCATCAGTAGAGGGTATTTTCAAGTTTTAATTAATTAGTTCATTACTACCCCATACAACTTTCAAAAATTATAAAACAAATTTATATAACAAATCCCAACATCTAGCAGCTTCTACCTCATTTTCACACAGTGAGCGGATACGTATTTCAGACAAATTTAAGGCTCATTTAAGAGTATTATCAAGGGCCCGGGCAACGCCGGACGGGTCATCTAGATTTTAATAAATTTCAAATCTGTATTTAAATACATAATTGGTACTTTTCATATAAAACTACTGACAACGCAACTGGCGACAGTTTCAGAAAGTTGTGCTTTTGTAAAGTTAGTAAATGCGATTTTTTGCAGACATATTTTATCGGTTTTCCAACTTTTTTTATAACGCTATAAAACGCAACAGATCTCAATATTACTGAGAGTTTCAACAAAAGTAGTTCCATTTTTAGTTTATATTTAACGTAATACAAACTGAAGTCAAATGAATCGATTTCGGTTATTCTATTATGATTATTACTCATTTGTGAAGCGACATAGATAGGCCAAAAAACTTTAAAATAGCAAATTCCGCCTTCTTTATATAGCTACGGGTATCATTCTAATGTCATCCTTTTATCATCGGAATTTTTAATTATGAATCAAAAGTTTCCAATCTTGTCTAATAAATTTTTGGGGTTCAGCTGCAATAAAAATTATTTGATTTCCAATCTGTTGATTTTAGATAATCCCAAGTTATTAGTGTATTTTCTTACTACATTCCTCCGAAAGTATTCTGTCAGGTGTCCCTCACGGCAGGCGAACCATATAACCGTTTCTGTCCTAACAGTATCAGTTGAATTGCCCTTTTTATGTGAGTTCGTAGTTATATAAATACATAGCACCATAGTCGTCGTTCAGTCCGCCAGTCCGCATATAATAGAGCAAAAACTGCCCAACCGAATGGTCTGAAATTTTAAATATATAATTATTTCAAGATTTTATAGAGTCATTTAAAATTTTATGAAAATCGGATTTAATTATAGGGTCAGTCAACAGTTTCCCGTTACATTACGGCTAATGGGAATAAATTATTGCAAGTGCATTTTAATGATGTTACAGCCTTTCGAACAGAATGAAATGGATATGCACTTAAGAAGTGCACTAAAATATACATTCAGTACAATATGCTGTCAAAAAATATTTACAAAACTAGTTATAGTACGAACGCACCTCATTTGCAACGTTTTGTCGAGCAATTTCCAACTTGTTATAAATTTATAAACACAAGAGGATAAAAGCCTGGTTTTCCGGGGTACAGAATAGGTATTTTATATTTTTTGTCATTTTAACATCTTTTTCCCTTTTACTTACCTAAGGCGCAGCGGTGAATGAGGTATTTTTCGAAAGGTTCTGCAAGGGGCTTGTGACATATTATACTTGCAAATCGTTAAAACACGTTGTTGTTTGATAAAAAGAATTACAGTTAATCAAAGATTAATGAATAAAGCGTATCAGCAAATAATCACAAAGACTGCAAAACCTGGCACGGGCCTACATTTTTCTCCCCTTGACAACTCTAATAAATTTTAATTTCATTTGATATACAGTCCTCCCCACTTAATCGGGCCACGGATAATCCAATACCCCGCTTATTCGAATAGAATCCCCCGGAACCGAATTTATTCCCATTGGTTCTATGTTATTTTCCCCCGCTTAAACCAAGCACCTTTTACGAACATCCCCGCTTAATCGAATAACAACTGTGTGAAAATAGGCGCGGAAAACACGTTTCAACTGGAACTTTTTTCCACCTTTTGTCATTTTCGGTTCCTTTAGGCTTAAAACAAATTTTCAGTGCTTCCTGCAATGATTTCGGCCAGCAAGTGTATAATGGACAGGTGAAATGATTTCCCACCTTGATCTCCGCACCATGTTTTCTTGCTGTTAACCAGGCTTTAATGGCAATGCGTCGTCACTCGCGATGGTAGTTGTAATATTTTGCATTCATTCGAAAAATAACTCGATATTTATTCCTTTAAAATTCCACTTAATCAAACCACTTTCAACGATTTTTTAAGGCAGTATAAGTAACGTAAATTAGAAGTAGCAAGGTTTTGACCCAATTCGAACGAGCTGCATTAAGTGTGATGTAAACCATATAAATGTATGTATTGGCATTAAATTAATACGTATTTACTTTATATTAGCATTTGTATTTATTTTAGTTTATGTAATTCTGTTAACGATTTATTATGCTGTTAATTTAATATACCGTAGATAGTTATTTTGCCTTTTTATTACGCATTAAATATTGCATTTATGAATCCCCGTTTAATCAAATAACCCCGCTTAATCGAATATTATTTCTGGAACCGTCAATATTCGTTTAAACGGGGACGACTGTATATATTTTTTTTGAACGCCTAGCAACAATACTAAAAATCACATTTACATGAAAAATGGCTATACTGCGTTCTAATAAAGTTCCGAAACATACTGAAAGCGATATTTTCCTATTTGCCCCACCTCAGCAGTTAACAGCCGAAAGGGTATTACGTAACCAAGTACGTAGTACCAACCAAGGTATTACGTATTCAAGTATTACGTAAGCATATTTTTAGTCCTTTTGTACCCCTCCCCTTCCTTGTAAGAAAAAAAAAAGCAAATACTAGACCTCCCACCACCCTTTGTTTACGTAAGATTTTATGGCATTCTATCATCAACACTGTTTGCCATAAAAAATTACATAGCGATAAATTGCATTATTAATCAAGCAAATTTAGATAAACAGACACATAGGAGTTGTGGTATTGAAGAAAAAAAAATCGGTTTAATATATATTGTTACTTATGGCATTAAACAATTCATAGAATACAAAATAGTTTTTATATATTATTTATCGCATTGAACGGCAACAAAAAATTTTTTAGGAAATACAACCGGCCCTAACTTATTTAGGCACATAACTAAAAATTTTAATAAGAATTATAGGAATATTATGTGCTTGGCGTCCACATTTCTAGTCTGGTGTCCAAGATCTTTGAATCCATGTTTCTGCATTGCCTATTTTTAAGTTTGCAATGTATAGTGGAGGGCTGGAATGATCCTCGTTTCCAGTCCTTGTTTACTCCATATCTTTTTTCTCAAGTCGTTCAACATCCGCAGAACGCTCATCTAAATCATGCTCTTTTGCCTTTTGTTGTTAAACTATTAGTTGCTTCGTTGTCTAATGCTTACGTAAGAATTGTCGTGACCCCCTCTCCCCTTGTCGGCAAAAATAAGCAGACACTGGACACCCCCCTCCCACACATACTGCTTACGTAATACTTGAACAACCCCGAAGGAATCTCCGAAGATCGCTATTTACAATCAGCCTTTTTGATTCTGTTCATTTCAGTGGATTTAGCGCGAATATTCGATTACATGTTTTAAATTTGTGTTTTACTTATAATTATTTTATTTATTGAATCATGCATGATTTAATTTCATTATGGAATAAGCTGGGAAAGAAAATGAGCTATATATTAATTTAAGTGCGAACAGATTTACCTTTCGTAATCGTCTGCCGAGGATAGATTTGAAAAAGAAAAAAAATCATGCTTGAAAATTAATTTAAAAACAATAAAAATTGAGTAAATTGCGATTCAGTTTTCAAATAAATAGAGATATAGTTTTCAAACAAACTGCATTTGAAAGTAGATTTTTTTCTCTCTAAATGTAGAAATTGAAATTCCGCGGTATTTGGAAGTTTAAAAAATTTGCAATAAAAGTTATTTAAAGTTAATCGTCTGCTGTTGCCATCGTCGAAATGACGTCAGCGTTACGAACAGACACGTTGTCCTTTATAATATAGATACTCTATATGAGAATACGCCATGCCAATGAAACACTCATTTTAAATAATGCAATTTCTAATTTATTTTAAGTTAGTACTTTTGAAGATAAATGTAAAATTTAGTGTATCATGTGTTCAATTTTCTATTAATATTATTTTTAAAATCAGCTCTTTTAGTCCAGGCAATAGGGAATTTTACCTAGCAAAATTAATGGTAGTTCAGGAAATCGGCTTACTTTATGTTTTTTGGGTCGCTGAATCCGAATTTGTAACTTCCCACCAAAATTTCCCCCGGCAATCACCCCAAACTTTGGTAAAAAGTCCCCCCCCCACCAAAAAAAAAGTTATTAAAAAAATCAATTTCTTTATTGTTTTAAGGAGAAAGTATCTAGAAAATAAGAAAGTAGACAAAATTTGCAACAAATTAGATATATGACATTATGACTTAGGATGAAGGGGAAGGGGGGGATCTTCCTCGGAACATGCGTTCGGTGCTGCGTGGACTAAGTTGCGCAATTCCACTTAACCACTCACACGTTTACATTCGCCCTCCCATCTTCCCTCCGAACTTTCTCTATAAGGTTTACTTTAATTTTTTGGGGTCGCTGAATCCGAATTTTTAACTTACCCCCAAAATCCCCCCCCCCCCGAAAACCCCCACAAATAGTTGTTATTAACTTAAATTTCTTATTGTTTTAGGGGAAAAGCATTACGAAATTCAGAAACAAGACAAAATTTGCAACAAATAGGATATATGACATGACGTAGGATAAACGGGAAGAGAGGGGGCTGCCTCGGAACATTCCCCGCGCGCTTTTCTCAAAAACCAAATTTTTTCAAAAAATCAATTTTTTGGGGGGTTTCCGGGTGAAATTTTGGTGGGAAGTTACAAATTCGGATTCAGCGACCCAAAAAACATAAAGTGAGTCAAAATCCAGAACTAGTATTAATTTTGCCAGGTAAAATCCCCTATTGCCTGGACTTCATAACTTAGTGCACGTAGCGCCGCAATGCATGTTCAGAGGCAGCCCTCCTCCTCCCCGTTCATCCTACGTCATAATGTCATATATCCTATTTGTTGCAAATTTTGTCTAGTTTCTGAATTTCGTAATGCTTTTCCCCTAAAACAATAAGAAATTTAAATTAAAAACAACTATTTTGGGGGGTTTCGGAGGGGGGGATTTTGTGGGGAAGTTAAAAATTCGGATTCAGCGACCCAAAAAAAATTAAAGTAAACCTTATACAGAAAGTTCGGAGGGGAGATGGGAAAGCGAATGTAAACGTGTGAGTGATCAAGTGCACTCTAAAATTGGGAGGAGTGAAAAGCCCACTGTTTGAAAGAGTGACAGGTATTTTCACTCTTTTAGGAGTGAATTTTGTAAAAATGCACTCCTTAAAGAGTGGAATTTTCCACTCTCTAGAAAGGAGTGCAATATCTCACTCCGTTATCGAGAGTGAAACAGTCACTCCCGAAAGAGTGGCTTACGTATGCATTGCTTATTAACCAATCAGGAACAGCAAGGCGACAGCGCCCTCGTAAGATAAGAAAAATGATCACTTTTTCGTCCGCCATTTTACGATTAACAGATTAGGATATCATTAAACTTATTCTTAATGGGATACATAAAATAAAGGTAAGTCTTATTTAATTTTAACCATTTATTCGTGTAGATATGTTAGATGAGCAAAATAGTTGTATTTTGTATAGAAAAAGATTGATCGAGGATTCTATTCCAAGAAAATTGATTTCCTAGAAAAGAGATTGTCTATTATGTTTCTTCATGTAGCGGTTTGAAATATAGTTGTTTTAACAATTGAAAAGCACACAAATGGTTAGCAAAAGATAATGAAAACTTCATTAATTCGGCTAATGTGAATTAAAAAAAAAAATGAGTGTAAATACAGTAAAATCTGTCTAAGGCGGACTCTGTAAGCCGGAAATCTGTCTACTGCGGAAATATTTTGAAGTCCCGGTGAATCCATAGAAAATAACACTAATACGTGCCCCATAAGCCGGAATCTGAATAACGCGGAAACGGAAAGGATTTTAAGGTCCCGCGGTAAACAAATTTTTCCATAAGACGGAAAAAAGGATTTTTTAAAAATAAAAAACATTCAGTAAACGAAAATTTAAAACTGATTAATAGATCAAATACATATAAATAAATACATATAAAATACAAATATTAATAAAAACAGATTTTTGCTTATTCATTTTTTTACAGCGAAAGAATTTTTATGAAATTTTGCATTTTTGCGGATTTAATAAAAAGCAAAAGAAACTATGCAGTTTCCATTTGCTTAGCCGACAACAT
Source organism: Maratus speciosus (assembly GCA_963932465.1). Taxonomy (NCBI): domain Eukaryota; kingdom Metazoa; phylum Arthropoda; class Arachnida; order Araneae; family Salticidae; genus Maratus; species Maratus speciosus. The sequence continues at coordinate 322,868,593 of OZ010794.1, forward strand.
TTTCTTTTTATTTACAATTTTTAACACAGATTTTTTTTTTTTTTTTTTTTTTTTTTTTTGCAGTGTTACATTTAAAATATGCGTTTTTTTTTTTTTTTTTTTTTTTTTTTTTTTTTTTTTTTTTTATTACCCTTATAATAAAAATTTAAAAAAAATTACAGACCTATATTCTAACTGTAAATACAAGACTACGAGATTTAAAAAAAGTCATACATTTAAAATTTATAAAACAAAGTTTTAAAAACCATAATTTTTTTCAAATTATTAGGATAGTTGAAAAGAAAAATAATTTAGAATAGTATAGTTTAATTTTATATACCGTATTTTAATCCATTTCGCTGAGAAAAATAGGAGTTTATTTGTGTGAAAAACTGTAAACAATTGTAAATAAAAAGAAAATGCCGATTGAACAAATAAAAATCTGTACATTTTTTACTTTGATACTTTTCATTAAATTCATAAAATGCAAAATCTCATACATAAAACTCTCTATATATATAAAAAATTAAATAAATAAATACATGTGCAAAATCATGTTTTTTTCTTCATTATTATTTATTTGTCTCAAAAAAAAAAAAAAAAAAAAAAAAAAAAAAAAGTATGCATTATTATGGTGTGAAAATAATAGATCATTTGTTTCTTGGGAAGCAATAGTTTTGCTGAGATTCGAACTCCAAAAATATTTATACTAAATAATATTTCACGTTAAGAACGGTTCTGAAGATTACAAACGTAAAAAATACGCAACAGTCTTTCTTTCTTTCTTTCTTTTTTTTTTTTTTTTACTGATTTGCATAAGGCGGAATATTGTCTACGGCGGAAAATTTCCTCGGTCCCAATCGATTCCGCCTTAGACAGATTTTACTGCATTTATTCTTCCCATTCAATTTTTTAAATCCCATTCCAACGTTTTCCAACGATCGAAAAAAGAAAATAATAATAATAATAAATTTTATCTGTTTCGTTTGCAAAGCTGAGTGACTCACGAGGACATCTGGATTTCTTCCAATTCATAGCAGATGCGAAGTAAACAAAATTAATTTGCCGTTCTGTGAGATTTTGTTTTTTCTTTTTTGGTTTATACTGATATCAGATTTTACACACTTAGAGTATTTATCATCATTATTATTGTTTCGGAGTTAAAATATGATATTTCATGATTATGATATTACAAAAAGGTTGGTATTAGAGGTCTGAACGGACCGAAATTTCCAGGCCCGGACCCGGCCCGAATCATAGAAAAAAAATTCGGCCCGGCGCGGCACGATACGAAAATTAAAAGTTTGGCGCGAGCCCAGCCCGACCCGTAGAAAAAATATTGGCCCGGTCCGGTAAAATACTTAGTTCGGCCCGAGTGAATTTCTACAAAACATTGATTTTTACGTCGATTTTGTTAAAAATTTGTCTCGTACGAGGAGTTCTGACCCAAAATATTTATCTTAATATTTTTTTTTCATGTTTATAATTTTCATTTTTATAGAAGTGCCGCAGGCTGGGATATTTATTTTTTTAATGAATCTCTATTTCTTGCATGTAAATGCTTCAGTTATCATTAATATTGTTAATCCATATTCTATGTATTGAAGTGTTAAAATTATGAAAAATACTATACAGTAAAATCTTCTAAGACGGAATTGTATAGAAAAAAAAATGCGTTATGGACAAGTTCCCTTCTTAGAAAGTGTAAATGTATTATATATTCTTTTCTTACGTATTAGTATAATAATTTTGCATGGATCAAGACGTTTTACAGTTTAAAACAGGGCTCCGTCATAGGCAGGTTCCTTTGCACACGTTTTACTATATTTTAATTTAGTTATATTTCAATAACTGTAGAAAACTACTATTCTTTAAAATATATATATATATGCTTAAGAGTAGAGTAATGGCGATTTAAAAATGTATGTATTTTTTGCAAAAAAATTTGGGCCAGGCCTAAATTAACTGACGTTTGAATGGACCAGGCCACGCGGAGAGAATAATTTTCATACGGGCTGTGTCAAAACTACGACTGGAAATTTTGGGCCGTGAAGACTAGCAATGAAACCAGTCCCGGTGCTGTACAGAAAAAATAACCTGGCCCGGCTCGGCCCGGCCCGAGTGCCGGGAAGTCCGTCTCTAGATGGTACATTATTTTTTTTTAACTGTATGTAAGCTTTTTCTGCGGTTTATGATTTTAAAATTTCGAGACTGAGTAGTATAAAATAAATTAATTATAGACATTCTGCATAAATTATTAAATTTCCTTCAATTTAAACGCATTTTCTACGTTTTTGATGCACGTAATTTTTGGCAGTAAGAAATAAAACATGATATTTAAGCATTGAAATAAAATGTTTTTTATGACTGTTTTGAAGTTTATCGATAAGACAGCTTTAGTATATTTTTTAAACAGCTCGTATTTTCTTACATAATCTGAATATTTTTTTAAAGAGATTAATAACTACTTTTTTACATTAAAATGTTTTTCAAACAATAAGAACTATGCAGTCATTCATATGCAGTAATTTACTTTATTTTTATTAAAATTCATACAGATACAGATAAATGTAATGTGTTTATTTTTATATTTATTTTTTTTCTATTTCCTAGGTCAATCTTTTCCTATAAAACATATCAAATCTATTTTGCTCATATTCCAAAATACAATATCTAAGGGAATAAAAAATTTAAATTAAATATGGCTTACTTTTTGTTTCATTAATAAGTATTGTTTTCAGCAATAATGGGCGAAAATTAGAAATCATGATTAAGTTAAGGAATATGTTTAAAAGAAAAATATATACATATTCCAGAGAACTTAAAAATTAGACTCGATGCTCATATTAAATAAAACAAAAGCAAATCACAGCGGATAAAAAAAAATACACACACACTGTAAAAAAAATCTTAAAACAACAGAAAAAAATCTTCGAATTCCGACAGTAAAAATTACGTTAACAGTTTTCTTATGTCATTCCATCCTCATATCGCTAATTTTCATGTTAAACAACAAAAAATTCTGTTTTCTTTGCCCCCAGTTTCCACTGCGACAGGATAATATGTTGAATAACAGAAGAACGGGAGGTCATCCCCTATGACGTCTAGAAGGTCATTTAGAATGACCAATAAGCATTGGTTATCCCACCCCACGCTAAGACGTATCTTCTAACTTGAAATATTTGAGTGTCTTGTCTGTGTACTGCTGAAAATGGCAGTTCGTTTAATAAAGCAGTTCATCTAATTGAAAAAGAATAATATATAAAGAAATTTTAACAGAAAATTAAGAATCATTTTCACAATTGGAACCCGCGACACACACCTTTGACGTCAGAACCGCTTTCTTCAATGATTAGGATTTACAGTTGGAATCATGGCCGAAACTAAGGGGGGGCAGAGGGGGCATGTGCCCCGGGCGCCAGAACAAAGGGGCGCCAAATGAAGGATTATACCTTTGGAAAGGATCATTTTCTTCTGGTGGACTGATGGATTCCATTATTATGAAACAGCCATTATAAATGAAGTGTTAGGTGAAGATGAAAGAGCAGCCGTAAAAAGTTACAACTCTGATTTTCTGGTCCGAATGAATCAGAGTTCTAACTTTTTACGACTGCTCTTTCATCTTCACCTAACACTTCATTTATAATGGCTGTTTCCTAATAATGGAAGCCATCTGTCCACCAGAAGAAAATAACTCGGTGAAAGTGGAAACTCGGTTAGGCGGGACTCGGATAATTGGGACTCTACTGAATATGTCATTTAAAAATGATCTTTAGAATATTTTTCTTGATGTTCAGAGGGACCTCCCCCTTGGATCCGCCACTGTAGATTACGTAGTTCAGCATTACATATTTTATGATTACATGTTTTAAATTTTAAAATAAGTCATCTATTATAAAATTAGTAAAATTCTCTTTGTAAATATACTTTGTGGAAGAGGGGAGGGGGCGCCAAAATCCATGTTTGCCCCGGGTGGCTTTTTCAAGAAGGCTCACGTTTTGAGCACCTTATCGCCAGAGTAAGGGTTGGCGCGGGGATGAATTCAACGCTACGCACATTTTTTTGTTTGTGGCGTCGTACGCGTAGTGAACAGCAACCCCATTCCTTTGCTGAGAGGAAGAAATGTGCTTTTTTTCATTTGTTTTTTCCGCAAATGTAAAAAGCTAGACGAAATGTTATTTCACCGTGGTTTGCAATTAGAACCTTGCTTAAAACAAAGATCTTTTTCGGATTAAAATAACTTTTAATTGCACAAATATATATAATTCAAACATAAGTTATTTTTTTCAGTTCTATAATATTCATTTATTTCATTAATTCGCTATATGTTCGAAGAAATTGAGAACGTATTTTAAAAAGGGACGTAAAAATTTTCTTTAATAAATATAATTGTATTGATCATGTTTTTATGACACAATTGGACATAGTTTTATTAGTATTATTACTGAATTAATTTAGTTTTTTTATTATTAAGCGGCATAATTGTGTGACGTGTTGATTGCATTAATAAAACACATTTTCACTGAAATAATTCATTAAAAATTAATTGTTTTTAATTTAATTGCGATTAGAAGACAATAGGAAGTTGAAACTAAAATCAATTCGATTATAATTAGATTGAACGATAAAGCATAAATTATTTATCCGTATCCTGCAGTTAAATCTATCAGCTAAAATAATTGCAAGTTGATGCATGCAATTAAATCAATTACTATTACATTTTAATATTGTTAAAATTTTATCATTATTTGCTTTTTTTATGAAAAAGACATTGGTCTGTCCCTAGTGCACAAAATTAAAAATCTTTAAAATTCTTCAGTTTTTTATTTTAAAATTTTTGCCATATTTTTAAATATTATTTCGCCTTAGTTGTTTTATTTATTATTTAAAAATAATAATTCGTCATATTTGAATAAATCATGTAACTTCTTCTCTCGAATGAAATCCCCCCCCCCCCCCCACACACACACTTTATATTTCGTCATACTGCACACATATTGCTCTATTTATTAAGTTGAAGTGGCAATAAAATAATGCTCAATCGTCTGAGGCAACCTCCCATTTCGAATTTTCTCTCCCCCCCCCCCCCCTCTTCTCCATCACACTATTTTTTTGCCCATTTTAAATTCATTGTTGCCTTACAGAAAAGATTAGTTAAAATTATGTCCGAAATGATGTTAACTAATTCCTTCGCTTATCCATCAGTGCATAAAGTTTACTGTTGATTTTTAAATAACAAATAAATAATTTACCATAAAAAAAGATAAGGAAACAGATAGAATGAAAGATTAAAAAAAAAGTAATAAGGATTAACCTTTTGTGCACATGCTTTCATTTTTTTTTAATTCTTTACAGTTTTTTAAATTTTCTGTCGTATTTATTACTTTGAAGTAACTATAAGTAAAAGACCAATTATTCAAATTCTGCCTCCCCCCCCCCCCCCGAAAGAAAGGAAAAGCTTGCTTTTGTTTCACCCCCCCCCCCCCCCTAAAAAAGTTAAATATTCCAAGTTTTTAATTTTTTGGTTTGTTTTTTCTATTTGTTAATTGATAAATTTAACTATTTAAATCTATAGCCCCTCACTATCATATACAGTTAAAAAATTTCTCTAATGATTTTATTTGTTACTTTGAAGTAACAAAAGATAGTCATTCAATCTTCCTTCTACCCCACCTCCCCTTAAGAATTTCATCTCACATTAAAAGGCAATTTGTAAACATCCTGTTTGGAGGTGTGAAACGTTTTTTTTTTTCTTTCTTTCTTGGTTTGGCCTATTTTCACTCGACTTTGGGGGCTGTTTCTGCAGAATATTTTGGTATTAAATTAATTATATGAGTTCATCGCAGAAAATATAATAATTTTCTGCCACAGGTATTTTTTAAAATCTGTGTTTATATACATCAAAATGCACTGAAACTGCATTAATTCATGATCCCCATAAATCCATCTTTATATGTAATCAAATATTTAAATATATGAAGGTAATGAGTTTTTGTTTAAGAGGTATCGAATTAATAATGATCGATTGAATGAAAATTTAGATTTTTGAGGGGATCAAATAATCAAAATTTTAGTCTATATCATCAAAAGTAATAAAGTCCTTCGATAAAACAGAGTATAAGAATTCGTAATACAATTTCTTTCGAAGAAGATTTCTTTTCATCTAGAACACATAACTGAAAATATTTTTTTAATTTAGGTAGGACTGTTATTCTAAAATACGCTAGTTCGTCTCCCGCCATTTCGGTTCAAAACAAAACGCAAGACAACGATTGGTGTTAGAGCTGGCTGAACGCTCTCGCTTTCGCCAATTCGCCAAGGCTGGTGCTGAAAACGTGAGCCTTCTTGAAAAAGCCCCCGGGTGCAAAAAAGGCTAGTTTCGGCCCTGGTTGGAATACTAGAAAACAAACATAGCAAAAGATATGTTTTCATCCTTCTTTTAAATATGTAACAATGTTTTTCCGAAACGTATCAATATGCATGAAAAATACTTCCTATTTGCTAAAAATCTTAATTAAGCAATACTACTTATTATTATTATTATTATTTCATAATGTATGATTTACTTAAATTATTTGTATTATTTTATACTTCATTTATTTATGCACATTAGTAACTTAGTTGATCTAATTCTGTTAATAGCTGGAGATTATTTTTTGATCGGTTGTTTATTTTAAGTTAAATAAATAATCTTAAGTTTATGATTAGTTTACAAATCTTGAATTTTTACATAGCTGTAGAATGATTACTTATTATATTTAACTTTTTTATGACTAAGAGTTTAATTTTACTTCATATGTATTAGTTGCAGAAATTTTGATTGAGATTTTAAATTAATTTTGTCATCAATTGACATACGTGATTAGTTTTGGAGTGATAGTTTTAATAATAAACACGGAGTAGCTGCATTAATTATCATAGTTATAGATAACTGATATTTTCGTTTAACATTAACCAGAATAATATTTATTAGATCTGACGCTGTTCATATATTTTTATTGTTTAAATTTATCACATTTCCTACTATTTACTATGTTGTTTAAAATGGAGTGGTTGATATTTTGTTTAATCGTTCCATATGTTGATTCTGAAGAAATGTTTTTTTTTTTTTTTAGTACAATCTTAGAGTTACCTGTAGTGGTTAAGTTAAAATTTGTAAATTTTATTCACTCTATTTAATGAAATAAATTTTGAGCTACAACTGTGGGAATTATTTTGAAAATAATTCCTATTTAAGCTTTAACCATTCATTTTATAGAATCAGCAAGTTTAATTTTGTTTAACATTTTAATTTAAATTATATTGTAATATTTTTTCTTATTTAGTTGATGATCATTTACTTTATACGGAAAAACATTGTAAATTGTTAAGAAGGATGAAAACTCATTTTATCACTTTAGCTGAAATGAAATACTTTTTTTTATGGTGATGTTTATATAGATTTTAGTGGCTCTTCTTTTTCATTTCTCATCTTTGCTCATAGCTGCCAACTTTTACACATTTATATATACAAAGCTTTCTATTCGAAAAAATTATAAAAATTGGCAGGATATTATTTACATAATTAACCAAAGTCACTAATTTAACCTAATCAGTTTTCAAAAATATTGCATGAATAAATATTAAAGTTCTTTTAATTACAAATCACATTCAATACATATATTTATTTTATTAATAAATATTTTTATGGGGGAGGGGGGAGTTACCTTATATCGTATATATATTTTTTTATTATTCTGGGGGGGGGGGGGGAGTTTAAGGTACCTTCTTTCACTTATTCCAGTCTTTAATATACTTAATTTACAAATCTATATAAATTCAACTGTTTAAATATTTTATTGCGAATAAGCTATTTAAATTAATTTTATAAAAGTTTGGAGGAGAAATTCCTATCAATATTATTATTAATATAAACAAATCGATCGGTAAATAGAAATTTACCGTGTACCTAACCTATAATATGCGATTCTTCTGTTAAATAGACCCCCCCCCCCCCCTCGCCAACAGGAATCGACCTACAGATTTTGACTGTTGGGAAAAGCGTCAATTGTCAACACGAAATGCCTGTATGACTACGTATTTCTGTCGTCTGATAACGCATTCTTTCGTTAACAGATATTTTCTGAAAACAAATAGTTTCTGGCAACTTTTTGCTGCCAGAAAGTTTCTGTTGTTTTACAAAAATATTTTTAACAGTGCACATTCTTGATGTTTAAATCATGCTTAGAACTCATTTTTAAAAAAGATGTAAGTTTATAAGCATTGTTTTTATGTGAAAAAATGAAAAATATTTTAGAACAATAGGACTTTGCAAAAATAGCAACAATTCACGGAAAAAATATTGTAAAAAGAAATTTATATTTAAAACAAAAATTAAAATGAAATCAAACATTGTTAAACATATAACATCCACCTATTAAAAAGTTATTTATAAAACTTTAAAAGTAATATTTTTATAAGGCATGCAATAAAAGCAAACACAAAGGATAAGATTGGAATAAAATATATTAGTTTATTTCTGTCAGTAATCATATGTAACTTTAACTGATTTTTTCTTTAAAAGTTCAACTAGTGTTACAAACTGTATAAATATTGCTAATAAAGTATTTTATTTCAATCTTTACCACGGTTGTATCTATTTTCATTGCATGCTGCAAAAGATGTGATTCTTTTAAAATGCCCATAAAAGTAAAATAAAAAAAGAAATCACTACATAAAAATGAACATTACCTCCTATGAAAGAGTGACTATTCTCTCCTACCAGGGGTGAAAAACCGCACTCCTTTTTCAAGAGTGAATAGTCACTCCTCCGAAAGAGTGATTATCCACCCCTGTTTATAGTGAATATTCACTTCCCAGGAGTGACTATTCACTCTTTCGGAGAGTCAAAAATTTCACTTTTGCCCAGAGTGAATAGTCACTCTAAAGAGGTTGGGCATATTTTGACTCTGCGATAGAGTGACTATTCACTCCTCCGGAGTGAATAGTCACTCTTTTTTATTTAGAGTGTGGAGCTGCGCAACTTAGTTCACGCAGAACCGCGCATGTTTCGAGGCAGATCCCCCCCTTCCCCTTCATCCTAAGTCATAATGTCATATATCTAATTTGTTGCAAATTTTGTCTACTTTCTGAATTTCTAGATACTTTTTCTCTAAAACAATAAAAAAAAATTATTTTTTTTAATAAAAATCTTTTTTGTGGGGCATTTTATCTAAATTTGGGGGTATTGCCCGGGGAAATTTTGGTGGGAAGTTAAAAATTCGGATTCAGCGACCCCAAAAACATACTAAGCCTTTTTCAGAACTACCATGAATTTTGCTAGGTAGAGCCCCTATACGGTCTCTATTGCCTGGACTACTTGGAAAGTTTAAGATTTAAAGCGGAAACACAAAGAATATTATAAATAATTTTCCAAGCTTTTGCTTTTAAATTTGTACAAAGGCCGTAATATTATTATTTACTATTATTATTATTTAATGTAGTGAGCATTTTTATGAGATATTTAGAATTTTTGTCAAATGAATTTGTATATTCCACGTTATTACTTTAGGCGAAAACACTCGTTCGCAAATGCTAATCCAAAGGGAGAATTATTTTAAGATACCTTGTTTACATTTTAATATTTTTAATATTTTTTTTTCATTCGACAGCTGAAGTAGATCTGTACAAAAGCCGTTTTTTAAGCATATAACTTATAAGCATATATATCGTGTTTTAAACATATAACTCAAAAAGGTTATTTTTTATTGGTACTAGGGGATCGAACCCGAGCTCCTCGGGTTACAGAACATAGGTGAAAACCATTTTTTTTTAAACTCTAATTATTTTTTTACATGTAATTTATATTTTAGATTGCCCAGTAACATCAAAAAGAATTTTTATATGAAAACTATCAATTATGCAATCAAATAAAGTTTTGAAATTTATTAAAAGCGATACTTTCACATGTCACCTCATGCCAGGAGTTATTAACCCAAGATTTTTGGACTTACGTCAGTCTTTTCGATCATTTCGGTGCTTTAAGCACGTGGTTCAATCACATGTCTGTTAAATTTGTTTCTTATTTACATTATTTTATTTATTTTTCTCTAGAGGAAGTTTTAATTTTGTTATGGAATATTAGACGGAAACAAATGCTGAACTCTTTACATTGTTTTAAGGCAAGCGGTTTAACCTGTCGTAATCGAGCTACACGTGATAGAGATAAATTTAAAGTAATTTATGCTTGAAAATTTATATATAGTATATATTACGCTATCATACGTGGCACCGAAATCGCGATTATTTGTTAATTGTTTAATGGCAACGCTCAAATAAAACGCATCTGGTTATTGTGTAATATTTTTAAAAAGGGAATAACAATAAATAAATAAAAAGTTTAATTAATAACTATAGAACAAAACAATTTATATAACTTTAAAAAACAAAGGTAAAAAAACAATTTATTCATAAATAAACAACAACATCCGGGTTACCGTTTCAAGCAAAATAACGACACTTTGGTGCCATGTAAGGTCCCCGGTGCGTATATGACATTGGCATCAGAAAAAAAGTCGCGCCAACGTAGTGCGTATATGACACCTGTGCCGTCTTTTATTCATCTAATTTAAAATACAATAAATAAATAAATAAATGAAGGTACTTTTCCAGTATAGGTACTTGGCGAAATACAGAAAAGGTCCATGGCGAGAAAAGAAATTTTTTTCTGGCAACCGATTTAATCAAAATATTTTTTTTCAAATAAAACTACATAAAAGTTGCCATGATAGCAAGGAGTTCGTACATTTATGTTAGCTAGCGCAATTCTCGCCAATAGCATTTTTTAACTCGCCAGCAGCATTTTTTTATTTTTCGAGGGGTAAATTAAAACAATTGCTTTGATGTTGAAATTAATTGGTTTATGGTATTATTTATTCTTTTTCTTTTCTTTTTCTTTTTTTAAAGATTTTTTTTTTAAGTTAAAGTCATGAATTTTAAATGTTTCATTTTTAAATTAAAGTTATCCATTCTAAATAAAATGAGTGAAAGGATTATATTTTAATCTGAATTAACGAAATATGGGGAAAAAATGCGACGGGTACAATGTTTGGCGATTTATCACCTGTGCCCGACTAACATAAAAGTAGGGAGTTCTCGATTTCTCTATCAGAATCTTCCAATTTGGCGAGGGATTGAGCAAGTAAATTAAATTATGCATAAAAGTAACATGATTAGTAAAATGCCTAGCATATATTTAAGGGAGACCAAACTGGTCGCCACGGCGGCTTAATATTTTAAAAACCATAATAACTCAGTTAATTAAGATACAATTTTCAAACAAATTGCATTTGAAAGTAGATTTTTTTCTCTATTTGACGGTTTAAAAATTGAAAATGTGCGATATTTAGAAATTTAAAAAATCGCTGACATAGCACGTATTTTAATTTCATTTTTTTTTCACTTTTTATGAGAAAATGGCAAAAAAAGGTACAGAAATATAATATTTTCTTTCCTCCGTGATTATTTTCCTTTACTTTCATTTCAACACTCCACGACTTTCAACAGAAATGGAGTTCTTGAGTTGCCACAATTACAAAAAATGTATTAAAAACTACAAAAAAATTAATATCTCAAAATTAAATTGAGATACAGCTTTCAAACAAATTGCATTTAAAAGAGCATTTTTTCCCTTATACGACGGTGAAAAAATTTAAAATGTGCGATGTTTAGAAGTTTAAAAATTTAAAAATTTGCAGTAGAGAAAATTGCAAAACCAAAATTTTATTTCAAATTTCAAAGTGTTGCCATTCGCAGAATGACGTATGCGTTACGCACAGATATGTTTGTCCTTTATAATATAGATAGTAGGAACGTATAGTTGAAGTTCTAAAATTAAATTTCTTTTAGCAAATTCTTTTTTTTTCTTCGGTATTAAATGTTCGGAAAAAAAAAAAAAAGGAATAGAACATGTAACAAATGAATATTTTAAATGAAATATATTTCTAGAATCTTCATTATATCTTAATCTAAAATTACAATTTATTTCAAGGAAAAATTCTGAATGATAATTTAAATACTATGTCCACTGCAAATTTATTTTTTAAAGATTAAAAATTAAGCTTTTCACACTTTAACCCCTTGAAGGTCGGTGATACCGTCACGGGATCACATAATTTTAATACCAAATTTCCACATTGCACAGGAAATTTAATGATGAAAATGTCATCTTTATTAAGTACGCGAAAATTTACTTTTACTTGTTTACAAATAAAATTTCTTGTTAATACTGGTGTCATTAAATTATTAGAACATTTTACGAATACAAGTACCTTGCCCCTGAAAGGGTTAAATGTCTGCAATTAAACTTTTTGGCCGAATGACGTCTCACCTGATATCCTAAACTAAAATTTACGAAGAATCCAATTATGATGTCAAAATTAGAAGTTAATATTGAAAAATTTAAATTTAGACTCATTATGCCCCTGTTCTATCTTCTGCCCGTAGGAAAATAAAAGAAATGGCACCATCTATATTGATTGCATAAATGTTGTACAGTTTTCCGATATTACGATAGGTTTCCAAGTTAGCAAAAACGTGAGGTGGTTTGTAGGGGAAGGGGGGGGGAGAAATTTGGCGGTCTAAAAATAATTTGCGATCAAGTTGTTTTTGTTCTTTTTCTTTTCTTTTTCTTTTTTTTTTTTTTTCACTTACGCATTTATTTTATTTATCTTTTTACAATCACAGTAAGAGGCCAAATTATTATGGCACATTTTAAACTATCAAAACATTCAAAATAAATTTACTGTAATTAAAAACTTCGTATAATGCAAAGAATCTAGTTTTATAAAACTTAAAAATTTTACTTCTGTTATAATTGCATTTTCAGCATGAATATTGTTTGGAAATTAATACAGAACGAAAAAGAAAGCTTTTTGTAATCATTAAGGCTGTTCTTAACTGCTCTGCTCAACAAGCGCAAAACGTTTCGACACATTTACAAACTCATTTTTAACGGAACGATATAAAATCGAAAAGCCTGACCATGGAAGCGATTTGGAATCGAACTGTTTTTTCCATTTTTTGGACCATAAATTACCTATCGAGTTATAAGCGATTTGGATCACGTGACACGGCATTTTCTCCCCTTACTGACTGGATTTTCTTCTTTCGTTCGGAAGTTTGGTTCAAAATGCCCACTTTGACAATATTTTCTGAAAAATCTATTGCGTTTACAAGAAAACGGAAAAAACAGTTCGATGACATAGTTTCTGAATAACAACACCTAGTTTCATACGTTTCCGGACAAAAATGAATTAAAACTTATGTCAGAAAGCTGACCCTTTGGATTTGAGAACAGCTTTAAGAGGCTATACTTCAGTCAGGCAAAAACAACCGTTCGCTAACGCTAATCGATGGGAGAAATTTAAGATATCTCCTTTGCATTTTAATATTTTTAAATGATTTTTTGCATTGGATAGCTGAAATATATCTGTACAAAAGCTGTTTTTTACTTTTTCGATTTTGTTTGCAGGGTTTTATTATTATTATTATTATGAAAATGCTTTCATTTTCGAAACTCTTTCCGAAAGTGAAAATATCGCAATTAAAAATAGCTGTAAACAAAATCCAAAAAGTTGAAAGCGGCCTTCGTACAGATCTACTTCAGCTATACACATTGCAAACAATATCATTTAAAAGTATTTAAATGTAAACGAGATATCTTTAAAAAATTCTCCCATTGGATTAGCATTAACAATAGGTTGTTTTCACCTGACTGAAGTATGGTCTCTTAATGATTCAAAAAGTTTTTTTTTTCTTCTTCTTCTTTTTTTTACGTTCAGTATTCATTTCCAAAAAATATTCATGCTGAAAATTCAATTATAACAGAAGTAAAATTTTTAAGTTTATAAAACTAGATACTTTACGTTACGAAATTTTTTAATTACAGTAAATTTATATTGAATGTTTGATAGTTTAAAATATGTCGTAATAATTCAGTCACTTATTGTGATTGTCAAAAGATAAATAGCATAATTAAATGCGTATGTGAAAAGAAAAGAACAAAAACAACTTAATCGCTAATTATTTTTGGACCGCCAAATTTCTCTTTCTCCGCCCTCCCCCCCCCCCCCCCCAAAAAAAAAGAAAATAAATAAAATTTAAAAAAATGCAATTTAACAAATTACAACGACCATTTGGAAAATGATTTTTTCAAAGACTAAAATTTAAGCCATAAAAAAATAGCACGGAGTTGATCATGCATTAAGTACGCCATGAATTAAACATTAATAGTGTTATTAAACGTAAAAATTGCAAGCGACAGAAATCGCCTGCGACTCGTACGTATTATCCATCTGAAACTTACGTATTATCCAAGCATTTCATTGGCTGTTCGGGAAAAGGCTTTTCCATCGTCAGATTTCCAAGAAATCTAACGGCCAATTTTAAATGAAATTTATTTCTTAAACTTCGAAAACATCCCACAATATTACTTTTTATATCGTCGTATAGAGAAAAAAAAATGTACTTTTAAATGCAATTTGTTTCTGAGTTATTAATTTTTTTTTTGTAGTTTTTATTACTTTTTTGTCATATGTGGCAACACACTGTAGTCAATCTTGTTGAAAGTAAAGGGAAATACAGATTACTGTATAGACCAATCAGAAAACTAATAAAATGATGATTAAACCAATAAAAACCTTCAGATATGCTTTTGATTTCCTACCCTGAAGAGGACAATAACCATTTTTCCAAATGGTTAAAAAAAAATCCTCACGTTCGTTCTAACTTCAAAAACCTATCGGAAATTAGGAAAACTGTAAAACATATTTATGCAATCAATCTGGAGGGCACCATTTCTTTTTCTTCCTATAGGTCAGAAGATATAGAGGAGGGGGCATAATGAGTCTAACTTTAAATTTTTCGATATTAATGGCTAATTTTAACATATTTGGATTCTTCATAAATTTTTACTTTAGGATATCAGACGAGACGACATTCGGTCGAAAAGATTAATTGTTGACATTTAAAGTTTGGAAAGCTTAATGTTCAATTTATTTTTTACCTTTGAAAAATTAATTTGCAGTGCCGATAGTATTTAAATCATAATTAAACTTCTCCGTGAAATAAACTGTAATTTTAGACCAAGATATATGAAGATTCTAGAAATCTATTTCAGTTAAAATATTCACTTGTTAAAAGTTTTATTTTTCTTTCGAAAATTTAATAGTACCGAAAAAAAAATAAATAAATAAATAAAAAATAAGATAAAAAGCAATTTAACAAATTACAACGACCATTTAGAAAATGATTTTTTCAAAGACTAAAATTTAAGAAAAAATCGCCCGGAGTTGATCCTACATTACGTACGCCATGAATTAAACATTAATAGTGTTATTACACGTAAAAATTTCAAGCGACAGAAATCGCCTGCGACTCGTACGTATTATCCACCTGAAACTTACGGATTATCCAAGCATTTCATTGGCTGTTCGGGAAAAGGCTTTTCAATCGTCAGATTTCCAAGAAATCTGACGACACATTTTAAATGAAATTTCATTCTTAAACTTCTAAACATCCCACAATATTACTTTTTACACCGTCGTATAAAGAAAAAAATGTACTTTTAAATGCAATTTGTTTAAAAGCTGTATCTCAATTTGTTTCTGAATTATTAACATTTTTTTTTTTTTTTTGTAGTTTACTTTTTTGTCATAGTGGCAACAGAAGGTATCCATTGTTGTTGAAAGTAAAGGGAAATACAGATTACTGTATAGACCAATCAGAAAACGAATAAAATGCGGATTAAACCAATAAAAACCTTCAGATATGCTTTTGATTTCCTACCCTGACAGAGAACAATAACCATTTTTCCAAATGGTTAAAAAAGATGAATTTGCTAATAGAAATCTATTTTTATATCTTCATCTACACCAGTCAAAAATAACTATACTTTTTGAGTTATATGTTTAAAACACTACCTTTATTTTTAGTTTGTTTTCGAAGGACTAGAAATAAAATTAACGTAAGGAATTTCAACTTTAAACGTACTTAATTCCTAAAGTACTTATAGCTGAATAACTCTTTGATATATACTAAATTAAAATTTACTGAAGACACCAAATATGTTGTCAGGTTTGGTTGATTTTTGACGGCCGATTATCTGCACTTAGGGATATAGGCCAGAGGGGGGAGTGCCCTTCGTGGGGGTATTTCTAAGGGAACCTAACCCGTATTTACGCATGGAAATCCATGGCTCGAAGAAAACCACGAAAACTCCGAACGATTAGACCGACAGGCACGATTAGGTTCGAACTCCCGTCTACCAGCTTCGAGAGCAGAACCTCTCAGCCACTGGGGTCAGGTTTGGTGCTAGTATTGAAATTTCCAAAGCTGATACTCAAGAGATACGGACCCCTCGTCACCCTGGCTCCCAAAACTTTTTGTAACCTAATGAGATTCCCCTTAAAGGCTACATCAGCCACGCGAAGAAACGAGAACGCTAATGTTAATCATATGAGGACGTTTTTTTTAAATTTATCGCTTGGATTTTAATATTTGATTCCCCCCCCCCCCCCAATAGGATAGCTGAGAACGATCTATAACCGGGCTAGTTGTTACTTTTAGATTTTGATTATAATTCCTTTATATTGTAATAGATTAAGTTTCAGAACCGGTTCCGAAAGTAAAAGCTTTTTTTTTTTTTTTTTTTTTTTTTTTTAAATCTGAAACCAAAATTAAAAAAGTAAAAACTAGCCTGGTTGTAGATAGTCCTCAGCTATATCATTCTTTATACATTATCATTTCATTATTAATACACTATCATTCAAATAATAAAGTCCAAGCAAGAAATTTAAAAATAACGCCCTCATAGGATTAACATTAGCGTTCTCGTTTAGGGATGCATCGAATAGTGATTTTGGCCGAATACCGAATGTTCGGACAACAGGTGTACCGAATACCGAATATTCGGCTTGTCGAATACTTTTATATTTCAAAATTTAAAGGCATTAAAATGTGAAATTTTAAAACAATTTTACATAATATTTAAAACAGAAACTTTTATTCTTATAAACAAGAGCATTTTTCAAGCAAACTTTATGCTGAAAAAAATCTGCTTTGAGTTATTTAAGAACAGGATAGTTATAAAAAAAAAAAAAATTATTAATAAAATTTTGAATTTCATGACTTCTTTTAAGAATAAAAACAAATGAATAAAATTTTCTTAAATTCTAAAACACTAACTGTTAAACAATAACTGTTCTAATCCCTTTGATCAAGCAAGTAAGTTTTTAAATGCATCCTAGATCAGTGTCTGGAGTGCGCAATCATTTTCAGAGGTTGTAAACGTTGTTCTTACTTAGCAAGAAACTGATTATTTACTGGACAATGTTGAGGAACTTGCGTTTGTACATAATTAATCCCTATGAAAATCCTCAAGATTGATTAATTTTCTTAAATAATACTTAACAGCAATTAAATAATGTAAAAACATTCTCTTTTATTTAAATATGATTCTGTTTGTAATTATTCTGAATATCTTTATAAGTTGACTGTTAAACGTAGAAGTTGTATAAGGTTTTAAAAAATAATTTTTAAAAGTTTTTTAAGTATTCGGTTCGGCCGAATATCTCGATGTTTGGCCAAACCGAATATTTGGCAACATGGCCGAATACCGAATAGATACCGAATATTCGGTGCATCCCTATCGTTACGCAAAATGACCCGCTCGCTAATGCAAATCCTATGCAAGAATTTTCTAAAGATACCTCATTTACATTTCAATATTTTTAAATGATTTTTTTCATTGGATAGCTCAGATTGATCTGTATAAAGCCATTTTGTTACTTTTACGATTTTGTTTGCAGATTTTTTTTTTTTTTATGAGGATTCTTTCACTTTCTAAACCGGTTCCGAAAATGAAAGTGTCCTAATTAAAAATACCTGTAAGCAAAATCGAAAAAGTAAAAAACGGCCTTTGTACCGACTAATCTGACCTATCTAATGAGAAAAAAAAATTAAAATGCAAGCGAGATTTCTTAAAAAATTCTTCCATTGGATTGGTAGTAACGAGCGGGTATTTTAATGTGACTAAAGGACACTTTTTTACTGTTTTCCAAAATTACGATACATCCCGAGATGTAGAATATGGGTTGGTCATTTGGTAGTCACTATGTATAGTGTATATATTGTGTAAATATATATATATATATATATATATATATATATATATATATATATATATATATATATATACATATATATATATATATATATATATAGAGAGAGAGAGAGAGAGACAGGGAGAGAAATGTTTATAAAAACATTTACACATAATAATTCACTACATCGGAATTACTTCACTGCTTTGGAAACCATATTCAACCACACGCCAATGCGGTAAAAATGGTATTATAAAATATTTTTAGTATAAAAAATCAATATCGTTACACATTTTGGAAAGCATAATTTAAATTTAATTACATTAAAATGTGAAATAAATATTAAATAAGTCTTAAAAATGAAATAATAGGCTAATTTAAAAAAGTATAAACCAGTATAAACAAAATTCCAACTAATAATGTCGAATATTTTTTTAACATGGCATTCTGTGTTTTATTTATCTAAGTCTAACTTTGCCTAAAATAATAAATACTGAAAAAAATATTTTATACATATGAATATGCAAAGTGATTGATCATGGAAATTCTTTACAACATATTTAAAACCACGTCTAGCACGTGTTTTTGCGTTTCTAAAAAACATGTTAAAATGGCTGTAGACAAAAATAGGTTTAACAGAATTCCATTTTGAACCATATAAAGAGTAAAGGGATATAAAATATATAGCATCAAAAAGCGATTATTATTTTACATATCCTGTGATTTAAAAGCATTCTTATAAAATTGCAGTAAAACTATCAGATGGTTAAAGTGTTTTAAAGACGATTTTAAAATGTACTTTAACTTATGATAAAAAAAAAATAATAATAACAATCATGTAATAAAATAAAAATACAGTAACATTTTACCTGGTTCGCCATTTTCTTGAAAAGCAGGGACTTCACCATGGATGGGAAATTTAAAATTTTCCATATCAGCTAACAACACCGTAACTATCACGTTGCAATATTTAAAAGGACACACAGCATACACAACAGTCAACTACAGACTAAACCTGAACTGAAGGAACATGTTGCTATACTTCATTTGTATAAATGCACCAATCATATTCTTTTAAATCTATTTCCTACTTTTCTGTAAATATTCCTCTATTGGGGGTGGGGATTCATGTACTTAAATAGATAACAATCAAATTTTTACTGGCCCCACTGGTGAACACCCCCCCCCCCCTTTCTACTTCAACTACCAAAGGATTAAAGGGAATTTAAATGGAGGTGAGCATGCAGTCAACACCTTTTTAAAGCAAATAAGTAAAATTTCTGAGGTAGTTAGATATCATAGATCATGAGATAGTTATGAGAAATTTTTTTCCGAGGTAGCAAACTGAAAAATGAAAAATAAGGATATGTCAGGAAGTTGTATAGATTTTACTTGAAATGTTATTTTCCTATTTTAAAACCGAAAACTTAAAAATATTACTGTTTTCTTTCCCTTTTGCTCTCGACTTTCAATAATTAGCAAACATAAGTACGTAGAATTGTTTAAATATAATAATAATATCATAAGCTAAAGATGCTCGTTTACATAGCTTATGTAATAATAATAAATATAGTAATCTATTTTTTGTAGTTAATATAAATTGTTAGTTTCAATTACATTGGAAAAATGCAACTATTTCCTTTCAATCTGTTTTGATAATTAATATTGGCTTTTCATAATTATTTTAGAAGGTTTCCTCATAAACATACTATACTTGGAAAACATATGAAAGCTTCAACAAAAATGTTAGAAATAAAAGGAGTTCTTTTCTTTCACTTTGTGCATTGAAGTATTATTTTCTCAGTTTACAAATAAGCAGATATAAAATTCCAATTGCATCAGATACTTACCAATTTCTTTAAGATAATAATACTCTACTAGTTTTTTTTATTGTTTTAAGAAATCAGGTGGAATTGGTGAAATTGGAGAAAATAACATTGAAACCATTATCAGGGCTTTTTATCAGAATTTTTCATCTCGTAGTGAATAACAATCCAGTATGTTTTGCGTACATATATGAATAGCTGATGAGCTAAATCAATATAACAACATGCATTGAAGACTATATATATTTGACTATGAAATACCTTTATAACTTTTCTCTTTAAAGTAACATTGAAATAACTTCTTAAAAAATTCATTTAATACATGGATTAGTAGTACCGTATTTTATGGAAGGAACGCCGCACTCCTCAAATTGGCCTGAATAAACTTAAAAATATCGTAATCGCCGCATCCATCGGAACGCTACTTTTGTCGACAGCCTCACATTGACCTAACTTTAATCAAAGTTTTCTGAGCAGTGTAGGATGCCTCGTTTTTAATATCTTAAAATGTCTGAAGTTTTATTTAAAATATTTAAATCCTATTTTAAATATTTATGAATTTTTAAATTAAGGAAACTTAGTTGGTATTTAAAAAAAATCGTAAACGCCGTACTTGGAAAAAAAGTAACTTTTAAACTCGTAAACGCCGCGGGGTTTCTTCCAGAAAATACGGTAATACAGTTTAGAAATGAGTAATAGAGGCTTTACATTATCTTGTTCCAAAAGCATTATTGGTTGCATAAAACAAAAATATCTTTATCTTTTCAGCTTTCTTGGCGTTGAAAGATTTGAGGGGGGGGGGGGGGGGTTCAGTTCGGAAATATTTCTATATTAACATAAAACTTGCACATTTCCTAATTCTATAAAATATTAAAAAAATATATTTAAAAATATTTGAGTGGAGCTATAAATATTGCACAAAATCCCTATAATATCAAATTTAACTAATTTTAATTGGCAAAATCCTAAAATTTATTAAATGATAGTATAAATCTGCATATGTAATCAGTAAAATATAATAAAGATCAATTATTATGATGAAGTGACCAATTGAGGATCTTATGCTTGGTATTCCCGAATGAAAACAACAAAATTTATTCCCCTTTGACATGATCATTGAAGCTTTTACTGAGAAATCTAAACCCGACATCATTTTCGCATTCGCAAAATTTACATACGCACTTTTCATACCATATTCACAATGTTAAAAAAAATGGTATTTTAATTTGATCATTTTGAAATCATTTTAACTCAAAACTTGAAGTCACCATTGTCAACAACATATTCACATGTAAACAGTAACACTCTTAACTTCAGATACAATAATCTCAGTACCGAAGAGTAAACATTGCCGTAATTTATATTTTTTTAGACACATGTGTTAAAATGTTTGTATTATCTAGGAAAATGATAGTTTTCTTTTAAATATGACGTCATTATCACTTAACCCGGGAGAACTCGCTAGTGAGAATGCCCAGTTGCTTTTCTTTTACTTTACATTCATATAATATCAACTTTTTTTGGTTGCCTTAGTACTTTTATTCACAAAATAGGTAAAATAATTGTAAAACATTTTGAAATTTTAATTAAAATGAAAAATGATTTAAATAAGAGTCTTTAAAAAGTACGACTGTGAGAAAAAATCTCATGCAGCGAGTTCTCCCGGGTTAAGCACTTCGCCTAGTGTCTCAAAATTAGTATCGGTACACATTCAGAAGGAAATAAATGTGCAAACTTTATAAGGAAAAATTTGTGTTTTCAAAAGCAGTACGTCATTTACCGTTCAAATTATTTTGGCGCAGTATGTTCCTAGTTTGATTTTGCGCCACTAAACCCTATACAACAAAATTTAAATAATAGAAATTAAAAAAAATAATAATAATTTTTGTCAGAAAATGGCATGAATAAAGATAAATAAACCTCAGTATTCTTTCTTTTCTGCAATCATGAAAGCTACCTAATTACCGCCATTTTGAAGGCATTTCGTAAAATATTTTTAAAATTAAAATATAAAAATGGGGATATTAAAAAAAAAAGCTAGTGCGGGTACATATACAAATAAACAGCTTCCATTAAAAAAAAAAAAAAAAAAATAGTAAAATTTGTTGAGTAGAAAGCTCAAGGCACATGACTAAAAAACGCCTTGTGTTTTAAATGTGCATAATTATATATATATATATATATATATAAAAGCAAATTTCGTTATTTTGATAAAATTACAGTAAAATTTCTTAAAGAATAGCAATAAAATTTTATTAGTTAAGAGAATTTCGGAAAAAACTTGGGGAACCTGATATTATTTTAAACCTCAAAATATCGCCAAGATCCTCATTGTTTACTAGTCTAACTTGACGAAGCGAATTTATTCAGGCGAGAACAATAAAGTTCTTTAATATATATCACTATTTTTGGACAAAGACTTCCCATCTGAGCATGCACACTGTATGTCACTGCTCTTCTATAAAGACTAAATTTATGTAAAACATTGCGCTTTATCAGCCTGTGATTTTGATTCTGTTATTTTTAAAGTGAAGTATTTTCACCTGTGACGAATTCCAAAGTAGAGGGGGGAAATGACGCATTTCTAGAAAACATTTCAGTTTTAAGATTAATAAAATGACGTCAATTGCACCCGCTAAAGCATTTCACTTTTACGATCCAGTCAAACAATATAGAAAAGTATGTATATGACGTCATTATCCCGGAATAATACACAAACACGGTAAAACACAATATCGCTTGGCAAGACAAATCGGTATCTAATGATTCATAGGATTTCACTTGCTTGTTTATAATAGCTCCATGTTTTATCAGAAATTATTTATTTGTATTTTTTCAAACTTCGGATTCGAGATAAGATTTTTGGAAAGTTATTGGTGTCGAAGAGTAGGGGAGAGTGGGGATGAAAGGGAAATTTTGTCTTTATAAGCTTACTAGCAAACCCCGCGAGTAGAGGGAAAATGAGCGTCCGGCCTCAGCCGCAGGAGCAAGGAGCCAGTTACCTGAATCCTTCCGAAGTTAGACTAGACCTTATCTGTGTTATCTAACACTGTACTTTTTAGTAGCGCCAGACCGAATTGAAAGGAGACGAGTGTGTGCTTCATTCTAGGATTATCATCTAAGAGGATCATTTCCAAGACTGCATTATCTAACATATTACTTTTTAGTCGCACCAGCACGAATTGGAAGGAGCCAACCGTCTGATTCATTCTGGGATAAGATTATCCTTTAAGAGGATAATTTCCAAGACTTCATTATCTAACATGTTATTTTTTAATCGCGCCAGCACGAATCGAAAGGAGTCGAGCGTCTGCTTCATTCTAGCATTAGATTACCATCTAAGAGGATCATTTCCAAGACTTCATTATCTAACACGATACTTTTTTACTGAAGCTAAGAATTTTTTTCGAGAGGAGATATACATATACTTACATATAAAAATTTGGAAATAGAAGGGAAGTTTTAATTTCATATAATAAAAATTAATTTAAAAGGATATTAACGTTTGAAATAGAGAAGAGCACAAGAGTAAGCTATTCTCATAGGGAAGATTTTTTTCTAGCGATATTTTGATTTTCGTGTTATTACCAATTTAGGATAAATATATAAAATAAATGCTTAATAATACAGCAACAAAATAAAGTTAAAAATAATTTCTCTAACCATAATAGTAATTAAATGTTAGAAGTACAATTCAGGATTTGTTGTTTTCGATTTGAAAAGAAAAAGGTATGCTAATTAGATTAATTTTCTTTAGTTACTAAACTTTTAAAAAGAGTTTAGATAGATTATAGATAATTTAAGAAAGTAAAGGAAAATTTTTAGAAGGGTTTAGAACAATAAAATATAGATTTACCATGATAACACACTTCTTTTCTCTGATTATGAAATATAAAAAAATTACATTAGCAAAGAATTTCCTATATTAATTTTCTATTCGAAAGAAATGAATACTTCAATTGAGAGAGATGTTTTTAAGGTAATTTTAAAATTTTACCAGAAGGATTAACAAATCGAATTTTCCTGAAAGATGTGATCTTTAGCTGAATGTGACCTAGGGTCAAAACTTCCACCCAGGAATCGCCACGGGGAGGCAGATCACGTGATTCCCATCACGCACACATTTACACACACACACACACTCACGCACGCAATTAAAAAAAAATTTTTTTTTTTAGCTAGCCACTTTCAATGGCGAATATTTCGCAGTCTTAAGTTCATAATACTTTATTTCTTTTAACTGCCATCCAGATCCCATTCGTATAAATTTCTCAAACGATTTTATAATCTTTTGTTGACTCTGCTCTAAGTTTTCCTCAATACTATCGATGGTAAACTGCGGGTATGTCTCACCATGGAAATAAGTAGCAAGAAATTCTTCTTCACCTTCTATGCTACACTTTTCTAAAATCACTTTTATTAGTAGATGCCACTTGATTGCTTGGTTTTCTTCTACAATCTTCTCCAGAATCTCTCGTAGTTCATTTCGACTAGCTTCATAAAAGATAGTGAGATCAAACATAGTCTCTTTTTCAGGTTCTATCAAAACGGTCTTGAAAACACCCAATGCTTCAGTTACCTTCCTTACTTTTCTACTTGATTGTGGTGTCGATCTTTTATTCCTTACGGAGACAAATTTTGCAGGTTTAATATGACTCACACACATATGATGCTTCAAGTTTGATTTTTTTTAAAATTTCGAATCACATTCTTCACAATTGTAAAGGCAATTTCCATGACTTGATCGCATATGACGCATGAGATTTTGTTTAGCAGCAAATTTTAATTCACATTCTACACAATGATAAGGCAAATTTTCATGAGATTTCATATGCTGTCTAAGATTATCTGCTCTAGAAAATCGATGATTGCAGATAGAACATATAAAACTTTCCTGAACCACACCATGAATATTCTTATGTCTCTTCAAATTACTTATTTTAGAGAATGATTTCTGACATACATCACAAATCTTACCCTTCTGAAAAGAAAAAAAATCACTTGGTAATCTATCTTAGTCTATATAAAAAATGAAAACGTTTTCATATTTAAACCCAAATGAAATCAAAACACACTTTTCTCCACTCTCTTTTATTTATAAACATTCTCCTTCTTTCCAATTTTAATATTGTAAAAACATATAACAATTGTATTGAATAAAAAATAAACGTTTTTATCATCAAAATAACCAACAAATCAATTTCAGTAAAAGAAATATTTCCATAAATTTTAAAATATTCTATTTTTAAAGAATACTATTACTTACACAGGTTTAATTAAAAAATATATAAATTCATTTGAAATGTTTTAAAGACATTCATTTAACTACGGAAATTTCTATCTGTTGAAATATTTTAAAGACATTTATTTAATTACTAAATTTCTATCTGCTGAAAAGTAGCTTCACATGTATTAACACACTTTTGAATAAAGAAACCTAATACATTTACAAATTAGATAGAAACTAACTACATAAAATTTACATCACATGAAATATTATAAAATACTCTTCACCATAAATATTATTAATAGATTCCATTTAATAACCAAAACTTAGCCAAAACATTCCCTATGAAAATATACTAGATCGCTTAAAAGAAAGAAAAAGTATTTTAGTTAAAAAATAACAAAACTTATTAAAACTAATCACAAAAATTTCATTAAAATTTAAATAATAAAGCCTTTCAATGAATTCTATTTCATACAAATCATCAACCTTTTAATATTATATTTCATAAAACTCACGAAAGCTACCTTCATTAGTTTTGAAACCATAGAAAAACTTAAGAATAGTTTTCTGATAAAAAAATTACTTTTAATAAAACATTTTTTAAAAACGCTATTCTCACATATGAAGAAGTTCACTTATCAGACTTTAATCAAAAATAACCAACTCATATTCACTTATTAATAAGAGAACCGTTTAAGAACAGGATAAAAATACAATGCGTTCCCATTAATTCAAATAAAATTAGAAAAAAATCGACTTTAAGCTATGCATAAAAACCACTAAAAGGTACTACTTTTTCTCTCTATTTGAAAAGAAATAATTTTCTTATATATAAGAAAACTAATTAAATACTTTTAATTTCAATTAAATTAGTAACACTCAAACTAATTATACTCACACTTAAATCATACCTAAGTCATTTTTCTCTTAAACGTTTAAACTAATCACACTTAAAATAAAAATATCCCCATTATTTAAAAACACATACAAATCATCCTCCAAAAAGTATGTTTAGAGATAGGGCAGTTTCTTTCAAAAAGGTAGGATTTCAAAACATCTCACAAGACTATTTAAAGTTAATTTAAGAATGTAAAAAAATATATAAATAGAAATTTGACTTATAAAAAGTAAAATCATTCTCCTCCTCTCAAAAAGATAAGTTTTCAAATCACTTCACAAAACTATTTTAAGTTAATTAAGTAATATATAAATATATTTCATTTAATATAAATAAGAATTTCACTAAACAAATCATAAATAGCATCGAATAAAACCCACATTACACGTACATTTCTATTAATCAAGATTTTACTATATTATTAATATTATCACAAGGCTTTTAGAAAAAAAAAAAAAAAAAAAAGAAAATATAATAAGAGCTAAAAATATCTCACCTCATTGGGATGACTCAACAATCCCTCAATGTTAAGTTCATTTGACTCCATAATACTAAATCCAAAATTAATTATGTTGACAAACTATAAGCTTTAAGACACACCACACAGGGGGAAATTTTTATACTAAATGAAGTTTCTCAAAGCGCGCACAAGATTAAATAGCAAGACCTTATCAGATAAGATAATCTAGGGTTTTTCCAGTAGATTACTCATCACACGATTACCCCATGACATTAGTTATGTATGTGAGTATGACTCATATCAAGACATGAAATTTATACATTATTATTTAAATTTAACTTCGAATTCTAAAATGATGATAAAAAAACTTAACTTTCAGTCATAAAAAATTCTTCCACAATATACTTCTGCGTTCATCTACAAAAAGTATACACGTTTATTAATTTCGCTAAGTATAACTTTTAAGTGTGCAGATATAATTAATTTTAAAAATACTTTAAATTATGATTTTATATCACAATAAAAGATTACCTAAAACTGCACACGCATACACACACACACATATATATATATATATATATTAATTAATTAATTAAATCCTCCCAATGATAAATTAAATATGCTTAAATGATTTTAATACATGATTTGTTTACTATTAAATTCAAATACAAACACATATTTCTTTTAGAAGTTATTTTCACTAGTTAAAAATCAAATTTAAATCTTAATAAGTTCGAATAATCTAAAATCAGTTTACAAATTTCATAGATACATAGATGATTTTATTTTAAGTCAGGATTGCAAGATAAAAACATGATACCAATTTCGAAAAAATAACTAACAAAAGGTTTAAAATATTAAATTAAAAGGTCAGCTAAAAATTATAATCTAAGGATTTAAAATATTTTCAACTGAAGTTTTAAAATGAGAAATTTTACAAATTTTAATTGCCAGTTTTCTAATGCATTATCAATCTCTTTTAATGAATACCTCTATTTTAAAGAAGTTCTTCTAACAGTGACTCATCATTTGCTAGACATGTCCTACTATGCCTAATCTATGATAAGATAAGACTTAGATTAAATTCACAAAGAAATAGACGAATACTCTACATATACTACAAAAATTACTTTGTCAAATGCATTAAATATAGTTTTACATTAAAGTTATCTCTCAAAGTTTTATATTAAAATTAACAGATGAATTTTTCAATTGAAAATACTTTAAATTAGTATTAGTTTTTAATATATTAAAAATTCTTTCTTTTTCATGTTTATTAAATTAAAATATTATTTTAATAGACTTGTTTCACTAAGCTCTTTAGTAAATGTACTCAAATCAAATTTAAAAACATCGAAGCCATATAATCTAGTATACAAATTTCTAATTCAATTAATATCATTATCTCACAGATTAATAAAAAATAAAATTATTAAAACCCAAAATGTATATTATTTAACACAGCAGAAAAATCAATTAAAACAAGATTTTATAAAACAACACTTAGAATGTTTCAGACAGTATAAATGATTTTTAAACCTCCATATAAGATTGATTAAATATTGATTTCATCTCTTAACAACAATTTTATATAGAGAGATTTCTTTATTTAAAAACACCCCCAATGAAATATGTCTGAAAATTTCGAACACACAAACTAAACCAGATATTACATAACAAAAGAATTTGGAAAAGCACTCATTAAAATTATTACTCATTAATTAGCTTACATTTAAAAAAATTCTAAATTTATAAATCTACTATTAAAAGATATTAACAAGTAATATATCGTTACTTATATATTTACATGTTAAATTATTCCATAACTAAAACGCTATCTAAGGAAAACCATACCACTTCTACAAAATTCACTAATCACTATTACAATTTATTAAAATTATTTTAATTTAATCAACTTCACCAAGTAAAAGTGTCTGAAAATTTCATGCTCATACAAAATTAATTAGTTATTAATGTACTACAAAAACATACATTAAAATTATTATTCATTACTATAAATATAAAAAAACCTCCAAATTAATTAAACTTCTATTTTAACTTCATATTCAATTAAATATCCTGAAACTATAAATACATATTTTTAAATTATAAAACATTCACAGACAAAAGAATATTGATACTTACATGTTAAAAAAAAATAATAATGTATCTATCATTCATTTATATCCCTGTGATAAATAACACTTATAAAAAAATTATTAAAATAATAGCTTATCAAAATAATATTTGCAAATTAAAAATGTACATTAAAAAATAAAAGATATTAATTATACTAATTTAAATATTCAATTATCTTTCACTCACAAACTCCCAACGCATTGAATAATAATAATAATAATAATAATAATAATAATAAATTCAAACTCGAATTATCCATTGCTAAACCTAAATAATAAAAAAAAAAGCCTAAAAAATCAATTGAACTTATATTTTAATTACATATACATTAAATATACTGAAATTATAAATATAAATTTCTAAATTAAAAAATATCCACAAAGAAAAGAATTAATATCGAAAATTACATGTTTAAAAATACAATTTCACTTCATTCATATATTAATCATCGAATTATTATCTATCAAAATTATTTTAGCAAATTATACATTACATATTAAGAAAACAAGATATTTATTACACTAATTTAAAAATTCATTTAACCTTCTAACGACAAACACAAAAAGATATTATAAATATTCATTTCAAACGCAAAAATTACTTTAAATAGCCCCATAGATGGCGCAACCAACAAAAAAATGAATCCGAAACTAATTTTAAACAATTAAATAATAAATTTAATCTAATTTCCCATCATCATCTAGTAGAGAAGAAATGAGCGCGTCCGGCTTCAGGAGGAGGCTGGAGGCTGTGGTGGTGGTGGTGGACAGCCTCCTCCCGAGACCGTCTTGTAAGAGGAGGTGTAAATGTGGAGGAGGGAGGGCGCCTCCTCCCGAGAATGTCTTATAAGAGGATTTTTTTCAAACTTTTATCAAACTTTTTTTATTTATTTTTCATTTCCACGTTTTCTTTATTATTATTTCAATGTTATTATTATTATTATTCTTATTTTAATTTACATACTTACTTTTTAAAGCAAATTTTACATTTCTTTGCTTATGTGTTGTTAAAAGAACTTAAATGTTTATTTTATTTTATTATCTCTCATTTTTCCAATGGCAACACTTTATTTTTCTTAATTCGTGGCATTACCTTTTATTTCTTTGCATATATTTATCTTTATTTGGTGGCAACATTTTTTAATTTTATTTCGTCATATACATTTCACTTTATTGAATGCCAACATCTTTCAATTTTATTTCGTTATATACATTTCTCTTTATTCAGTGGCAACACTATATTAATCTTTATTCGGTGGCAACACTCTATGCGAAACTCTAACATCCCTTCTGGGACGACACACAAAAGAAAATTTTAAGCAAATCGCGACATTTTCTAAGTCTCGCTAATTCATTTCCACAATATATATCGTCATGTTATAGTACATTTCCTCCAAAAATTTATACTAAAATGATAAAATAGGTTTTTCTACACATATCAACTTCTCGAACAACACACTTCAGAAAATTTTAAGTGAAAACAAATTCTTCTCACATAAAATTACTCAGCGATTGTTGTTGCATGACTACAGATTTGTTAAACATGCTAGACTAACAAAAGCATGCAAAGAAAACCACTTAACAGAATTTCACAAGAGAGATTTTGAAATGGGACCATTTTTCTGAAAGAAGGGTCATTTCACAAACTTACCGTGTTCGAATTCCATGTTAGCGTTCAGGGAAAAAGAATTCAACCAACATTACCTGAGTTAAAAACAAATTTCGAACAACAAATTTTCTAACGAGTCCAAATTCAAAATTAAGTCCATAAAATAAAAATTTTAAAAAGAAAAAATTTTTCCATGTCTTGCTAATTTTAAAAGAAAAATTTTTAAGAAAGAAAAATAAATTTTACAAAGTTTTTTCTACCACGCGAAAAAAAAAATAAATAAATTCGGAAAAAATTTTTAAAGAAAAAAATTTTATCACGCGAAAAAAAAAAAAAAAAAAAAATTCTTCAAAGAAAAATTTTCTATCCTTCTATATATAAAAAAAAGTTTTGATTTGGAAATGGACCAATGAACATCTGCGTAGATATTCCGGGTTGATCCGCATCCAATTTGAATGCTTAAGCATGGCCTTTCATCGTTAATATTAAGAAAACTGTTGCATACAAAAATATGAAAATCGGTGGTATAATAGAAAAATGTTTGATAAACACGCTGATGCAGACAGTTTTCAAATCGAAGAATTATTTTAAGAGATATTTAATGCTAAAGTTGGACAAAGTCGTTCCATTAAAAAAGTTTTATTTGAGCAAAAACTATGCATGAGAATTTAATCATTTTTAGATCATTTTATACGTTATAAGTTCCCAATGCGCAGATTGCATTTATTTTTCTTATTTGACGCATTTTTTGAGGTTTTATTTCTATTTTTAATTCAAATTTTCAGCATTTCGAGAGATGTTTTTTACAAATTTTAGAAAATGTCATTAATTTAAACTGTTGCCAATTGTATAAACAGCGAAACAAATTATCATATCAAATATTTCTTCAAATTAAAAATTTATTTACACGTGACTATTACAAACAGAAAAAAAACTTTAAAATTAGAATTAAATGATTACATGTTAAAAGCAGGAAAATTACGTCATAAGAACCATATTTACACTTGAATTTTACGTCATATTTAAAATGCCCAAAAAATATGGTAAAACAATTTAAATTGAAAAATATATTTGCGCGAGATATTTTGAGATAATCTTTTCAACTATTATCGTGAATTCGAAGACAGCGCAAATAATATTTCCTTCTAACAACAAAAGTATTTTTACGTGAATATTAATAAGAGAAATAAAAGTTTGGTGTAAATTACGTCAGATTTGAAACAATACATTTAAAATGAATTATTTGAAAGAACTATCTTATAGCGCTGCTAAAAAATACCGGGAGACAATGACACTGTTTACTTAATTCATTTTACATTAGCTTATTTTCAAATAACTAATGTGTTTAATTAAATACGAAAACAGCCATTGTATCTCTTAACAGCAACAGATTTGGTCTTAAAAATCCCCAATCCAAGAAAAACGAATGGAAACCCGTTTACAGAGAGATCGCTACTGTTTTTTTTTTTAAATTTTAATTCAATATTTTTAAAGCCGATCAAATGCGTGCAATTAGCGTGCTTTTTGGATTTTGGTGTGCCTGAACGGGGGTTGGCGAGCGTAGCTCGTAGGGGGCAGAGCCCCCTAGTTTCTTGAAAAAAAATCTTAACAATTTTTTTAACTTTTTAAAAAAAAGAAAAAAAAATTATTTTCAAAATAAATATACCGCGCCCTAACTGTCAGCGTGCTCTAACATGATCCTTCGCAAAAAACCTTATCCATTCACACTTCCGCTACACACTTCCGCTAAAATATCACTATCTAACAACACTTCCGGTCTACTTCCGCTCCAAAACACGCTTATCAACGTCGTACTGTAAGATAAAAAACTCCTGAATGACCTTCATTTGACCTCTATCGTACCACCGACCCACCGGTGACGCTGAACCGGCATAATCACACTACTTATTTCCCTCTAAAATTTAAAGAAAATGTCAAGTTTAATTACGAAATTTTCGCAAAAGAAAAATAATTGGAAAATACACCCAAAACTGTTGCGCCATCTATATTGAATAAGAAAAGTCGAACTTATTATAATTTTGCGCATTTCAGTTTTTGATGGTGTTTTGAGAAGTTATTTTAATTCGTTATTATTATTATTTTGGAATTATATGGAATATTTCTAAAATTTTTTACTACATAACTTTTTAGCTAATGATTGAGTATTGATTTAATTCAGGAATGATCTCATTTCACCGTAAGGAAATTAGTCTCATCAAAAAATTTTAACCACCTGTATTTCGATCGGAAAAGAGGAAGAAAAAAATTATTTGCGGAAATATAAAACACTGGTTTTTATTATTTTTGAAGAAAAATTATATACAATATTTATAACTGAGAATTTTTGTTCAGAATATATGGAATATGGAATATATAGGAATTAATGAGTCCAATTAAAAAAAAAAAAATTGCCATATATTAACCGATCTGAAGAAAGAAAGAGAAAAAAAAATCAAAAAACAGAACACTATATTCCTTCACACACTTTTATATACACATACCTTCGCATTAACATTAAACACAGGCTTTGGGCAAAAATATATGCATTTTTTTTTATGAAAAATTGATTTTATTTTTAATGGGCGTTGAATTACGCCCCTCCACCCCCTTACCCACACAACTA
Organism: Maratus speciosus; assembly: GCA_963932465.1. Classification (NCBI taxonomy): domain Eukaryota; kingdom Metazoa; phylum Arthropoda; class Arachnida; order Araneae; family Salticidae; genus Maratus; species Maratus speciosus. Next base: position 322,901,496 of record OZ010794.1, read on the forward strand.
AAACGGAACAAGCCCGAATTAAATATATATAGATATTAATTAAATATATATGTAATATATATAGATATGCACTGTTAAAACATTTTAAATATTTTAATATTTCAAAAATACTGTGTCATCTGTATTAACGATATTTCTGTTCTGAAAATTTCTTCGGTAGAAGTAGAAAAACCTTCTGCTAATCTTACATTGCAGGAAATTAAAAGGCAAAATATTCAAAATTCTAGAGAAAAGATGTGTAAAATAGTTCAGAATTGTAAGTAGATTAACAAAATATTTACAATTACCGTAAAATAAATTGTGAGTCATAAGTCAGTAACAATATTTGAGATTCTCAGCTGTGCAGGTGTGGCCGAGAGGATAGGACGGCCAGTCTAGTAACCACGAGGTCCCCAGTTCGTATCTGCGAGGGGTAAGTGTAATCTTGAAAATTGAGTTAAATGAGTTAATCATGTAAAATGTGCGAGATCTTGTATTGAAATACGTGTGTACCCCCCCCCCCCTTTTTTTTAAATACAGAAATTTCCAAAATAAATAAATAAATAAATAAATAAATTTTTCCAGAAATTGAAGAAAATTTTCATTAAAATACGTAAATTGTACTGGCGTCTTGATTGGCGGTACAATTTTTATATTTTAGAGGATTTTTTTTCTGTGTATAAGGCTTACCGAAAAAATGGCTGCTTTTGAAGAAATTAAAGGTGGTCAAACATGGATGCATTTCAGACATTTGAAATGTCTTAAATTTAGACACATACAAGCGTCTTAAAAATTTAGACACTTTAAAATGTCTGAAAATGGAACACTCCGTTTCAGACACTTATGTGTCTGAATTTCAGACATTTCAATTTACAGTGTATATTCTTTATTTACTTTCTTTTTCTATTTTGAAGAGAAAATAGCCTCAAAAAATATATTAATCCTTTTTATTTCCCCTTTTTTTCCAAAAAAGTGTCTTCTGTTAATCATAAAGTGAATTTTGAATTAAAACTCTCATTTGCGTGTAACTTATTGTATTCACACTTTTTAATCAGTATTAGTAAAATGTATTTATGTTGTTCATTTTAAATATGAGGTTATTATTTATCCATTTTCATTAGTTACTAATATTCATGCCCCTTGTGTTTTTAACGTATACTTGTAAATGCCTGTTTTATTTCAAATATGGCTTCATATTTTTCCAAGCGAAATATTTTCTAAATGATATAAATCTTTTTCATTATTATTCCTTCTAATTATTACGCCATTTTTGACAGAAAACCTCTTACTAACGTAACAGATATTCATGCTTCAAGTATAATAAGCAAATATTCCTTTTTTATGTTTCAAATATGACGTGATATTTATTTTATTTTGATTACTTTATATTTAATTTTTTCGCGTGGAAATTGTTCAGAAAATTAATTGTCGAGGAGAAAGTATTATTCCGGGTTTTTATTTTCTTGGCAAAGTTAAAGAAATATGGTTAAATGTTACAGGAAAATTGTCAATTCATTGAGTATGAAAAATAATGGAATTTTGGATTATTAAGTAAAATTTTTGAATAAAATAAATAAAACATAGCCTATGTTCATTTCCGGGTTGTAATCCACCTATATCTAAAGATACAAAAGCATTAATCCATCCGTGTAGATGCTGACTCCATTCAAATTTTAGGACACACATTCGCATTTATAATATTATAAAGATAAGGATAAGGATATAATGTATTGAGCTTACTTTAAAATAAAAATTTATAATTTATATTAGTGTTATTAATTAATAATAACAAATTATGAATATTTTAAATTAAAATTATACTTAATAAAATATTAATTTAATTTTTATACTAAAATTACTACTTTAATAATTAATCAATAGCAATGATTCATATTTTTTTTATATTCAAAGTTTTTGATTTATTTTTCCAAAAAAAAAAAAAAAAATAAATAAAGCAATTTTTCAAAAAATCAGTCTAAAATATAAAGTCTATGTAATTATTATTTAATAATAATAATAATAATAATAATAATAATAATAATAATAATAATACGAAATTACATAAATACGTAAAAAAATAATAGTAGTAGTGTTAGGTGATATTATTGTCCAGAGGTAGAGTTTTATTTTTTAAGCACAGTTATGGTTTACAATTCCCAAAGAGCAAAGTAGTGTTATTCAATTATATTTAAAGAGCAAGAAAAATATATTATAAAGGAACTAATAAATAAAAAAACAACACCTTTTTTATACATCATAATAAAGTTAATAACATTATAGTAACCGAAATTTAAAAAAAAAAAAAAATTATATTTGCATTACCCTTGTAATGATATTATATAGTTCATGTGATAGTTTTTAAACAAGTATTTGTTAAATTTATTATATAAACAATTAATAATTGAAATAATTTTGAATTGGCATTAATACATACATTTAATTAAAACAATTTAGCTTTTGAGTATTTTTGTATTTAACAATATAAAAATATAATTTTTAATAAACTGTTTTTTATTGTTATAAACTGTATTTTTGTTTTAAAGTTATTTTTTATTTGCTTTATTTAAAGTCATTATTATTATTATTTAAAGTTTTGTTTTGCTCTTTTCTTTATATTTCATTACAAGTGTAAACTCCATGTAAGTTAGTTTAGTTTTACCCCTTTCATTCACTAAGACCGTAACAATCCGACACCATAAACAATCCGGTGCCAGGACTTTTTAAAGCATTTTTGGTGTTGATGTTGGTATGTAATTTGAAATACTAATAAAATACCAACTTAATACTATTATCCCCTTCCTAGCGAAAATTCTGCATGCCAATCAGTTGTCAACCCCATGCTAACAATCGATCATCTTTATACAAATCTCAGATATAAATCCCCTATTTCATACAATAGCCTTTTCGTTCCAATAGTTCATACGAGGACCCCCTACTTAATTGTTTTCATTCGGTGAAGAAATATGAACGTTTTGAAAAGAACAACATTTCTCCATGTCTTTGACTTTTCTCATTCTGCTATCTTAATTTCAGAAGTAACTGAAATGTCATCCTATATAAATTTAGCGCATATGTTAGGATCATTTCTGAAAGGTGTTAGAGAATATTTAGAAATGATTTTTAAAAAGTCCTACAAAAATTGCAAAAGATAATTCAAAAGCCTTTTGTTAAAATTCTCTTTACAATAACACAGTTATTTTTTCTTCGATATTTAGCTATTGTTTAAAAAAATAAGAGAAGTTGATGAAAGGGAAGAGAAAAATATCTATTTAAGTAATTTTTCAACTAGGCAAAACGTTTCATTATTAACTGAAAGTAAATTATTAATGCAATTTTCATTTTCATTTGTTACATTGTTAAAAATAAATATAAAATAATTATTTAAAAAAAAAATTCTAGCCTGCTTTGATGCACGATTTAAAAAGTAATAATTCATTATAAAAATTCCATGCTAAGAATTGCCCCTTTTTTAAGAATATGTAAAATGTCACACTTATAAAATTGATGTTTCGTTAAATAATAGAGTGAATTGATTTGTAAAAATATTTGCAGATTTTTTTTCCTTATTTATTGCATAGTGTCCAATTATATACAATTGAATATGTGCATGTGCAAAAGGAGGCGACGAAAATTAAATCTCGACTTATAAGTATTTGAATTACAAGGACCTTATATTTATAAAAGTCTAAAATAGGAGGGGCTTCTAAAAAAAGCCGCAGATCTTTTCACCACATAAAAGATTACGTACGTTTACCATATGAAATTTTTGTACGCTGAGACAGTTAGAATCCGAGTTATAAGTGTTTGCGGTTCCGAGCCCTCGTACCTGCGCTTTATTGAAATTTGGGGAGCTTCAGTTAAAAATCCGATAAAGTCCCTCATTTTTAAAGATTACTTTTACCATACAACACATGATTATTATACGATAATTACAGCTCAAATTATAAGTATTTTAAGTTGCTAGGGCTCTCTATATATGATACACTAAAATGAGGGGGCTTTTAAAAAATTACAGAGCTCCTTTTCTCCCCCTCCTGAGAGTAATTACATATACCATACGAAATTTGCGTTGGGTGCTACATTTAGGATTCAATTTATAAACATATCAGTTTTTGTGTCCTATATTCCCGCTATACTAAAATTTAGGGGGCTTCGGTTATAAAATCGATAATGTCCTTCCTTTATAAAGATTACGTTTACCAGACAAAATGTAAGTTTTTTGCGATAATTACAGCTCGAGTTTCATTATTTTAATTTATCGGGACGTTATACTTATAATACATTAAAATATGGGAGGTTTCTATAAAAAAAATTAACAGACCTCCCCCCCCCCCATCTCCCAAATCGCATGGGGACCGAAATGTCCTGCTTCCGTGCGCACATGCCAATATATACATAGTATTCTTTTTATTACAAATTTTTTAGAGTTTGAATTCATTATTTGCTCAGTTCATCGAAATTATATCTATTTTATCACTAATTTAAGTGAGAAATGGGTTGCATTATTCATTAAACTGACATATTCTCGATTGGGAACTTCACAAATAACACATATAAAAACAAAATTCTGCATTATTTTAACGATTGCTATTTTTGTATAAAAGCAGTTAAAAAAAGCCCCTCTATTTCATAAATAATAATTATAAAAAATATACCGGTATTTAAAACCACCCTGCAACATGCTAGTTATAATTCGCTATATTTGAAAACAAAATCATGATAAAAAAAATTTCACTACTACGAATTGACGCTGCGATGAATTGTACGCGAAGAATTGTTCCGCAATGAATTATGCGCGACGAATTGACGCGACACCGCTTCGCAGTATTACATTTGAAACAAGTCGGAAATTCTTCGGGCAAATGAGGTGCGTTCGTACTATAACTAGTTTTATAAATACCTTATATACTCGTGTACAAGTCGAAGAATTTTAGACAAAATTCGGGAGTTGAAAATGGGGGGGGGTGGGGGGGTGGGGGGGGTGGAGGGTCGACTTTTATTCAAAAGGTAGTAAAAAAAAAATAAATAAATAAAAAAATAAAACCGCAGATAATCGGTGAATGGGCAAGCCTTTTAAGAAATCAGATGAGATATAAAAGCGGACAATGGCCATTTCCCCGTGATAGACAAAAAAGAGCTCAATAATATCCCTGCACTTATTCTGCACCCAATTTCTCGTGAGATAGAATTCTCTTCAATATAGTTGCATTCCTTTTAACATTTTAATCCCCTTTTTAAAAAGAGTTCAACTTAAGAATGCTTCTAGATATATCTCCTAAAAATCCTACAATACAAAGAAGTACTATATTTTAGCAGCCTAAGAAATTTTTTACCCTTGTTAATAAGGCTTGAACAGATTTTTTAAAGATTTTTTTTTCTTTTTAAGTATCATTGAATTGATGTGAATAGGTTTCAATAAGCTTCTTCGGTTTTACATAATTATATAGTTTTAAAACGTTGAATAATAATAATAACAAAGCTTGAGTAGAAACGTAAAAAAGTTTACTAATTTAATGAAAATTTACTAATTTAATTTTTTTCAAATATTCGATTACAAATAATTTTGCAACATACTACAAGAAATGTGATTCGACTTATACACGAAAATTCAATTTTTCCAAAATTTTGCTTAAGAATGGGGGGGGGGACTTATACACGAGTGTATACGGTATTCAGATCTTGGTGCAATAGCTGTTTCCATTCTTATGCAAAAATGCATTATTACAAAACTTATTACGATTATATATATTAAATTCCGTAATAGAAAAATAATAGGACTCCATCTTAAATAGGACGTAATCTACATGGCAACCTAGGATCATTGCCTATCATGGGATATCATTGAATTAATTACGTATGATAGGATTTAATAGAATGAAGAAAACTTTTATTAATATTTTTTAAAAGTTTTGTTCCGATTTTCATAAAATTTGATGTAACTCGACAAAATTCTGGAACTATTGTATGTTAAATTTCAAACCATTCGTTTGGGTAGTTTTTGCTCTGTTATATGTAGACATACGGACGGACCAGGCGACGACTATAGGTGGTACGTGTTTATATAATTACGATCGCAGCTAAAAAGCATTGAAAATATAAGTAACCCACAAAGCGGGGTTTTTTTTTTTTTAATCCTCACTGCAAATTGATTAAATAATATATAAATATGTGTAACCTTGGCGTGTGGGAATCGAGGGGGGGGGGGGGGGGTTGAGCTGAGTCAAGCTGTTGCATTCTGATAACAATTAATAATAATAATAATAATAATTTTAAATAAGAAAGAAAAATCATGCGTTAAGCATAGATTATGAAACACTTTCCAACACTTCCTGAAATCTTTAACAAAACTTCATTATAAGATAATTAAGTAAACATTTTAAAAAACATATAAAACATTTGAAAATCTGATTTGAGAAATTACATTCTATAGCCTTCCATGTATTCCAATTCTTTTGAACAGCCCTGTATTTGATCTGTAGGCTGATATATATACTATATAGTGAGGAAAATTTAGTTTAGCAAGGAAACACATAGCAGGTTGAAATTTCTCTTTCAGCAATTTATATTAATAAATGGGAACATACTTGAATACTTTTGTTCAGCCCTGTAGTTTACCTAATATCTTTATTATGCGCCACTATTTAGCTAAAATTTCATTCAAAACTAAATCACTTTTGAAACTTCTGAAATCATATTTCCAGAATTTATCATCTATAGACGGCCATGTATCTTAATGCAGTATCCTAAACTAAATGCAGTTCAGCGTAAAAATCATAAGACATTTAAAAACCACCTTTCAGCAATTTATGCTCATACTCAGTAACCTTTACGAATTCTTTTGTACACCTTGTATATCAACTATAGCGTTTATATATGCATCACATAGTATGCATAAATTGTGAAACTTAAAAGCGCATATCATAATTTAAAATGTATTTCCTGCCATTATCGCTAATATACAATACTTCGGATAGAATATACATGTCTGAAATGTTTTGTGTGTCCCTGTAAATGTTATGCCTTTCATATTATACATGAAATAACTTACGGTAAGCCTCACCGACGTATATAAATTTCATTATACTAGGTTGAGCAAAAAGTTCTGGGAAATTTGTGAAAGTTGCGTTGTTATGAGCAAATTAACAACAAAAGCAGCAAAGACTATTCTTCAAAGTAGACACTATCATATTCCAAGACTTTCTTCCATCGTTCTGCCAGATTCCGGATTTGCTGGAAGTACGAAATTTGTAGCCGTACCAGCACCTTCACCCTCAACAATTTCATCGACGGCTTTCAGAATCGCTAGACATTTTCTCCAATAATGCCAGATCGTCACACGCAAATCATACTGTATAATACACATTCTGGATCCGAAATTCTTGAACTCTTATAGATATACTACTAGTACTCTTGTACTCTTATATACGATACAAATTCTGGTAACTATTAAATTAAAAATTTCCCAGAACATTTTGCTCAACATAATATATGAAATTGCATAGTTAAAATACGCCACAAACAATTTTCCCCTATACCATCATGTAATGGAATTCTTTTGTGTGACCCTGTAAATGTAACCCCTGTAAAGTAACTATTCGTTGCTCCGCATATTTTACAAAATGCATATTTTAGCGCACTTCATAAATGCATATATATTTTATTATGTTTGAAAGGATGTAACATCTTTAAAATTCATTTGAAACGATTTTTTCTCATTGGCTGTATTGTAATGGAGTACTTTTGACTGTCCCTGTAAATAAACTAAACATGCTTCAAACTTCATTTGAAACAGGGTTCGTGCTATGCTAATAATCGTCAATAAAATACAAAAATTTCCAGACAATCCGAGTATATTTCTGAGAGTTTGAGTGCGAACTGCCGGACAGACGGACCGAAATCAATAACACTTTACAGAAAGATAGCGTTAGTAGAAATGCCATGTATTTCTTTGTTTATATATCCATTTTATTTCAGTTTAATCTATTTCTAACCCATTTTGGATGACTGAAGGATAAAAAACAGATTATTATAAACATAAATACTCAAACGAACACACACAAATCATATAAAAAAGCTAAGGAAAAAATTCAGTTCAGTGCTAAATTGACACATTGGCGCATGCGTGAAATTAAATTTATGACCTGTTTAATTTAAGGGAAAAGTATAGGACAAGATCCAGTTAGTCCGGTGGTATGAGACGCAAGTTTAAAGCTATAAATTTTTGTAGAAAACGCGAGTTCGACCTCAACACCGGGCAGAATGATTTCTGGTAAAAATTCATTTCAATAATGTCAAATTTTATTTCAGGAGGAGAAGTTAAATGATTTGAATTTCTTTTTTTTTTTTTTATATTATTCGAATGTTTTATAATTAAATAAACTGTAACACTCAATAATATTTTTAAAAGTAATAATTTTGTATTAAAAATATTTAAGTAAAAATATTTGCATGCATTTATCAATTAAATAAATGAACTGGTCTATATTTTAAGCCATGTTTTCTGACTACTGTCAAGAATATATATGTGTGTCTGTGTACAAAGAAAAGTTTATTATTGTTTTCCTTAAAAAAAAAAAAAAAAAAAAAAAAAAAAAAAAAAAATCAGAAAGAAAGAAAAGAATTCATATAAGAGCTATAAACGAAATTACCTTGATATCCATGGTTTTCTTAATTAAATAATGTAAGTTGTGTGTTCTCTAAGAAGGTCAGATGGACAGCACTATCTGTCCTTAAATCTGTACGAATCACTTATACAATATACCAATTCATCAAAATTTCAATACTTGATAAATTTAAAAGCAACTAATTAAAAATTCAAGCACTTTTTCTAATTAAATGAAATACTCAAGTTATTTACCGAAAATTCTTGACGAGTACTATTTAGTTATCTTTAACCCGTAACAGGGAAGTGCAATCTCTGAGACAAAGCTGATTTTTATTTATTTATTTAATCGCAAGGGTTATATCATGTGTATCAGAATTTTGAAATACCGTATATACTCGTGTATAAGTCGACTCTTGTATATATCGACACCCCTAATTCTTGAGCAATATTTTGATAAAAAATTAATTTTCATGTATAAGTCGAACCACATTTCTGGTAGTATGTGGGAAAATGATTTGTAATCGAGGATTAAAAGAAAATTAATAAATTTTCATTACATTATAGTACAGGCAATAGGGAATTTTACCTAGCAAAATTCATGGTAGTTCTGGAAAAAGGCTTACTATATGTTTTTTGGGTCGCTGAATCCGAATTTTTAACTTCTCACCAAAATTTCCCCCGGCAGCCCCGCCAAATTTTGGTAAAAAGACCCCCCAAAAAGGTTTTTATTAAATAAATCAATTTTTTTATATTATTTTAGGGGAAAAGTATCTAGAAATTCAGAAAGTAGACAAAATTTGCAACAAATTAGATATATGACATTATGACTTAGGATGATGGGGAAGGGGGGATCTGCCTCGGAACCTGCGCGCGTTGCTGCGTGGACTAAGTTGCGCAATTCCACTTAAGGGTGTATTCCGATCCAAACTGCTTATTTTCTGATTCATTTTAAAGTTCGTTTTTGCTCTCAAACGCATCAAACTGGGAAATTCTCTTATTTAGAAAATACATGATGTGCCGTGTTTCTCGATTTTTTGATAAATGCAGAAAATACTGTATTAAACGCTGTCAAAGTTGGCGTTTTGGACCGAATTTTCTGAAGAGGGCTATCTGGGAATGAAGAAAATGGTCATACTGAGAAAATAATTGTTTAAAAATCAAATTCTAATTGATTGAGCTGAAAATGAAATCACACGGCATGTTAAACATGTCTTCAAAAATCACCCCCAGCAAGTTTAATCTTTTTACTTTTAAAAATGAGTCTGAAAATGTCTCAGAAAATTTCGAGCTGTTGAGGGTGGAAAAACATTTTTTCGAATACACCCTTAACCACTCACACGTTTCCATTCGCACTCCCATCTCCCCTCCGAACTTTCCTTATAAGGTTTACTTTAATTTTTTTGGGTCGCTGAATCCGAATTTTTAACTTACCCCCAAAATTCCCCCCCCCCCCCGAAACCCCCCAAAATAGTTGTTATTAACTTAAATTTCTTATTGTTTTAGGGGAAAAGCATTACGAAATTCAGAAACTAGACACAATTTGCAACGAATAGGATATATGACATTATGACGTAGGATAAACGGGGAGAGAGGGGCTGCCTCGGAACATTTCTCGCGCGCTTTTCTCAAAAACCAAATTTTTACAAAAGATAAATTTTTTGGGGGGTTGCCGGGTGAAATTTTGGTGGAAAGTTACAAATTCGGATTCAGCGACCCAAAAAACATAAAGTGAGTCAAAATCCAGAACTAGTATTAATTTTTCCAGGTAAATTCCCCTATTGCCTGGACTTCATAACTTAGTAGACGTAGCGCCGCGGTGCATGTTCAGAGGCAGCCCTCCCCCTCCCCGTTCATCCTACTTCAAAATGTCATGTATCCTATTTGTTGCAAATTTTGTCTAGTTTCTGAATTTCGTAATGCTTTTCCCCTAAAACAATAAGAAATTTAAGTTAAAAACAACTATTTGGGAGGGTTTTCGGGGGGAGGGGGGTTAAAAATTCGGATTCAGAGACCCAAAAAACTTAAAGTAAACCTTATAGAGAAAGTTCGGAGGGGAGATGGGAGGGCGAATGGAAACGTGTGAGTGGTTAAGTGGAATTGCGCAACTTAGTTCACGGACACGGAAAGAACAATTTTGTTAAAACAACAAAAAAATAGTTGTGCCAACCAAATTTTGCCCCCACAAAATATTTTTTGTTGCACTGAGAAAATCCTTTTGTTAGCTTAAAAAAATTTTATTGAACGAACAAAATCATTTGATCAGTCGAACCAACATTTGATCAGTCCAACCAAACATTTTAGCTGGGGTTACATTAACTAAATATTTTTTTCCGTGCAGCACCGCTCGCATGTTCCCAGGCAGATCCCCCTTCCCCTTCATTCTAAGTCATAATGTCATATACAGTCGTCCCCGTTTAAACGAATATTGACGGTTCCAGAAATAATATTCGATTAAGCGGGGTTTTTTGATTAAACGGGCATTCATAAATGCAATATTTAATGCGTAATAAAAAGGCAAAATAACAATCTACGGTATATTAAATTAACAGCATAATAAATCGTTAACAGAATTACATAAACTAAAATAAATACAAATGCTAATATAAAGTAAATACGTATTAATTTAATGCCAATACATACATTTATATGGTTTACATCACACTTAATGCAGCTCGTTCGAATTGGGTCAAAACCTTGCTACTTCTAATTTACGTTACTTATACTGCCTTAAAAAAATCGTTGAAAGTGGTTTGATTAAGTGGAATTTTAAAGGAATAAATATCGAGTTATTTTTCGAATGAATGCAAAATATTACATCTACCATCGCGAGTGACGACGCATTGCCATTAAAGCCTGGTTAACAGCAAGAAGTGATGGTGCGGAGATCAAGGTGGGAAATCATTTCACCTGTCCATTATACACTTGCTGGCCGAAATCATTGCAGGAAGCACTGAAAATTTGTTTTAAGCCTAAAGGAACCGAAAATGACAAAAGGTGGAAAAAAGTTCCATGTGAAACGTGTTTTCCGCGCCTATTTTCACACAGTTGTTATTCGATTAAGCGGGGATGTTCGTAAAAGGTGCTTGGTTTAAGCGGGGAAAATAACATAGAACCAATGGCAATAAATTCGGTTCCGGGGGATTCTATTCGAATAAGCGGGGTATTGGATTATCCGTGGCCCGATTAAGTGGGGAGGACTGTATCTAATTTGTTGCAAATTTTGTCTACTGTCTGAATTCCTAGATACTTTTCCCCCTAAAACAATAAAAAAATTGATTTTTTTAATAAAAACCTTTTTTGGGGGGCATTTTACCAAAATTTGGGGGTTTGGTGGGGGAAATTTTGGTGGAAAGTTAAAAATTCGGATTCAACGACCCAAAGCCGTGCGAAGAGAAAACTGCGCCCGGGGCAGCGTGTCAATTTGGCGCCCCCCCCCCCCCCCCCCTTCAAATTTGATAAAGAGCAGAAACAGAAATAAATTATATTGAAAAAATATTTTGTGTTTATTTTAGAACTTTAAAAGATTTAATTTTAATTGAGAAATTCCAAACAAACAAATAACAGAAAAGAAAATTGCACTTATTTGTAAATGAGATCATGATGCTTTGCGACAGATTTTTCTTAACCTTTCTCACATATTTTTCTTGCCATTTTTAGTTCTTGTTAGTCTTTAAGCTTCAGAAAATGGGTAAAAATAGCTAACAACCAGATTGGAAACAAGCGGTCCCTTCAACCAATAAGTACTAAAAAAGCAAAACAAACAAAAAACCTGCAGAACATAATGTAAATGATAAAAATAAATTATAATTTCAGTACATTAATTAAGAAATATAACTGAAGCAATGTTTTAATTAATATAAAATATAATATCAGGCAAATACATTTACTTCCATTTTATTTTTCTTGCATTTAAGGTAACAAAATCGTTTATTATTTTATGTGTAAAGATTGTGAGACACTGAATTTTATAGAAAGTAAATTCAGGTTGCTTAATCTCTCGACTCATAGTAGATCTTAAGTAGTTTTTTACTATTTTATTTTTACTGGAATACTTATAAATTATGTACGCTGTCTCCATGTTTTTGTAATTCCTTGTTTTCCCAAAGTTAAAATTATGGAGCAACTAAAGGATTTCTAAAGGATCAATTTTATAAAAGTTCTTATATAATGTAGAAATAAGGTTTTCGCATTTAAAACCTCGCTTAACAATTCAAGTCCATTCAAGTCAGCAATAAAGGGCAAGGTCCAGGCAATATTAACAGATTTTCGATAACTGATTTCAGATTCGCACCAGCCAGAAACTCAAATTCTTGTTTTACATTTCTCAGTTTCTCAAACCTCCAGTTCAGTTGCACGATTATAGTGTCTCTACGTAACACGAAATCTTTCACATTCATATAAATTTCCACTTTCATCAGAAGTTTCGTAGTCAAATTGTTCTGCGAATTTTACGTTTTTTGTTTTGCTCAAATAAGGACTCTACATTTACACACAGTAAAAAAAAAACGGGAAAAATTACAGCTGATTTGGCTGTGAATCGCTAAAAAACAGCGTTTTATTAACTTCACTATCGATTTACAGTAAACTGCTGTTATTTCAACAACGCCAAAACCGTCCCAACAACATTCCAGATGAGATATCTACAGGCACAGTGTAAAGCCAAAGCAGGTTATTATTAGCGCTAGTAGTGTCGTACGAGTGTTAGAGTCGGTCTACGGTCCGAATGTGTTTATTATTGAATTCAAAATGGCGATTTTGGATACTGAAATACAGTTCTGGATTAATATATTTTAAAAATTCAGGGTAAGTTTTATTTTTATGTTTATTCGTATCATTGATTTAATAACTGTATCAAATAGGGGAGTTCTCTTATATAATGTAAGATACAAATTTTGTATTTAAGCACATAATATATAGATATAAACGTTGAGACCGTAGCTTTTGAATCATTTGTATAAGGATTAATTATTTTGTCTTAAATTATAACAAAAGAAAATATTTCCAATTTAGATTTGAAAAAAATAATTTTTCTTTTTCTTTTCATCATAGGACTTAGTTATTATTTACTTATGTGTCAAAGTACAGATTAAAAAAAAAAAAAATCCTTATTTTTTAGATATGTTTTGCTTTGCTATTATATATTTTTCGCAATTCCAATTTTTCCGTTATTTGTATTTTAATATACCTTACTAATCTAAATTATACAATATTTTTTAGTTGTCTAAAAGCTTTAAGTACGCTTTTTGTACTAATTTAAATATTTTTATTTATTTAATGTATTATTATAGTTTATTAAAATTTCAAAAAAATCTTACGACCTATGGTCCTATTTTCCGTCGGAGTTATTCAGATTCTATAGATGCTAGTTTTTTACGTGCATTTCTTTTCATTTTTTATATGTAATTTTGAAATCATTTATTATGTGTAAGCTGGATACACTTCTTTATTAATCCATAAAATATTTCAAGAGTTTGCTTACTATTATCGCAGCATTCAAAAGCAGCAGATCGCATTTTGCTTTTGATAATTATCGAACAATAAAAAGTAATTAGCACTAGATGCTGAAATTCGATATTTTGAATGTTCTCCATGCATGTTATACGCAGTATATTTGAAATTCACATAAGGAAAATTCTTTACAATGAGTTACAATAGATTGAAATTTCCGATTTATTGCTTTTTTCGGTGTATTTTCTTATTTTATTTATTATTTTGCTTTATGGTGATGCTAAATTTGTATCTTACACATGTATAACAGAATTTATTATATAACAATGTTATTAAAACAATGATATAAGTAGACATAAAGATAAAACTTATAGTGCTCTTAGTTTTTAAAAGATGTCTCATAGTAGACAAAAAAGAAAAATTCAAAGTAAGCAAACATTGCAGGGCTGGCGGGGGGGGGGGGGGGATGCAAACATATTTCTACAAATAATAATAATAATAAATAAAATAAAATGAATACAAAATGTATATATGAAAAAAAAAAAAAACATACCGTTGGAATGTGGCATTCACCTTGAAAACTATATCGAAATAAAATTAAAACTTGCTAAAAAGGTGCATTTAATGTCACAAATATAAAAAGATGTTAATAAGATGTTGTTACATAATAAAATAGTTTTTAAAAACTTCCAAGATTTCACGCCGAGCGCATTCGATCACCTAATAATCGAATAGCGGTAGTGATCGAAAGCGCTCGGCATGAAATCTTGGAGGTTTTTAAGTTTTTAAAAACTATTTTATTATGTAACAACATCTTATTAACATCTTTTTATATTTGTGACATTAAATGCACTTTTTAGCAAGTTTTAATTTTATTTCGATATAAAATAAATAATAATAAAGGCTTAAAAAATTACTGTTATCTTGTTAAAAGTGCTGTAAAATTAACAGCAAAATATGCTGAAAAAATACAATTTTTTGTAAAATCTAAAAAACAAAATTACTGTAAAATTAATTGTAAAAGTGCTGTAAATTTACAAGTTTGCTGTTTACCCGAGAAAAACAAAACTGCTGTAAATTGACAGCAAAATTTGCTGGCACCCATATTGCCAGCATTTTTTGCTGTAAAGATACAGTGATTTTTTTTCCTGTGTAGACATAACCAAATCTTCGCTTTCTTGTTCAAAAACTTCCTCTCGTATTGTCTGAAATGTGTTTTTTAGTGTTTCAATCAATTTGCTGGCGATCAAAACATTGACAGTTTTTTTTTTCTTCTTTTTTTTCGCGAGAATAATATTAACTTTTTCTATTTCATTTAAAATGCTGTGTCAAACTAGTAGGCCGTAAATAAAGGGGAATTCTTTATTTGCTTTATTAAGCTTTTTGCTCTTGAGTAAGTTTACTCATTTTACTTCTATCTATAAGGTCTTCCAGAGCTTTTAAAATCTGTGGCAATTGTTTGTAAACTGCAGATATAACTTTATTTTTTAATGACCATAGGGTATCGCAATGTTTCTTTAAATAAACTGATAAGTGGGACATAAGTATATCCCATCTTTCAGTAGAAGAGAAGAAAAAATAAACACATTTTATGCAGTTCCGGAAATTTTTTGGACATACATCAGCAGCACGAAAACTCAAAGTTTAGAGAATGTGCAGAACATGGTAAAAAATAGACGAATTTATTTACTTCGACGATTCGAGCTTACACAACATTATATTGGGAAGCCATATTTGCACCATATCACAACATTGAGCTCTGAAGGGTTGATATTGGTATTGCTTATGACGGCCGATTATCTACAAGTTGGATATAGTAGGCCGGAGTGGGATGAAAGTGTCCTCTGTAAGGTCTTTCTAATGGAACCTAACCCGTATTTACGCAAGGTTCGAAGAAAACTACGGACAATTTCGAACGATTAGGCTGACGTGCGCGATTGTGTCGAATTCAGTACCTCCCGTCTATACCGTCTTTGAGAACAGAACCTCTCGTGCAGCTGTGAATGTCGAGATTGTCGGACATTAGCTTATCTTAAATTTCTTATGCTTTTTTTTTTTTTTTTTTTTTTTTTGACTTGATGTAGCCAAGAAACCTTTCCACGAATGAAAATTTTCTATTTTCGGTATCGCATAATTTGCGTCATTTGTTCTTTGTGAGGTGTACTGGATTCCTAAACTGGACTGTGTTTAAAATTCAGTAACTTGCAAATGGTTACAATTATTAAAAGAAATTCTTGCAGGAGAGTTATGTAAGATATTAGAAGTATTTTTACTGCGGTTCTCGGTTTTAGTTTCAAATAACAGAGATAGATGGCAAGCAATAAGCACTCAGTTGAGGTCTAAACTGAAATTCCCTAGCATCATACGAAGGGAGGAGGTTAAATATATAGAATAGGCCCCTATAAATAAGATTGTATTGGAGAATGAGACCCACTCCATACATTTAGCCTCCTCTTTGCGCATCAGTGTTGGGCGATTTCAGTTTTGGCCTTGATTGAGCACCTATGGCGCTAGATGTTTTCTTGATAGTGCTTGTGTGGTTATACATTGCTGGCATAATTGTCGATTCAGTATAAACTTGATTGATTTACACGAATATGGTTTAATAAAGTATACTGCTGTAACTTGAATTGACTATAAACCTGTTTAATTCTTCAACAAATCATCGATATTTATGTTGTAATGTGAAATTGTAAAACTGCAGTATAAGAATTGAAAAAGTCATTTGTAACGCGAGCAGCTACTGGATTTGGTCTGCCCCTCGGGATTGCACAATCGCTCTAAAGTGTAAGCAGAGTTCCCGAGGTGGTCATCCCTGCTTGTAGCGCCATCTATAGTTGCTATTTGGAACTAAAGTCGGGAATCGAGGTAAAAAAAATACTGACATTTTACATTACCTTCCCGCAATTTTTTTTTAATAGTGTCACCATTTACAGGTTATTGAATTTTAAAAACAGTCAGTCCATTTTAGGACACTCGGTATATGGAGTGCGATCGAACGAAATTGAAAAATACCTTGCTCTATTAATTTCTTCTACAATCGTTTTTCTTACTTCATTGGCAAGAAAGTTCATAATTTCATCCTGAATATATTTTGTCATTTATCCTTTTTCACTTTCAATAATTTTCTCTTTAGCTCTTTTCAAATTTGCTGTCGATTATATGATTTAATTTTAAACGTCTCTCAAGTTTCTTTTCGCGAATACATGCATTTCTGTGTTCTAGAGCATTTTTATGCTCAGGAATTTTGGGATTTAATTTCTTCCACATCAAAAACCCACAATCTGGATTGGCTAACTTTGAAAGCGATCATAATAATTGGTGAATAGTAAAAAGAGAAAACAAAATATAGTGATTTCCTTAATTAAGTTATCCAATAAGCCGCAATCACCGTTAATAATTTCTCCACTAAGTATAATTTTCTTGAACGTTAGTTTGGAAAATTGTAGTCCTTATGCAATCGCAGATTTCATGTAATCAGCATTTTCACCCTGTGCTGGACCTTTTTTTAACAACAAAGTAATGACCGAATGACTATAAGAATGATTCCATACTGGAATCAGAATAGGTTAGCAATTCATATTCACTGAGTGTGGCAGGTGGCAGAAACTTTCGTATATTACGATGTAAAGGGTCCGCAGAGTGCAAAAGCTTAAGAAACACTGCAATAAAATATCACAAAAGATATTATAAAATCATCAGATCTAAAGAGCTTAATGAAAAGTAAATGTGAACAACGCAATAATTTTGAAATGAAAAATGTACATACTTCCATTGGGAAAAATATTCCCGAAATGTAAATAGTATATACATTTAGTTTTACAAAAATATAGAATATCGAAGAGTGAAAAAAAAATTCCAATGAAAATGATCGACGACAATAATAATAAAAAAAAAATAAAATAAAATAAAATAAAATAAAAAACGGAAATTGGTAGTACAAATTTGGCGCCCCTAAATTTCCGCGCCCGGGGCGACCGCCCCCTTCGCCCCCCCCCTTTCGCACGGTGCTACAACGACCCAAAAAACATATAGTAAGCCTTTTTCCAGAACTACTATGAATTGTGCTAGGTAGAGCCCCTATACGGTTATTGCCTGGATTATTAGTAAACATTTTTTTTTCCTACGTTTCTAATTAGACTTTTTTTTTTTTTTTTTAATTGAACGTCTTAAAACTGTATAATTATGTAAAACCGAAGAAGCTTAAACTATTTTGAAACCTATTCACATCGATTTAATGATACTTAAAAAGAAAAAAATTCTCTCAAAAATTTATTCAAGCCTTATTTACAAGGATAAACCTTCTTTGACTGCTAAAATATAGTATTTCTTTGTATTGTAGAACTTTAAGAAGCGATATCGAGATGCATTCTCAAATTGAACTCTTTTTAAAAAGGGGATTAAAATGTTGAAAAGAATGCCCTTGCATTTAAGGCAATTCTATCCCAAGAGATAATGGAGGTAAAAGAATTACAGGGACATCATTGTTGAGGTTTTTTTTTTTTTTTTTATCAGTCACTGAGAAATGATCATTGTCAGCTTTTATTTCTCTCTCCAACCTATACCTATATCTGATTACTTAAATGAGTTGCCCCATTCACTGATTATCTGCGACTCTTTTCTTATTTATTTATTTATTTTTTTACTAATTTGTGTATAAGTCGAACTCCCATTTTCAACTCCCAAATTTTGTCTAAAATTCTTCGACTTATACACGAGTATATACGGTATTTAGAAAACATTAGAAAAGTGAAAATTTAATTAAACTTTTATTGAATATTTCTGTAAAAGAAAAAAAACAACACTTTAATAATAATAATATATATATTTTTTAAATCAAACATGTATAAATATATAGTCATAATGTTAAATAGTATTCAATATTGAAAATTTATTTGAAAATTAACTTTTTTTAATTTAAAAAAAAGATGATAGAATCGTAAAAAAATCTGTTATAATTTATACATATTTAAAAGAATATGTTTAAAGAAAATGCTTTTAACTTCACTAATGTTCTAAACATGTGCTACCAAGAAGATAATAGATAAATAAAATCTACAATCAAAAGCTTTCACTTCAATTTTCTTGATATTTAGCATTTGTTACATAGCATCTTCTTCCAATCAAATGTTCAATTATCAAAACTAATATTAATTAAATATCAAAATGAATCGGCAATACAAAATTGCTTTCTTCATCGTGATTATTAACACAATTTATCAAGTGAAAATGCTGATAATAATATAAACAGTGTGATCGGCAACTTTTCAGTATATGATTTCACTATTATTAACATCATCATCATTATTATTATTATTATTATACTTAAACAATTCTTTGTACTTTTGTTTATTAAGTACTGAATCTCAGCCTTGAACAAAAAAAGTATTATTTTCTCAACAAAAGGAAATATTATTTCAAGTTAAATGTTATATAGTGAACCTTTTAAAGTACTCTACAGAACATTCAATTTTACTTTTTTTAGATGTTTTCTTTGGGGGAAATTCCTGATAATTGTCATCGTGAGAAATACTCTCTGGAAAAATTTCCAAATATTAAGTGAGAAATACTTCTTTATATTATCAGTTAATAACCTGTCAAAATTCATCACCACTTCCCCCCTTTAATCCTGCCTTAGGTGTTGTAGATCCAGGTAGGTTCAGTAAGCGCCGATAAGAATGTAATTGTTTGCTATTTCTTTAACGTCATAAAACTCCTCAAATAGTACGATAGTTTTGAAAACGTATATGGAATGTAAAAGGAAGATTCTGACTGGCACATTTATACAAACAAAATGTGGTAACATTTGCTTCCGTGTGCAATATTCAGTTTGTAGTCTAGAGCTTCATTAGTGTGTATGTGGTCATTGGCACAGTGAATTTTTTTTATATTTTAAATAACATTTGCAATTAGTGTTTATTGTTAATTAACGTTGTTTATCATGGAAGATTTGAACTTCATCATCTACGAAGACCCCGTTAATGTCGCAGTTAATGGTGAACCAGTACCAGCAATCGAGTCAGGTAAGAAAGAAGTTGCTGTAATTTTATTTATTTTCTGTAATTGTTGTAAAAGTTTATTATAATTTAATGTGCATTTTAAAATCTGCATTTATAAGTATGTACTCTAAAGAAATTCCGTGTTCATAAAAATGCATAGTTTTATATTTAATTTATCTTTCAACATCTGTTATTTTAAATAACATTTTTCTCAGAAAAATCACATCAAAACCAATTCACCCGAGTTGATTAGTTAAAAGAGTTGTTAAAGGTTACAGGATGCGTGGAAGGATAAGCAACAAAAAAGAGCTTTCAATCCCACAAAACAATCTCTAAAGCAGCTTTTCTTCAGTATTCTAATTAAATTTCTGTTTTTTCGCTAATGAGAATTTCAGTGTGAAAATGAATATTTTTCTTTTTATAATATTTTACAACTAGACTGTCATTTTATTTTTAGTTCTCATTGGCAAGTATTTCATTTAAAAAGTGCCTTACAAAATGAACTTCATTTTCTTTCCTAAAATATAAATTGTAATACTATTTTCATCTTATTGGAATGCGTTTTTGTGTGAGTTCAAAACTGTAAAATTCTGCGAAAAAATATTTCTTTTTCTTTCTAAATGGTAATTTAGTGCTAATTATAAAGATATTCTGATTTTCATCTATTCACCAATACTTTATTCTTTTTATTCTTGGTTTGTACTTATTTTTTCTTTACGCATGCAACTAATTTATTGCTTAAAAAAAAAAAAAATGAAATGACATTTTAAACTATCAAACAGAGTTTACTTTCAGAATAATTTGTGTTTATTAATATAAATCTATATAAATTAAAGAAATTTATTTTATACTTTTTATACTTTTAACGTTTCTTCGGTTACAATAAGATTTTCAGAGTGGTTATTGTTTGGAAATGTATTAAGAATTATAAAGAATTTTTTAAAAATAATTATTATAGATTACACAAAATATTTTGAAAAAACTTATGAAGATATTTTTCCTTTGCTTACTCAGGATAAGAAAAAAGCGAAGTTTTAAAAAGAGGCAAAATCGTGGAGTTAATTTTTCTTAGCATTTGTGTTTTAAATCATAAATTTTCCATGCAATTATTCTTTAAAGTGTATGTTATTTTTTGAAATTGGTATAGTAATATTTAAAACGGATTGACTTTAAAGAGTTTAGAAATTGTATATTTAATATAGTTTTAGCGGTAAAACGGCATGATGTATTATGACATACAAAGTATGCATTAAATTTAAAAGGTGAAAGAAAATTTTACTTGTGCTTTACGAATTTAGTCTTTGAAAATGTTAAGCTACTGGTTAGGCAAATCTCAAATTACCTTCTCCAATGTTAAATCTACTGGACATGTAATTTATTCACATTTGCCAAATCTCTCATCGGAAATTTATATATTTTACCCCCCCCCCCCCCACCCCTGCATATTCTTCTTAAAAGATTTTTTTTTACTGTTTTGTTTGACAAGGTATCTTTAATATTAGATTTTAACATAAAATATATTTTTTATGTTAAAATCTTAGCGAAGTTGACAAATAAGATCAAAGTCAGATTAATGCTGTTAGTTAGTCAACTTTAGGCTCCCCCTCGCTAATGTTAAACCTATAGTCGTAGAATGCATTCATATATTTAGAGTAACTTCTCGGAAAATTAATATGATATACTTACCTTTTTTTTTTTTTTACTCTTCTTAAAGGAGCTTGCTTCTTCTTTTTTTCTTTGTTGTCAAAACATTTCTAAAATAAAGACTTAATTTCGCGTGAAGTCTTAAAATCTTATTCACAGTTCGTCATCTTTTAGCACATAAAATATCAAATTAAATATAGATTTTAGAATAATTTTTAAACTTAAAAAATTCATATTAGTTTCCTGGGGAGATATTTTAAATATACGAATGCATACTATGCCTGTAAGTTTAGCATTAGAAACGGGAATTTGTAATTTGGGTAACTAGCAGCTTTAAGGGAAAGATAGACACAAGTTTGATGTTCATTAAGGTGACATCCCCCCCCCTCTCCCCAAATAACTGTGATAAAATAATCGATGCCTTAAAAAATAACTATGGATGAATATGTTAATACATAAATATATATTTTATCAAATAAATATATATATTTCATTTGCAATGATATCTTACTCTAAAAGTACTAAACAATGAGTATAATCGGTACAAATTCAATCAGAGAATTGAATACAAATTTTTCAAAAATTCATACAAGCTCAGAGGGATACTCTCCGATTACACAATGCTTTAAACAAACCATTGTGAAAGATTTTAACACGTCAAATAAAATTAAGTACGAGTTTTAAAAAATATTTCTTAAAACAATTTATAAAAGACAATCTCTAAGAAAATTTACTGAAAAAGGAAGTTTAAAAATTTAAATTTTTTGCTGAGAAATTAAAAAAAATAAATGCTTTCTATGCCCTTTAATTTAAAATTGTAGAGGGGTGTTTCAGATTATTATTGGACGTTTTTAACTATCGTTAGGCATCTGAAATAATACGGTGTTTTATCTGAAATAGTCTCGTTTAAAATTTTACAGCGAATCTTCATTTTCTATTTTTTTTTAAATTGCAGTTGACGATTTGTGAATGTTATGAATGAGATGTTTACATTTTCTGTTTAGTAAATTATTCTTATGTTTATATTTTATTCGAAAAATTCAAAATAGTATAATTTTGGCCATTAATTTGAAACGTCTACGATTTTTTAATATATTTTCAGGATGACCATGATCAAGGAATTTTTCTGAATGTATATCATTATATTATTACAAAAAAACTTCCTTTATTTCATGGCGCGTTGAAATAAAGCGACTTTTTCTATAAGAAATTACTGGTACTTTCCCTGAAAAATTCCCTGACCGGTCGCTAATCTGTATTCATGGACTAATTACAAGTTGGTGATGTTCTATGGTCAAGTGTAATAAATATTACCATGAAAATTTTAGTCTAAAAATTTCTACGTGTTAAACATCTTATTATGTGCAACTGAAAATATATCATGTATTGATGTTTAAAAAATAGTACTGCACTGCAAATGAAAATGTCTGAAATTCAGACATTTAAGTGTCTGAAACGCAGTGTTCAATTTTCAGACGTTTTAAAATGTCTTAAAATTTTCAGACACTTCTTGCGTCTGAATTTCAGACACTTAAGTGTCTGAAACAGGAGTGTTCAATTTTAAGACGTTTTAAAGTGTCTTAAATTTTTCAGACACTTCTTACGTCTGAATTTCAGACATTTCAAATGTCTTAATTGCGGCCATCTTTGAGCCTTTTTTTTTTCTTTTTTTTTTCTAGCCAATATGAAGCCATCTTTGACCACTTTTCTTTCTAAGCCATATACGCAGCCATGTTTGACCACATGGAATCCTTTTTTATAAATGGGAATAATTTGTTACCATACAGCAGAGCTGATTGCAGCGTGGGAAAACTGGGGTGCTTCTCTGCCACCTGATTTTAGGGTACCCCAAATTGGGTATGAAATTTTCATAAAGCTGATATTTTAAATCAGTTTTGACCTTATGAGGATTGTAATCAGTATTTTGTAGTTTTAGAATAGGATAATATATATTTTTTTTCACCTAAATATGTATTTATGTGTTATCATATATGCCCTACGGCATCAAAAATGTTTATTACTTTTAGTGAGAACTTCAAATTGCTGCTAGTCCAAAGACCTAGTATTCATTCACCCCCTCCCCCCATTGCCTACATATACTGTTACAAAAAAAAATTAAGCCTATTCTATGCCGTCAAATACATATTTGGATAAATATACCATTTTCTTTAGCCTAATCATGTTCTAAAAGTGCAAAATATTTATTAAAATAAGTGTAAGATCAAACCAAGTTTAAAATATCAGCTTTATGGAAATTTCGTACCAAATTTAGGGGCCCGTACAGCTAAAGGCCCATAGAAACAGCCCAGTTTGCCCATGCTGCAATCAGCTCTGCTTTATGGTAACAAATTACTCCCATTTATAAAAAATGATTCACTTCTTCAGAAAGAATCCCATCCCTGCTATGTTATGCAATTTTTTCCCATTTAAATAAGATATTCCCAGTAAATTAGTTTAAGCATTTTTATTTCTGTGTTAAATAAAATCTAACACTGGATTCCCCCAAATTTACAGTATATCAGTATTATATTGTAATATTTATTAATCAATATTTATTATTAACCAATATTATGAATTTCTAGAGTAGAATAAGGTTAAAAACAAAATATATTTGTCTTAATACAGTAAAACCTGTCAATAGCGGGTACCTCGGAACCGTGGAATTTGTCGACGTTCGGAGGTGTCTGCTTTTCTGAGGTATAAGTGTATAAAAATTTTGCATTTTTTCAATAAAAAAATGTGTTTCCTAAATAGTGGCGTCCTTTATTTAGGAGTGTCCGTTATGGAGATTTTACTGCAAAGCCTTCATACGAACAGTTGTCTTTAGCGAACACTCACCTTTATCAATATACAGTAAAACCTCCCTAAAGCGACCACTTCCGTTCCAATAAAAATTGGTCGCTCCGAAAGGTGGTCTCTTAATGGAGGTCATATTAAAATCTAGATTTTAATTGTTGAAAAAATGTAACAGTTAATGTTACTAAAATTATATTTTTGAAATTAAGAAAACATATGAAAATTTAAGTATCAAAACAAAAGTTAATTACATAAGTTAATTACTGCAGAGTTTAAAAAATGAATACATTGGCGTTTGCTTCGCTTTTATGGTTTTATCTACTATAAATTTTATTTCCAAGTCCTTTCGAAATTCAGTAAATAAATTCTTTTTTTTTTTTTTTTTTTTTTTTTTTTTTTTTTGGTCTGGAACAAATTAAGACGATTTCATTACTTTATCTGTTCCTTTGAGCGTTTCCTGACAGAATAGGGCAGGGGAGTTTATTGACCGTCATCCTTAATTTGTCATCAGAGTTAAATTCATTGCCTAAAAAGGAACAAAGCGGTTTAAACACTTAAAAGTTACCGGAATAAATAAAAATTCTAAACTTAGTTTAGAAGTTTGATAAATAATGCGCTCTCCGGAATTATTATTCTAATAAAACCTTTTTCAAGCGACCCGGAAAAAACGGAATTTGTTTCATTTTCTTCAAAGAAATGGGTCGTTCATGGAGGAAGTTCAACTGGGGTGGTCTCTGAATAGAGGTAAAATTAGTATTGAACCTATGGGAATAAATTTCTTTCCATGAAAAAATGGTCGTTCAGGGAGGTGGTCGCACAGGGAGGTTTCACTGTATGTAGACAACCTCATAAAAGCTAACACAATCGAATAGCAGACAGATTCAGCGTTCTGAAGGTGCCCGCGATTAAGAGTTTTTATTGTATTTAAAATTTTTTGTACTTAACTTTTAATCTTATTCTACTTTTTAAGTTCAAAATACTGATTATAACCAATATACAATGTCCAAACATATTTAACGTATAAGCTTAAAAAAAATTGCATATCGAATTTGGGGCAGCAAAAATCGTAGGTGATGGTGGTGGGGGACATGCCAAAGTTTACCCGTGCTTTCATCAAGTCCTTCTAGAAAAATCCCAACTCTGCATTGTGATTCGGTAAATATAGAATAATTCAGCTTTAAGTGCAAAATCTAGTAGTTATGCTCAAGTAAATATAGTATAAAATTCTATCTTTTTACTGATATTCATTTTAAATTTCAGATTTCTTTTTTACTAAAAATAATCAAAAAATCAATATTATAATTGATTTCAAATGAAATATAGCTGTATATATTTACCGTATTTTTACAATTATGTTAACAGCACATAATTACATGAATTTAAGAATCTACAAATAATCATGACTAATACAGAGATAAGGCGAGAACATTTTCTAAATCGTTAAATAAAAAGATTTATTGGCGACGCCAACAAAATTTTCTCCCCTTCTACGTCTACAGATTTCAGACGATTTCTGATGAGTCTTCAAATTGTGGTGTGAATCACCGGGCTTGAAAATGAAAACATCTGAAGTTGACTACTTTCAATATAGCAAATCGAATAGTTCTAAAATGCTCGGAAACAACAAAAGTATATAGCAGAAGGAAAAAACAGATTCCACGACCGGATTTAATGAGTTTTATCAGTCAAAACAGTTTAAAATAAATAAATGAACACAAGTAATTCGCTGTATGTATGCGGGAATTAATGATATGGGTAAATGGAAGGATTTTCGAACTATATTCTTTTAAATAACTTAAAATTTATCGCGGTGTATAAAATATGACACGCAAGAAAACGTCATCAGACATGAAAAGCATACATAATAAATAAAAATTAAATAAGGATGTTTACTATAAAGAGTTGGAAATTTCAGTACATATCACATATTAAACCTATGGGAAATGTAAACCAATGTGAACGTTACAAATGCTGTCGCATTAAATGCTTATAAAAATATTGTATTCATAAATAAAATCCATATAAAAGGTACTCCGGTGTAATAATTACTCTAAAAAAACACTGTTAAGATAGTCTTGATGGTAGTTAAGAAATTATGAGCCAATCAACAGGTGCTGTCACTGCTATTTTTAAAGTAATGGCGTGTGAGTATACAGAGAAAGAAGGCTTAGGATGGTGTATCTCAGTAGATTCAGTAACCACTAATGCACCATGCAGACACGCCAAAACTTATTTTAAGGATAACATTGGATGGAAAATAATGCAGAAACATGATTGCAGATGATTTGAATAGTAGATATTTAAATTTTAGCAAAATAAAATTTTAACATGGAAATATCATAGGCAAAATGATTTGAACATATTTTGGCATAACTCAGGAACTAATAAAGCTATAGACTCGTGTGAGGTATCCATTTAAAGATAAAACATTTACAGAGAGTTTTAAATACATAGTTAAGACCCCACTTACCTGGGAAAAGGTCTGATTATTCCAAACGCACATTCGCCCAGAGGACGTCCGGATTGGAGGCTACGTTAGTATCCGTTAGTTAGGCAGAGTTTGATGTTTAAAAAATAAAATCCCCTTGCACATCCGGCTAGCTCTGTTAAAAGAACGGAAAATTTCCATCCTGAAAACATAGCCCGCCAGACAACAGTTCTCTTTACAAATTTGACGAGATGAAGAACACTATATTAGTGTTATAGATAAATATTAGTACGGAGTACCACTATGTCGATAGAAATTAAATCCCGGAACTTCACATTCCGCAAAAAACAATCAAGTCAAAATAAATTATTAGTTAAAATGTACGCGTACATAAAAACAAACAATCAGTTTGAATTACAAACGAACATCGAGTTCGAAAGGAAGACGCATGCGCAACTGAGAGTGCCCCCTAGTGAATGCGGAGCGGAGTTACAAAGTGTCTTAAAATTAGACACTTGCAGATTTTTTAGACACATTTCTCAGTTCGTTTACACCATGATCATAGTAAGACACTTATATGTTTCAAATTAAGACATCTATCATGACTGAATTTTCAGATTCAGATACTTAAGCGTCTTAAATTCCTTTTCAGTCACATATATGTCTTAATTTAAGATGCCTCTATTTGCAGTGTGTAAAAATTATTTAGACAAAAGAAAATGGTCTTCGGTCTTATGGTTTTATTTCCCCCCGTAAGACTCGCGCGATTACCCATTATTTGCCAAAAATCCTTAATGTAAGCTAAAAAAAAGCTCTTAAATTTTAAACTAAGACCATTATCAGAGTGACCTTCCATCATTATTCGTGACTACGTGTCGCTAAATGGTGGAATTTGATAAGTTGCATGGCAAGTCCATTAATTTAAGGATGTTCTTGAAACATATTTTCCCCACTCAAAAAAGCGAATCATTATGAACTCGTTTTCTTTCTTATCAAACAAAAATTTTTCATTCGCTTTCCTAATATTAGAATCGCCGTATTCCAATTAAATACATCTTGGGTTACATCCGATTGCTCCAACAACCACTTTTAATTGTTTTGTTTAACACCGAAAACGCACTAAAAACGACAATAATAATTAAAATAAAAAATTAAATTTTTAAAGATTCCGTATTTTAAAAAGCACAAACATGTTCTATTCTGTTTCAAAAAACAATATTTGCAAATTTTTCGTATTTATCAATAAAAGTGATTTAGTGAATCAATTACACAGAGCAAGTTTAAATGTGAGAAAACACACTCTTTATCATTTAGATCTCAAATTCACCTTTCAGTGGATATAATTCATAGAATGAATTCATGCTTTTTAATTTTTTCTTCAGGAAATTGAAATTTTATATATTTTTTTTCTGCATTCACTTCTTCAATATTGTTTCTTTTTTTGGCGAATTGTCAAAATTTTCCAAAAATATGTACACTTGATTTTACATTTTGAGTGTCACATTGTGCGTGAAGTCGGTTTCCTGCTTATAGTTTGGGAAGAGGATCTTAAGCAAAAGCTAAAATTAGTTACCTATATTATAGTTTCGTCATGTTTTAAAAGTTATATATATATCAAATAAATGTATTTGAATCCTTATCTATTTATATTTTAGAAATAATTTACTTATGATAATCAACATTTAAATAAGGAAAAACTTCACTTTACAACAAGTCTAGATTTTTTTAAGATTTCAATCTAATAAAAGTATTTTTAATCAGAACACACCTGATTGTGAAACTCTCAAAAATTTTAGAAAATAGAAAATTTTATTTAAAAGGAAATAAATATTCAAAATGACGAAAAAAAGTTTAATTTTAGGAAGGGGGGGGGGGATATGAAAGGAGAATAAATATAAATATGCTATTTTAAGTTTTTTTTTTTTTTTTTTTTTTTTTTTTTTTTTTTTTTTTTATAATGCAAGGGGAATAAATATGCTATCAAGGTTAAAATCTTAAATAGGTTAAAAAATAGAACTTTTATTTTTTAAAATAAATAAATACGAGTTTTTAATCAGAAGTTATGAACGTTATTTTAATTTAATTTAATTTATTTCTTTTTATTTAAGAAATCAGATACATTTCATTGTCAAAAGTTAGTAAAATATATAAAATTTGTTATCTTAAAAATGATATAATCCCACTTGAATGAAATTTTAAATTAATACTTATAAGTTCTTTTCAAATCTGAGTTTAAAAAAATTAAATGCGTTAAATTATTCACTATAAGTCATAAGTAGATATTATATTCCTTCCAAGAATCTAATACCCTATGCGCAATATTACAATTATATATTTCAAGCGTAAAATCTATTTATTTTTTTTAATTAGACAAATTAAAAAATAAAAACCTATTTCCGTAAATTGTTTATTTTTTAATAATAAAAATAACAGCATTCCTTATAAGCTGGAAATTCGAAAGTTTTTTAAAAGCTCAAATTAAACATATTATATGAACGTTTATTGAACGGTTAAAATTTTACGTCATTTCAAGTATACGCATCCTCCAACAATAAAAAAAAATTTTAGAGGGGGGGGGGGGACAGAATACCACATACATTTAAATAACAAAATCCCCCCCCCCCCCCACACACACACACACAAATAAAAAAAAAAAAAAAAAAAAAAAGGAAATAGCCTTTTGATGGGAATTATTTCTTTGTTAATATTTTTTTTAAAGTAATCTTAGGAAGTCATCTTCTCCCTGAAATTGTTTAGGCCAAATTTTGAAATGCGAACACTTAATTTTGACAGGTTATTTTTTTGGTACATTTTATTTTATGATACAAAATGGAAGTCATGAAAATGAGTATGGGCCTCTGGCCAAGCCCGGGACCATGCGGACCTCTAAAAGAGGAAAGTATAATTTTGATTTTGTTTCAGGATTTATTTAAAAATTAATTTTAAAAATATTAAAATATAAATTTAAAAAATGAACCAACGTATATATATATATATATATAAATCATATTTTAAAATAATTTATATTTTCAAATTTTCCGAAACAAAATTAATTTAAAATAATTAAAAAAGACATGTTCAAAGCTTGCACCTTTTTTCTTTAACAGATCTTAACGTATAACAATTTAAAGACGAAAAATGGTGGGAAAAAATCATGCAGAAAAACGCATATTTTTTAACAAAGATTATCTCCTAAAAAATGTTTAAATACCTTTTAAAATATTTCAGGAGAGTAGAGTAACTCCTTCCTGTAGCTTAAACTTCTGATTCAGTTAAACTTTTGCCCTTTACACTTTCTTTGTCTACTATTTAAATGTCCATCAGTTGATTTAAAACAAGGCCTTTTTCTAACATGCCGATTAAGAGTTTTTCATAATTTCAGCCCTCATAGCTTCATATGTTTAATCGTCCCGTCGAGGTTGTTTAAAAAAATTTTGTATTCAGGGGTCGAGCCAGGCCCGAACCTTACTTTTTTCTGAAGGCTAAGCCGGGGCGGGCACAAGGTGTCTTTTCCTTACCGAACCGGGACTGGATTCCTTCTTCCTAGGTCGCCACAGGGAGAAATTTTCACCCTCGAACCAACTTGTATAAAAATCTTTGCCTCTGACTGAACTGATCCGTGCAAAAATCAGTAAAATTTGGGTCAGCCTAAAAATTATTACAAAAAATTCACATATTTTTAAATTGCCATTATTTTACAATCAAACTTAAAAATTAATTTTTTTTTTTTTTTAGAGGATAGTAGATTTCTAGGCAAAAAAGTAAAATACAGTAAAACCAGTGAAAAAGAACATGTATATGACGGAATACTGTCTGAACAGAAAAAATGTGTAGATCCATTACAAAATTACTATAATAATACGTGATAAAAGAATAGACTACATTTACACCTGCTAAGAAGGGAACTTGTCGACACTCTAAATGAAAAGGAGTGAATAATCACTCTATCGCTGAGTCAAAATCTATCCAACCTCTTTAGAGTGACTATTCACTCTGAGCAAAAGTGGAATTTTTTACTCTCTGAATGAGTGAATACCTACTCCTGGGAAGAGAATAGTCTCTCTAAATAGGGGTGAATAATCACTCTTTTGGGGGAGTGACTGTTCACTCTTGCTAAAGGAGTGCGTTTTTTCTCCCCTAGTAGGAGTGAATAGTCACTCTTTCGTGGAGTTAATATTCACTTTTTATGCAGTGTATTCTTTTTATGCTGTTTTATGGGCATTTTAAAAGAATCTCATCTTTTAGAGCATGCAATGAAAATAAATACAAGCGTGGTAAAGATTGGAATAAAATACTTTATTGACAATAATTATTTAATTCATAGTTTGTGTTATTAATTGAACTTTTAAGGAAGAACTCAATTAAAATTACATGTGAATTAAATTAGATTACTAACAGAATAAAACTAAAATATTTTATAACAATCTCATCCCTTGTATTTGCTTTCATTGCTTGCCCTATAAATATATGATAATTTTAAAATGCCCAATTTTAAAATAAAGCTTTCTTTTAAATATAAAATCTTATCTTTTTGCCGTACTTTTTAGCAAAATATCGCTATTTTGGAGTCCTATTCTTCTAAAATATTTTTAATTTTTCCCCTTAAAAAACAATGCTTATCAAATAACATATTTTTTGATAAGTTCTAAACTTGATCTGAATATTAAGAATGTGTAAGTTTTTTTATGTGTTGTGATTTGTCATTGCTTTTTAAAATAAAACATGGAGAATCTTCTATATTCTCTGGAATATGTATTATATTTTTCTTTACTTATGATTTCGAATTTTCTTTCGCTATTGTTGAAAAGCTGATATTAATACAAATCTTTTAAATAGAACGACATGATAAGTGATATTTATTTATTTATTTCATTCCCGTATATATTGTATTTTGTGATTATGAGCTAAATAGATTTGGTATGTTTTATAGAAAAAGACTGATCTTGTAATATTGAAAAGAAAATAAATGACTACATATGTACTGTTCTTATTGTTTGAAAGACATTTTTAATGTAAAGAGTAGTTATTTATATCTTTTAATATATTCAATCTTATGTTATATAAGTAATACTATAAACTTTTTGAAATATATACTAAAGCAGTTTTATCTATAAACATCAGGCATAAAAAACACTTTATCTTAATGCTTAAATATCATTTTTATTTTTTTAGTTCCAATTATTACGTGTATCAAAAACATAGAAAATGCGTTTACTGTAGAATTAAATTTAATAACTGATTCAGAATGTCTATAATTAAATGTTTGATTAAAATCACAAACAGCAAAAAAATGCTTACATACAATAAAAAATATATATATATATATACCAATTTGAAAAACACTAAAATTAATAATTAGTATTTTATAGTTGTACTATTAAACAGCAACAAACTACAATAGAGGAATAAAATGCCTTATTAGATTTAGAAATTTCTCAAACATCTTTCCATTTGTAATAGGAAATTCTATTACTTTATAAATTTGGCAAATGTTAAATCTGAAAACATTGTTATGTAGATTTAGGATTTTAAATAATAATTTCAAATATTAGTAATTAAAAATTCTTTCAAAAGTTTCACTACTGTAATATGTAAAAAGAAGTTTTCCAGCTAATTTTTAATCTAAAACCGTTTCGGAATACCGTATTTAACTCCAAAATAATAATCACGATAAATAGTCGTTAGTAATCAGAAGACAGTAAGAAACTGAAAAAATTCCAAATCATTGTCTCAATACATTTTCAATCTCATGTAACTGTAAATTAATGTTTACATTTTTCTATGAACGTAGGTATGAATCAATCTCTGGATCAGCTTTTTTTTTTTTTTTTTTTTTTTTTTTTTTTTTCGAGCGATGGTAGATTAAGATATTTTACATCGCAGTATCGAATAGGAAAATACCGCTTCTGAAAACAAATCCAAATCATTATTTTTCTATATAACTTTAAACTATTTAACTCTTGTTCATAACATAGAGAACAGGAATAAAAGATTAAAATTAAATAAGACTTATATTTTATGTTCCACATAAATAATCACTTTAATAATATCCGTGTTTTAATCCTAAAATGGCGGACGTCTTTCTCTTATCTTAAAAAAAAAAAAAAAAAAAAAAAACTATTTTAGACGCTGTTCTGATTGGCTGATGTGTAATACCAATACTACGATACTCACTCCTTCTTAGAATGACTATTCACTGTAAGCAGGAATGAATAGTCACTCTAAGAAGGAGTTTACTATTCACTCTTGGAAAGGAGCGTGTTTTAGTACCAAATGAGCGTAATTTCCATTGGTTACGTTATGAAGGAAGTTTTTGAAAACTAAGAAGTGATTTATTTTGGTGCTTTTCATTATTTTACTCCATATATATCGGTTAAAAAGTTGATCGGAAAATTTTTAAAGTGTATATGTTTATGTATGTATATGTAAAGTGTATATGTTTATAGCTTCAGTCTTTCACTCTCTTCAGCGGAGTGAGATATTTCACTCTCGACAACGGAGTGACATATGTCGCTCTCGACAATGGAGTGAAATATTTCACTCCTTTCTAGGGAGTGGAAAATTCCATTCTTTAAGGAATCTATTATTATATAATTCAATCCAAAAAAGTGAAAATGCCTGTCGTTCTTTCAAAGAATGAACTTTTCACTCCTCCCATATTTAAAGTGCATAACTCATTTTTTACCCATTTTCCTATTAGATTCCGTCTTAGAAGATTTTACTTTATAGCGTTTTTCAAAATCTGCAATACATGGAATATGGATTATCGATATTAATGATAAATGAAAAATTTACATACAAATAGAGATTCATAATACATATATATATATATATATATAAAAGCAATTTATCAAATTACAACGACCATTTGGAAAACGATTTTTTTTTTAAGACTAAAATTTAATTAATAAAAAATCACACGGAGTTGATCATACATTACGTACGCCATGAATTAAACATTAATAGTGTTATTACACGTAAAAATTGCATGCCAAAAATATAGCCTGCGACCCGTCAGATTTCATGAAACTTATTAAGTATTATCCACCTGAAACTAACGTAAATATCCAAGCATTTCATTGGCTGTTCGGGAAAAGGCTTTTCCATCGTCAGATTTCCAAGAAATCTGACGGCCAATTTTAAATGAAATTTATTTCTTAAACTTCTAAACATCCGACAATATTACTTTTTACACCGTCGGATAGAGAAAAAAATGTACTTTTAAATGCAATTTGTTTGAAAGCTGTATCTCAATTTGTTTCTGAGTTATTATTTTTTTTTTTTGTAGTTTTTATTACTTTTTTGTCATAGTGGCAACCACCGTTGTTGAAATTAAAGTGAAATACAGATTACTCAAAAGACCAATTAGTCCAGGCATTTTGTGATTGAACATGGGCAAAATTGCAATAGAAGCTTTTTACGGAATTTTTTAATCAGGAACTACTGCTTAATAGCATACTAAAAATCAGACAGAATCTGAGCACGGGAACACCCCTATATACGGATTTCAAAATGGCGGAGGGGATTTTCTGGAACTAAGGCAGAGAATATATCGCTTACGGAAATATATCGCTTTATTTTCACAATTTAACTTTGAAGTATAGTCAAAAACGACAAACAGTACACAAAAGTCTACTATTTCTGACAAATTACTGCTTAAGTTCATTTTTACAGAAATGTTCCAGTGAAGAAAAAAACGTATCAATAGTTTTCATCATATTTATAGTTAGAAGTTAGATCAGTTCTTGTTACATACATTGACTTGGCACACCCCAGAAGCTGTAGAACAGGGCAATCAATTACGCTTGCATCAGCATCGTAAAGTAGCACAGTTTGTCTCTCAAGAACATGGAATCATATTAAGTAAATAATCTGTAGCTGGTAGTCACTCGCAGAGTATTGGGTAGCACGAGTGTTTTTTTACATACCAGCCCCATTCTGTTGGCTTGGTTCTTTCTTCCGATATTTATTTGTAAGTAAGTGTGATAGCTATGATATTTTGTAGAAGAATCAGTCGGAGGCAAACGTTCAGGTGTAATAAATGATTTTACTGTAGTTACTTTCCTTACCAACATTTGGTGACGTAGTTTGTCTATAGAATCCAGTGTCTTGCAGTCATAAAACAGAAGCATTGCTTTTCTTCCAGCCTCAGCCATATCTGAATGTAGGCCTGCATTTGAACAAAATATTTGTGCAATAGAACGGAGCCCTGTCTTGTT
This sequence comes from Maratus speciosus, assembly GCA_963932465.1. Classification (NCBI taxonomy): domain Eukaryota; kingdom Metazoa; phylum Arthropoda; class Arachnida; order Araneae; family Salticidae; genus Maratus; species Maratus speciosus. Next base: position 322,936,614 of record OZ010794.1, read on the forward strand.
CATCTCTTTGAGAAATGATGAGGATTTCCCAATCGAAAAAATTCTGGATGTTGCATCGCATCCCGTGAAAGCATGCAGAAACAGAAGGAAGTTGCAATTTTCACGACCTAACAGAGATTGCATGTTGAGGATATGATAGACTGGTTTGGAACATGATCCTCGTCTGATGTCACTGCGATAGTATAGCTTGAAGCCATTATCATTTGCCTGTTAAAGAAGGAGAATCAGCAAGTCGGTATCTTCACCTATTACAGTGGTATGTGCATGTGCATGTTCTGAAGATGAGACTGAAGCACGAACAATGTCTATGTTGGCATCCCCATCTGTGTTGGGAACAGTACAGCCTTGTTTCTTAAGCAATTCGCCTATGAGGGAAGTCATTGCTTACTTGTTTTTTCATTGTCCAGAAACTCTTCCTTTTTTCCAATAAATTTCACGTATGGGCTGAAATTAATATCTCTACTGTTTTTTTGTAGCGTCATCTGTGAGCCACATCATTGATTGTTGGATACCCAATGTAATTATCAAAAACCATGATAGGTTTTCCATATTCTTTAACAATAAAATCAGCATAAGACATAGCAATGTTTTCATATGTATCATTTTTTACACCAGGAAATGCAACGCAAGAAAGATCCTTCATCCAATATGTACCTTTCTGTACTTTCCACGTTGTCATATTTTTCATTGTGTAAATTTTTAAAGTGTTTGACTAGTGCTTGAGCTAACTGAGATTTGTCTGAATTCCTCATCATACTTGGTGATTCAAATAATGCTGCAGGGTACGCACACGGTTCATAACGCATGACATCTCCGAGATTCATTTCACCACAAGTGCCAGTAATCATCATTCTTTGGAAGAGGAGCGCTGGATCTATTTGTATATCTAAGTCATCTTTATAACTACAAATGGCGGCAGCAGATCCTAGAGTTTTCACTTTCTTTGACCTTTTAGCCGAATACCTAAATATATCCTTCCTTATCATTTTGGAGATGATGATCATACCAAATAAGTGCAACTCATCAACATTAACTTCTTTTTTAGCTGTTACGCCTGTAACAATTTTGCGTAGAGTAGAATCAGAATGAAATGGCGATATGTGTTCCAGTACATCGGCCACTTTTTAAATGTCATTGCTGCTCCTCTTCTGTCTGCTGTCTCTTATAGGTATTTTTGATAATTTGATAAAAGTTACACACTCCCAATGTTATTCCTATGGGAGTTTGAAGCTAAAAGTTAGCATAGAACACAATTTTTAATTATTTTCAAAACATCATTTAGTACACTTAAAATTGATATTTTGAATTGAAACTGGCAACAGAGCAAAGTATATACACTTACATTAACAAAAAGCACAGTATGGAGCTGTTTATAGCATTTATTATGTACGTTAGAGGTTAGAGATTAATTAAAAAATGTTAACATTACAATAATCTCCACAGAGATGCATTATTAAATGGCCGCCAATGGTAAAGCATGTACTTTTCAGAGGCTCATTAAAATACTAAAATTTATAAAAAGAATCTAAAACTCACTCACTAGTGTTGTATAAGCTTCAAATTACACAAATAATGTAGTAATCCGCTGTTAAATAATCATTTAACACCATAAATATAATCTTGAAAAACACTGACATGACAAACTACTCTGGTTAGATCACAATCACAGCACAGCATGTATAAAAAATATCGATATCTTTGCTTAAAGTCTCCTTAACAAAGTAAATTGGTGATGAAATGTCCATAAATGTAGGGGTCGTGCGTGTCCTGAAATTTTATAGCCAGGAAATTTTTCGGTACCAGTATTTTCTTATAGAAAATTACTTCTTAAATAAGGCGAAATTTCGCGAGTTTGAGCTAAATTTATTCTTCTATTAAAAAATACTGATATTTGCCCTGAAAAATTCCCTAAAGCATATTATTAAAAATGTTCCGATGCCTGGGAAAGTTATGCACAACTAGCATTTATAAGCACTGGAATCGATTCGGAGCCAGTTGCAATTGCGGATACATGAGATAGAGGAACAGGATTAACAGAAAGTAGAGAAATTTAAAAGAACTATATCTCGCGAACCACTGGACCGATTTTGATGCGGTAGGGCTTAAAATGTTCAGGAAGACTTAATATGTAGAAAGAAAATATAGTATAGGGCTTGCCTGAGGTCAGAGATATATCTCCCCATCGCCGGAGCTTGAAAAACTCACCGCATACCGGATGACTGTTAGGAGATCGGTCTAGAAGTAATACAGTTTAGAATGAGTTATAGATACTTTACTTTATCTTGTTCTAAAAGCATTATTGGTTGTCAGTTGTTCGATAAAAAATGAATAATTGCAGTCCAAATTGTTTAGTGCTGCCCTCTGTCGTCTTCCGTCTCAACTAAAAGCTATACAACAGCACAACAACGCAAAACGGCATATGATTCAGTCCGTTTTGAAATCCGTTTTTAAGGGTGTTCCCGTGATCAGATTTTGTCTGATTTTGGTTATATTTCTCAGTAATGGTTACGGATTAAAAATCAGTTAACAGAGCTTCTATTGCAATTTTGCTCGGGTTGAAGGTGTATTTACTTTAATTTGCCTGGACTAAATCGGAAAACGAATAAATTGCGGATTAAACCAATGAAAACGTTCAGATATCCTTTTGATTCCCCATCCTGACGAGAACAATAACCATTTTTCCAAATGGTTAGAAGAAAAAAAAAATCACAGTCTACGGCGTTTCTTTACACATGAATATTTATAAACATGAAAAAATAAAAGCTATAGTAAAGTATTTTTCGTGGGTACTCCTCATACGAAACAATTTTTAACCATATCGACGTAAAAAAACATCTTTTGCAAAAATTCAGTCAGACCGGTCCAAGCTCGGGCTGAGATTTTACTTTTTTCAAGGCCAGGGCGAACTTTTTTCTTATGGGTTGGCCGGGCCCAGTCCTGAATATTTCGACTCGTGCAGACCTCTAATGCAGACCTCCAGCATATTTTGAAAACAAGTTTACAGTAAAATCGGTATGCTGCAATTTTGTGTCCAAAGATGGGGCGCAAATCGACGAGCAATCTTTAATCTTCGGCGCAAATCTTAAATCGACGTTTAATAACTTACAATTTGTTGATGATCCCTATCTTGCATTCAAAATAAGTGAACAACTCGTCGCTCAGAGGCATGAGTAAATGGTTTAAGGCTGTTCTCAACTGTTTTGCTCAACGAGCGCAAAACGTTTTGACATATTTCAAATTCATTTTTTAACGGAAAGATATAAAATTGGAAAGCCTGACCATGAAAGCGATTTGGAATCAAACTATGTTTTCCATTTTTGGATAATAAACGGAATTTTGAAGTATAAGTGATTTTGATCAAGAGACAAATACGTTTATCACCCTTTGTTTTCTCCTTTCGCGCGGAAATTTGGTTCAAAACGCCCACTCTGACACTATTTTCTGAAAGATCTATTGCGTTTGCAAAAAAAAAAAAAAAAAAAAAACGGAAAAAACAGCTCGATGAGATAGTTTCTGAACAACAACACCTGCTAGATTCATGCATTTCCGAACAAAAATAAATTAAAACTTATGTTATAAAGTTGCCATTTTGGATTTGAGAACAGCCTTAAGTCAAGAATTTTGTTTTTCAATATCTCTGCGACTTTTGGAGATATTGAGATGATTTTTTTTTATGTGTGTGTGTGTGTTTAATTCAGGAGTGGATAAAGAAAAAATTCCTCCACTCTAAAATTGGGAGGAGTGAAAAGTTCACTTTTTGAAAGACTGACAGGCATTTTTACTCTTTTTGGAGTGAGTTTTATAAAAATACACTACTTAAAGAGTGGAGTTTTCCACTCTCTAGAAAGGAGTGAGATCTCTCACTCCTGAAAGAAGAGTGACTTACGTGTGCATTGCTTATTAACCAATCAGAGCAGCAAGGCGACGTCAACCCTTTAAAGATAAGAAAAATGATCACTTTTTCGTCCGCCATTTTAAGATTAACAGATTAGGATATCATTAAAATTATTCTTTGGAATACATAAAATGAAGGTAAGTCTTGTTTAATTTTAAGCATTTATCCGTGTAGATATGTGGAATGTCCAGATTATGAGCTAAATAGTTGTATGTTTGTATAGCAAAAGTTTGATCGTGGAGTATTCATAAGTGATTGTGAGATTTCTTCATATAGCGATCTCAAATGTAATTGTTTTAAGGTGACCGGGAAAGCCGTATCTCCGCCATGTTAAATTCACCAAATTTATGTACCTTTTTCTCAGAAATGGTGAAAGATAGAGGTCTAGATTTTTTAGAGTAGTTTGAATAACATGCTTTACGTTTTTTAACTGGCCATTTTCGTTCTAAAGTGATTGTGAGATTTCTTCATGTAGCGGACTGAAATGTAATTGTTTTAAGGGGACCGAGAAAGCCGTATCTCCGCCATGTTAAATTCACCAACTTTATGTACATTTCTTTCAGAAATGGTGAAAGATAGAGGTCTAGATTTTTTAGAGTAGTTTGAATAACATGTTTTACGTATTTTAACAGACCATTTTCATTCTAAGTAAAATTCAAAATTCAAAATTAATTATTTATTGAAAGTCATTTTTAAATTAGCACTTTTTGGTAAGATTTCACTGCCTAAAATAAATAATTCTCAACAAATCATTAAATCCCTGTGTATACAATATAACATAGTATAAGTTTTAAAAAAAATCTGAGTTCTTATGTTTAATAGATATTGAAACAAGTTGGAAATTGCTCACCAAACGTGACAAATGAGGTGCGTTCGTACTATAACTAGTTTTAGAAATATTTTTTACACCGCATATTGTACTGAATGTAAATTTTAGTGCAATACATAAGTGCATATCCATTTCATTCTGTTCTGAAAGGCTGTAACATCATTAAAATGCACTTAAAATATTGTTTTTCCCATTGGCCGTCATGTAACTAAAAACTTTTGACTGTTCTTGTAAATGAACTATGCATCCGATTTTTCTGAAATTTGAAATGAGTCTACAAAATTTTGCAACAAATATATATTTAAAATTTTAGATCATTCGGAAAGCTGTAACATCATTAAAATGTACTTGCAATAATTTATTCCCATTGGCCGTAATGTAACGGAAAACTTTTGACTGTCCCTGTAATTAAACTATACATCCGATTTTTATGAAATTGGAAATGACTCGACAAAAGTTTGCAACAATTATATATTTTAAATTTCAGACCATTCGGTTGGGTAGTTTTTGTTCTGTTATATGCGGGTGTCGAATTCTCCGGGAGGGTTTTCTGTGGTCCCGAAGGGGGGGGGGGCGCATTATAGAGTTCCGGCGGGGGGATTGCACTTTTTGACCATTGAAAACACAAAATCTCAAATCTTCCGGAGGGGAAATGCCTCCCCCTCCGGAAAAAAAAGAAGAAGGAAGAAAAAAGTAATATTCCTTAATTTATAGGAAATATTCATGAAACTGGTAAATCTGCAGATCAGTGGCCTCAAACATCAGTTCTACAGCTTTATTTTGAAATTATTTTTCTTAGCATTTAAAATATTCAACTCACAATATCATTTCTTTCATATTTGCAATATTAATTATTATAAATGATGTATCAAGTAGTCTCTGGAAGATTAACTGTTAAAAATAGCGAGAGAAAACTAAACATCACTAACATTCCAAAACTTTTTTTTATTATTATTAACTTTTAAATCCCCCACTGTTTTAATAATTTAATAACTGTAATTGCCTGATATTTAGTATTTTAAACTATCCATCTAAAATAATTAAAACATTGATCGCCTGATAATTACAATAATTGATGCAAACAGTAAATGATCATCACAAATATTTTATTAATTACTGGTATCCTTATTGTTAAATTTATTTGAAAATAACCATTTTGTTTCATTAGTATGTTTTCATTAAATTCTGGTTCTAAATACAGTCATAAAAATAATTATATTTATTACTTTTTATGGGGTGTCCATTACTGGGCCAGAGGGTGTCCATTACTGGGCTTTTGGGTGTTTTGGTATATTTCTGTTATTTAAAGTTAAATTTCGATTCACATTGGGAAATGAGACTATAAGAATGGTTAAATATTGTTGATAGATTAATATAATATTGAAAAAACTGGAATGTAATAATTATAACTATTAATAAAAAAATAATTTTAAAAGAAATTCCTTAAGAGTGTCCATTACTGGCACATCTACATCTACCCTATTTAATTGTTGCAAAACTTTGTCGAGTCGTTTCAAATTTTATGAAAATCGGATGTACAGTTTAATTACAGGGAGTCAAAAGCTTTCCGTTAACTTTAAGGTCAATGGGAAAGAATTATTTCAAGTGCATTTTAATCTATACTCATATTATAAAGAGGAAAAAATTGTTTATTTGTCGTAGATAAGCTCAGGAACTACCGAACCGATTCCAAAAGTAATGGTATCAAAATGATGGTGTTCGCCCAACTTAGAACATAGGCTATATCTTATGTCGGTGCCACTACCCCAAAGGTGGTGCAGGAGCAAAAAACGTTTTAAAAATACGATTTTTGCGTTACTGAAGGGCCTAGAAATATGAAATTTGGAATATTAGTTACTTATAAGATATAAATTATGTCTAAGAACAGTTCTTAAACAACTCGAAATTTAAAAGGGGTGAGAATGCACAAAAAGCGTTCTAAAAAACGTTCTAAATGGCAGTTTCTACATAATCTCAGGAAATACCGAACCGATTCCAAAAGTAATGGTATCAAAATGATGGTGTTAGTCCAACTTAGAACATAGGCTATATTTTATGTCGGTGCCACTACCCCAAAGGGGGTGCAGGAGAAAAAAAAACGTTCTAAAAATGCGATTTTTGCGTTACTGAAGGGCCTAGAAATATGAAATTTGGAATATTAGTTACGTATAAGATATAAATGATGTCTAAGAACAGTTCTTAAGCAATTCGAAATTTAAAAGGGGTGAAAATGCACAAAAAGCGTTCTAAATGGTAGTTTCTACCTAATCTCAGGAAATACCAAACCGATTTAAAAAATATTGGTGTCAAAATGATAGTGACAACGTTTGCTCAAGATAGGCTATGTTTTATGTCGGTGCCACTACCCCAAAGGGGGTGCAGGAGCAAAAAAAGTTCTAAAAAAGCGATTTATGTGTTACTGAAGGGCCTAGAAATATGAAATTTGAAGTATCAGCTACTTATTAGATATAAAGGATTTCAAAGAACAGTTCTTAACCCCTTCGGGACGGGAGCCTTTTACGAAATTTTTAATCTTTTGTCACCGTTTTTTAAAAACAGAGATTTGTGTCTTCTTGAATGGAGAAAATGTGCTGATTAAACAAGGCAAATGTTTCAGTAAAATTTTACTGGTGAAGAAAAACAACGTTTCTGAGCGCTTCATGCGGCACGTATACGTGTCGCTCGTCCCCAAGGGGTTAAACAATTCGAAATTAAAAAGGGGTGAAAATGCGCGAAAAGCGTTCTAAAAAACGTTCTAAATGGTGATTTCTACACAATCTCAGGAAATACCAAACCGATTTAAAAAATAATGGCATCAAAATAATGTTGAAAATCCTTGTTCCAACATTGGCTATGTTTTATGTCGGTGCCACTAACCCAGAGGGGGTGCAGGAGAAAAACGTTCTAAATTGCGGTTTTTGCGTGACGGAAGGGCCTTGAATCGTAAAATTTAGAATGGTAGTTAGTTATAAGATATCAATGATCTCTAAGGGCATTTCCTAAAAAAATCGAAATTTAAAAGAGGGGGTCAAAATGCGCAAAAAGCGTTGTAAAAAACGTTCTAAATTGCAATTTCTATGCAATATCAGGAAATACTGAACCGATTTCAAATATAATGGTGTTAAAATGATGATGACAGATCTTGCTCCAAGATAGGCTATATTTTATATCTGTTTCCACTACGCCAGAGGAGATGCAGGAGCAAAATGAGCGAAAAGCGTTCTAAAAACGTTCTAAATGCCGATTTGTCACCAATATCGCAGGAAAAATCAAACTGATTTCAAAAGTAATGGTAAGAAATTGATGCTGACAGCCTCTGCTCTAACATAGATGCTATTTTAAGTCGGTATCACTATCACCTAGACGTTGCAGGAGCACAAAAGCGTTCCAAATTTCGATTTTTGTGATCGGTAGGGGCTAGCAACTTAAAATCAGGCAAGGTACATATTTATTACATATAAATGATCTTTAAGGACAGTTTCGAAAAAATTGGAAATTTAAAAAGGGGTGAAAATGCGCGAAAAGCGTTCTAAAAACGTTCTAAATTGCGATTTCTACTCAATCTCAGGAAATTCCAAAGCTATTTCAAAAGTAATGGTTGCAAATTAATGGTGACAGTCCCTGCTATAACATAGGTTATATTTTACGTTGCTGACACTACCATCTAAGGGTTGCAAAAGCAAAACATGTTCTAATTTGCGTTTTTTGCATAACTGAAGGGTCTAACACTTTGAAGTATGGCATGTTATTTACTTAGAAGATTCAACTGCTTTCTATGAACTCTCGAAAGAAAATTTCAAATTTAAAACGATAAAGTGAGCGAAAAGCGTTATAAATTACAATTTTTATGTAATCTTATCAAATACCAAACCGATTAAAAAAATAATGATGACAAATTGTTGGTGATAGAACTTGCTCAAACATAAGCTACATTTTATGTCTGTGCCACTACCACCAGAGGGTTGCAGTAGCTAAAAACTTTCTAAATTGCGAATTCTGTGATACTGAAAAGGGTAGAATCTTTAAATATGACATGGTAGTTACTTATAAAATATAAATGCCCTCGAAGGACTGTAGAAAATAAATTCGAATTAAAAAGGGGTGAAGTGAAGGGGAGGTGCGAAAAGCATTCTAAAAAAGTCCTAAATTACGATTTCTACGCAATTTCAGAGAATATAAACCAAATATAAAAGTAATAGTTGCGAATCAATGGTAACAGTCTCTTATCCTACATAGGCTATATTTTATGCCGATAATTCTACCACCTGGGATTCACAGAAACAGCAAACGCTCTAAAAAAGGACTTTAAAAGCTTTCTAAATTACGTTTCTGTGGAATATTAGGAAATAACAAACCAATTTCAAAATTAATGTTGGCAAATTAATGGTGACAGTTCCTATTTCAACATAGCCCTTTATGTTGAGAGAGGTGGTAGGACTTGGAATTTGACATGATGGTCAATTTTAAGATGTAAGAAGATGGTTTTGTAAAAAATTCAAAACTTCAAATGAATACTGAAATGAGCGTATTAATTGAGCATAAAAGTTTCGAAATATTTTCTAAATTATCATTTATTCAGTTTTAATTCGTTTTATTAATTTAAGTCTCATTTCTGCCTAATGCAGTGTAATAATGATGTTTAATCAAACTGTGTTTTAAATAGTAATTTTTGAATTATTCCTAAAAGTAATAAGTACCTTTTAATAAAATAAAATATTACCTTTTAATAAAATAAAAATTTAGTTAGTACCTTTTAATAAAAATTAGACATATAAATATCACTTGGCATATTTCAAATATTAAGCGAGCAAAGCCGCGGGGTTTGCTAGTGATGTTATAGTCTTTTGAACAGAATTAAATTGATATACACTTATAAAGTTCACCATAATATACATTCAGCACAATATGCGGTACAAAAAATATTTATAAAATTAGTTATAGTACGAACGCACCTCATTTGCCACGTTTGACGAGCAATTTCCAATTTGTTTGTATTTTCCTATAAAACATATAAAATAAATTTTGCTCAAATTCACAAAATGTAATATCTACGCAAATAAAAAAATTAAATTAAACATGGCTTATCGCGTCATTTCATTAATAAGTATTGTATTAATTTCATTTTTCAGATATGACGGACGAAAATTAGAAATCATGATTAAGTTAAGGAATATGTTTAAAAGAAAAATATATACATATTCCAGAGAACTTAAAAGTTTAACTTTAGACTCCATGTTCATATTAAATAAAACAAAAGCAAAATACAGCGGATAAAATATATATATACATTCTTAATATTTAAATCATGCTTAGAACTTATTTAAAAAAGATGTGAGTTTATAAGTACTGTTTTTTAAATGGAAAAATTAAAAATATTTTAGAACAATAGGACTTTGCAAAAATAGCAATAATTTAAAGAAAAAGTACGGTTTTATATTTAAAACAAAAATTAAAATCAAATCAAACATTGTTAAACATATAACATCCGCTGATTAAAAAGTTATTAATAAAACTTTAAAAGTAATATCTTTATAGGGCGTGCAATAAAAGCAAACACAAAGGATAAGATTGGAATGAAATATTTTAGTTTATTACTATCAGTAATCTAATTTAAATTCGTATGTAACTTTAACTGAATTCTCCCCTAAAAGTTCAATTAGTGTTACAAACTATGAATTAAATAAATATTGCTAATAAAGTATTTTATTCCAATTTTTACTACGCTTGTATCTATTTTCATTGCATGCTGTAAAAGATGTGATTCTTTTAAAATGACCATGGAAGCGAAAAAAAAAAACGACTACATAAAAAATGACCATTCACTTTTATCAAAGAGTGACTATTCGCTCCTACCAGGGGTGAAAAACAGCACTCCTTTAGCAAGAGTGAATAGTCACTCCTCCGAAAAAGTGATTACCCACCCCTGTTTAGAGTGAATATTCACTTTCCAGGAGTGACTATTCACTCTTTCAGAGAGTCAAAAATTTCACTTTTACTCAGAGTGAATAGTCACTCTAAAGAGGTTGGGCATATTTTGACTCTGCGATAGAGTGACTATTCACTCCTCCGGAGACTCCACTCCTTTTTATTTAGAGTGAAATTCGAAAATTTACTCTACGGGGGCCGTATAAAAATGTAATGTTTGTATTTTCTCAAGACCCCCAAGGAGTTGCAATATATTTCATCAAATTATGTACCATTTTTTTAATAAAACTTTGCAATTCGAAGTAGGTGCCTAGAGCAACATTTAAGGAGATAGCCTGTTGTTTCGATATTTATGAATTGCACTGTATATTAAAACGCAAAGGTAATGATTTAAGTTGTTCGAAATCGATAAATTTGCGTATGTGCCAATACTTTTTCGAACCTGTTCAATTTACAGAATGTAGAACAATTTCCTGCTAGTGCAGAGGTCTAAAGCAGCTGTTTAAAGCTCTGAATTTGTGTAGAGGACGCAGATTCGAGCCTAACGCTCGGCAAAATGATTTCTGTAACATTTTTGGCATTAATTCATCTCAATAATGACATATTTTATTAAGAGGAGAAGCTATAGGATTTTTATTTTATTATTATTTTGAATGCTTTATAACTAAATAAAATTTGCCAATAATAGATACATATATATAACACTCAACAACATTTATTTTTTAAATAATAATTTTATTTTACAATGTTTAAGCTAAAATGCTTTGCATGTAATTATCAATTAAATAAATTAAGCTGATCTACAATTTTTGTTACAATTTTTTACCATTATCAAGAATACATATGCGTGTGTCAGAAAGAAAAGCGTGCTATTTTTTCTCGTAAAAAAAAAGAAAAAGAAAAAAAAATTAATGGTCGTGTAGTTAATAAATAAATAAATAAAATAAATATTACTCAAAATTTTTTCTAATGAAACATTCAAGTTATTTACCATAAATTCTTGACCTCTATATTTCTAGTTGTATTTAAGTCTCATTAGTACTTTTATCTTTTTAATTATATAGTAAGACATTTTTGAATTTGTTTCTTTCTGTTTTAGGAGGTACAACGCAAGATGACCTCGCTGAATGGTGCGATGAGCTTCTGAATTCATCAGAAAAAATGGATGAATTCAGACAATTGTATGAAGCAATCCAAGACGAAGAAAGAAGTGGTAAGTGACGCCATCATTCATTACTCCATCTAATTAGTAGTATTAAAAAAAAAAAAAAAAAAAGTATGAAATAATTAGTTTAATTTTGAACTTTACTACTTGAAAAAGTACTCCAAAATATTTAATTCGACCTGAAGAATACTTGCATAAACATGATTTTTAATAAATAAACTCAAATAGCCACTTTTAATAAAGCTTTGTAAATTTTAGACGTTATGGGAAAATTTAACAAAAGGATTAATGTTAGTGCAATGCTTCTCTCAAAACTGGTAGATGGGAGGTGCTGGGTTCGAACCCAATCGCGCCCGTCGGCCTAATCGTTCGGAGCTTTCCATGGTTTTCTTCTAACCTTGGATTTCATTGCGTGAATACCGGATGGGATCCCTCAGAAAGACCCTTACGCAGCGCTTCCCCCCTTTCGGGCCCATACCCTCGTGTAGATAATTGGCCGTCATAAACAACACCAACACCTTTAGTGTAATGATTATATTAATCTTTCTAACATTACGATCACTTTATTTAAATGTCATGCTTTATCCAAAGTTCCTTTCAAAATTTTATCAAGAGAAATTATTACTCGTACTTTTATAACAATAGTAAGAAAACTACTTATTAATCCCGAAAGTATAGATGTAATATTGATCAAACAACAAAAAAAATCATATAATTAATTGTCAAACTGTCCATTCGGGAAACTGGAATTAACTTTGTGAAGTACTATTGCAACTTGAGTAATTTTGCTAGATTTAAGTGTCAGCTGGCAGTTTAGTTAGACAAGCAGAAGTTAGAAGTTCCTTGGTAGAAGAATTATTATAAAAATTAAGCAATATTATAATTAAAATATAAGCTTGCTACTTACTTAGTGCAAAATATTATTGGTCTGAGATCAGATCTATCCTAGGAATCATAGTAAAAATTAGTTTTAGGGAGGTTTTTAACATAGAGGTATACTCATTATCTTATGAATAAAATGATCTCCAGTTAGAAAGATTTTTTTTTTTTTTCAGTTTTCGGCACCTTTTGAACTACTTTTTCAGCTGAGTATTTTACAATATTTTTTTGATACATTATTAAATAGTTTTACAAAGGAAAATTATTTAAGAAAAAATTATCCTTTTTAAATTTAATAAATTTTTAATTTTTATCATACAATATTGAACTCTTATCATTTATTTTTATTTTTATTTTCTTACAAATAATTTATAATAAGAACATACAGTAAACACTGTGTAAGACGGAATTCAGTCTAACATGGAAAAATTCCAGAGTCTCTGCGAATCCATAGACATAGAGTAAAATTTATCTAAGGCGGAATATTGTCCACTACGGATAATTTTTTCGGTTCTGATCGATTCCGCCTTAAACAGAATTTACTGTACTTCCAAAATATATATAGTTTAAGAAAAAATAAACAACAATAACACCTGTAAACATACAGAAAAAAACACCGTTTACTTAACAAATTTGTTTTTAGGAATTAAATTATTTAATATTAAATCATATCATTAATTTTTTGAAATATACTACAAGGATCGCCTACTGAATCAACACGTGTGTATTAGCGAATTCATTTTTTTTTCTTTTTTCCTTCATGCGTAATTAGATAAATAAAACTGTGATTTTCAAAGTTTTTTTTCTTTTTTTTTTAAATAGTAATTAATTCCCTGTTTTATATTTCAGGAGGAAGCGAATGTAAAAGAAAGATCGAAAAAGAAGAGGAAGAGACGTTTTCTCTGCAAATTGAAAATCTTGTGATCAAAGACATTCCAATTAAAATATTCGACATTTCCGAAGAAACGAGAGTAAAGTTATGTAAAATAAAGGACGTAGAATCGGAAATGAAGTTTTATGTATTATTGAAAAATTTTGAAAAAGATATTTTTCATTATTGTAACCGTTTTTAGTTATTTTCTGTAAACTAATCTATAAAATAAATTGTGTGTTTTCTTTTCTTAAGAATGGCGTTTCGTTTTCTTTTTAACATGCTTTCGGAATTTTTTTCCATTTCACTAATTAAAGCATATTATCATATTTTTTTTTATTTCTTTATTTGTATTTTTTTTTTTATAGATTACATAATTAAACTTAACTGTTACAGGAAATAAATATAATACATGGGAAGTACTCTTAATTACGGATACTTAAATTTTTCTTAGTAATCTTTTTAAAAACGGGATGCTTGTTCCCTTTTATATGTTACGTCCTACGAAGTACCTGGAAAATATATTTAAACATTTTTAAAAACTTATTACGATTTACAATTACGAGAAATCATAATAACTATCAAATAAAGAACATAAAACATTTCACTATTATATTTAAATGAAGTCTTATTGAAAAAAAAAAGAAGAAGCCTTTGGTAGTAACAAGGAGTAAAGATTTTAACCCGTGATACAAAAAAGTAATTTTGATTTCTTTGTCTAACTCTTTTGAAGTAAGCATACGTTTAATATATTAATATTTAATATACTTTATTTTAAAGAAATTTTAAGAAGTGTAGTGTTTATATTTTATAATAAATAACATTACTTTTGTTTAATTACATTTGTTATAAAGAGTTTTTAGATAGCTGTCTTAGCTACTAACTATGTGTATTAAAGCTCTTAACAACAACAAAGAAAAAAAGACTGATTTAAATAAAAGAAATAATAAATAAGACATAATAAACACAAAAATGGTTCAATTTTATCTTTAAAAGATGATTTAGTGATATACCGGACACTTCAGGCCTTCGTTAACCCTTTGAGTTTTGTGTATGAATTTCTTCAAAATGCCCAAATGTCACATTGGCACCAGTATTTTGTAAACAAAAGATTCAACTTTTAAAATACATGAAAAAATGCTTTAATCTATTTTCAAATAAATTTGGCTGAATATTCCTGTGCCAATGTGACATTTGGAGGTAATAATTAAGTGAGAGGAAATTCACACATCAGAGTTCAAAGGCTTTTAAAAATAACCAGTAATATTTTTAACTTGTATCTAATCGTTTTATTAATATGATATCTAAATTAATAAAGTTATCCTTAAACTTCTTTAAAGTAAAAATAATAAAAGTCTTTTAAATATTTTGTATAACACTTTTGAAATAGACCTAAGTCTAATATCTATTTTTTTTTATTTTAAAGAATGTTTCATATACCAAAGTATTGTTTATTTTTACTTTGAAGAACTTTAACATAGCTGTCTTATGTGTATCACGACGGTACTATATTGGTTAATTTAAGAGTATAAGACAAGTCATTCAAATAAGACAATTTTTAACTACGTTCCATCATGTCCTAGATTTTGATATTTTATAAACTTCTTCGGTTTAACTTTTTATTTTCTTCCAGGTGTGAATATTTTTTTTTCCTTTAAGTCTTATAGAATTTCTTATATATAAATATTTATTTATTTATTTTATGATTTTTTCATGAAAATCCTAATTACCTTACAGTGCTCAGTGCATTACTGAAAAGATTGGATACAGAATTTCCATCTAAAGATTTCCTCTTGTTTAAAAAAAAAAAAAAAAAAAAAAAAAAAAAAAAAAAAAATAGCAAACTGTTTCTTGTAAATCAAGAAGATTAGTATAAAAAAGGAGAGAGAGAGAAAGTAGTATAATTTATTGTGACTGCGAACACATATTTAATTTAAACGCACGCATAAACGCATCCTTTTTTAATTCCATAACGAAACTATGAGAATGTGCAGTTTCTTCCATTTTTTTGATAAATGATCTTTCATAAAATGCTCTCAATGTTGCCGTTTTGAATCCAATTTAAGGATACGAAGCATACAAAAAGTCGTTATAAAACAATATTCTGCTTTTAACACAAGGCGCAATTCATTTATCGATAATAATAATGGTAATAATAAAATATTCGACTTCAAAACACTTCAATAGTCATGCTTCGAGCTTGCTAAGATTCAATCTAACATATTTTTCATCTTTAATTAAAAGTAGCATCCCTGATGCTTTCTTAGTCTATTGATAATCTTTAAGAGTAGGTGTCAAGAAAAACTTTTTGGAAAGCTAAAAGAGCCTTCACATTATTATATTATTCTGGTGAATAATTTTATTCTGTTTAAAAATAATTCTTGAATGCATAAATATTTTTAGTTTTCAGAATGCTAGGTTGTTGAAATGGACAGTTGTTAGAACGAACTACTACCAATCGTGTATCGATAATTTATCATAAATGCACACTATCCAGAAATGTAATCATAATTATATAAAATTATACAAATTTATATGTTGTAGTAAACCACCATTTTTTATTCGATAGCAGTTCAGGACGTGAACCATTAATTTATTTAAAAATGGAGCCTATCTCTAATTCTTCTGAAATATGTAATTATGTAATAGCGGAAAAGACGCACAAAAAGAAATAAATCCCAGCAAACAAGTAAACTATAACCTATAAAAGAAAATATAAATTTAGAACCGTTGAAGCCTCTTTAAAATACTGTACACATTTGATATAGCGATCGTTGATTGCACTAACCCTTTCATTTTAACGGCTAACTAAAACAAAAATTCCAAGTATTTATTTCTTCAAGCAATATTTGATTTTATATACAATAGCAGGGTCTTTTAGGATCAAACATTACACGACTTTCCAGTTGCATATGAAACACGCGAGATGTCAAAGGAAAAAATAGCATTTCAGGCATCTTTTAATCAACACGGTAGAGATTACCAAAGGCAACATATGGCCATAAGCGTTGAATTCCATAGCATATTGAGACCAGCTACAAAAATTCTGTCTTTACGTCAACATGAAGTTATTCACGAGAAAAGTATCAAATCGATGTTCGAAAAGAAGCATAAAATTAACAACTGAATAAGATCTCTAAAGCTCCTCACTTCATTTACAAGTGATTTAGCCAATGAAATACAGTCAAACCTCGTTAACATGAACACGCTTAACGTGAATTACTTTTAACATGAATTGTTTTCACAGTACCCTATAAAAACTAATACAAAGATTTGATACTGATAACATGAATTACTGTTAACATGAACAAAATTTTGAT
Organism: Maratus speciosus; assembly: GCA_963932465.1. Lineage (NCBI taxonomy): Eukaryota > Metazoa > Arthropoda > Arachnida > Araneae > Salticidae > Maratus > Maratus speciosus. Next base: position 322,953,498 of record OZ010794.1, read on the forward strand.
TCCCCTTGAGGTTCATGTTAACGAGGTTCGACTGTAGTATGGTATACTTCCTCCAATCGGAAAATGCTTTTGAGGTGAGATTACAAGCGGAGGAAAATTTTTCCCAGGTAGAAAAATTCTCCCAGCTATGTGCTTTAAAATATTACAATACCTTTGGTGAAAATACTCTCCAATGAAATAGCACATGTGTTGCTGAAAGTTAGCTTTTTACGATGGAGCATAATAATGACTGTAATTTAGATCTCTAATAACTATAATCACAGCACAATAAAAAAATGAATTTGTAATAAAAATAATAATAATAAATAAACAAAGAATTTGCCTGTGTGTTGTTCCGTTTCGGGAGTATATATATGGTATTATAAAATAAATGACGTGTTAAATCTAATTAAAATCTGCAAAATTTTACTACAAAGAGCAGATGTAATAAATAAACAAAAAATAAAATAAAATAAAATAAATAAGGATGATTTCTCCTATGATTTTTCCGGATTTTCTCAAACACACATGATTGTCTAGAAAAATGTCCGAATAGTCTAAATTTTCTTTTGTTAATACATCTTCCTCCCATTCATTTGCTTTGTATGCTAAGATTACCTTGGGGGCAAATTTTATCTCTGCAAGTTTTTGCGTAACCCATGTTTTAAATACACTGCAAATTAAAATGTCTGAAATTCAGTCACTTAAGTGTCTGAAACGGAGTGTTCAATTTTCAGACATTTTAAAATGTCTGAATTTTTTCAGACACTTTTTGCGACTGAATTTCAGACACTTGAAATGTCTGAATCGCAGACATTTTTGTAAGCATTTTATGTAGCCATGTTTGACCACGCTGAATACTGGAAAAATATCTGGCCGTTGTCCTGCCCCCTCTACCCCCATCCCGCCTGATTTTCTGGTGCTCCCAATTTTAGTATGCAATTTTCGTAAAGCTGATAATTTAAATCTTTTACGACATTGTACTATTTATAATGAATATTTTGTACTTCAGGAGTAGAATAAGATTAAAAAGAAAAAATATTTATCTAAATATTAGATTTTTTAAAATTTTGTTTTAAATCTTATTTTACTTTAAAAGTTCAAAATATTGATTATAATCAGTACAATTTCGAAAGAGATTTAAAATATAATCTTCGCAAATATTGCACATGAAATTTGGGGGAACTAAAATCGTAAGAGAACGGGCACTACGCATGCTTTAATCAAGGAGTCCTTTTGCAAAAAATGCAACCCTGCAGTATGGTTAGCTAAATGCAGATGCTCGGTATTCGGGAGTATCCGTTATGGAGGTTAATGGACATTCCCGAATAGCGGATACTTCGATTTAGCTAATACTTTTTTGATCCGCAAGGCATACATATTTGTATTATTTTTACCTCACAAAAGCAGGCATCTCCGATTATCGGACAAATTTCGCGGTCCCGAAGTGTCCGCTATAAAGGGTTTTTAAGGTATATGGATATATATATATATATATTTTTTTTTTTTGTCTTGCCCTACTCTAAAAGTTCAAAATATTTATCATACTCGGTGGAATGTCGAAAGAGATTTAAAAAATCCCGTGGACGTGAAAATGGACAAGAAAATCCCCCCCCCCCCCCGTCCCGCCCTCCAAAAAAGGAAAATTCATAGAATTCAAAAATTAGATTTTGCCCCATAGGCAATTTTACATATGTATCAGATGGTAATCACAACAGCTATATAACCATGAGTAAATAATAAAATAGTAAATAAATATTCTATTTTAATAGCATTGAGAAAAAAAATTACTTCTAATTTCAAATCATAGCCATTTTTGTATTTGTCATTTAAGTACATATAAATAAAATAGTTAAGTCATTTTAAGTAGTAAAAATGTGTAAGATATGTTTTTCTTTTTAGGTAATTTGTCATTGTTTAGTTAAAAGTAAACACCAGTTTTGTATCTAATTTTATATATCATTCTTCGGAATATGTATATAATTTTCTTTAAACATATTCCGTATTCAATTTAAAATTTTCACCCGCTTTGCTTAAAAATGTATATCATTACTATTCTTTTTTATGGAACAACACGATATAAGTCATATTTAATTTATTTTATTTTTTATTCCTGTAAACTTTGTATCCTTTGAATATGAGCTAAATAGATTTTATATATTTGATAAGAAAATATTGATCTAAGAAATAGAAAAAAAAACAGAAGAAAATAGAAAGTAAAAAAATATATATATATCAGACAGTATATGCACTATTCTTAATTGTTTGAAAAATGTTTTGAACATAAAAAAGAAGTTATTAAATGGCTTAAAAATATATTTAATACTGTATCATATAAGTAAATACGAACTTTTAAAAATATAAGGCAGCTTTATACATAAACTTCATATCAAGGCATAAACAACTCTTTATTTATGTCTAAATTATCATGTGTAATTTTTTTTTTTTTGTGCGAACAATTACTTGTACCAGAAACGTTGCAAATTCGATTGCAGTAAAAGGAAATTTAATAATTATTTCTCGCATTACTCAATTTTAAAAATTTAAAATCATGAATAAAATATCGCAAAAAAATGCTTGCATATAAATAAAAAAATTAATATACCAATTTAAAAAACACAAAAAATATTAATTAAACTTTATAATTATACTGCTAAACTGCAACGTAAAGTGCAAAATATGAATAAAATGTTTCTCCGTTTGTTTAATGTTTCAAAAATTTTACTGGATGATATAAAAAATTCATATTATTTTTAGAAATTTGGTAAATGTTAAATCTGAAACATTGGATATCAAAATTTACGATTTTCAATAATAAATTTAAAAAATCAATAAGAATAAATCTTTATAAAGTTTCAATTTCCGTGATTAAAAACTGCAATATATACAGTCAAATTTCACAGTATTAATGCTTTTTTTCAATCTGAAAACTTTTCCTAATATCATAATAATATGAATCATCATATTTAGCTCCAAAATAATAATTACAAAAAATAAAATAAATGCCTGATGTCATATACTACAAGCGTTTATAGTCAGTAAACAGTAAAAAACAAACATTGAATAAACACAGTTACAAATGGCTTCAATTTAATGTTTTTATCTCTGATAAATGAAGCGATGAATCATTCAACTTTTCAAACCTATGTTGCAAGTTTTGTTTTGAGCAAAGACAAATTATAATTATTTCACATCACCCTATCGAAAATGAAGATTAAACTATCACTCATTCGTTTATTTACAAAGGCCAAGCAAATAGAATTACAGCATTGCTATTTAAATTTCAAAACAATTATATTTCATTCCGTTACATTAAGAAGGCATATAACAGACGACCGTTAGTGAAATCAAAAATTTAGCATTAAACTACAGAAAAGAGATAAATTTTTATAAACGATTTCACTTATATTCAAAAGGATACAAATCTATCGGAATAAAATATTAGAATTAAATATGACTTACTCGTTCGTTCAGTAAATACCCAGATTAACACATTTCCTTTTAATCCAAGCAATGGCGGCGGTGAAAATTTAATTGTTTCTGTTCTTATCTCATGAAGGTGCTGTAGATGACACGCGCGGAAATCACCGTTCTGATTGGCTGTTAAGAATATGACCAAAGATGATGTTTAACTATCGCTTGGAGCGTATCGTCTTAAAATCAGACGGTTGTTGGATAATTTACACATGTTTCTCGGTTCGTTTATAGCATGATCATAGTAAGACATTTATGTGTCTTAAATTTAGACGCCTGTTATGTCTGAATTTTCAGATTCAGACACTTAAGTGACTGAAATTCTTTTTCAGTCACATATGTATCTAAATTTAAGACGCCTCTATTTGCAGTGTAGAGAACTTTACATTAAACAAAAATTGAGATTGGTTAAATTTGGTTGGGTTAATTTTCAGAATTTAAAAGTTTTTTTTTTTTTTTCCATTAATGGTGAGAGTTTGTAAACATATATTCGTTTATGAAAACTTTAAATACTTTAGAAAATAATAATGATAAGAAGAAGAAGGAATTTAAAGTAAAAAGAAAAAAAATGTAAAATCCATCATTTTAAATATTTTTCAAACATGGTTATCTTTGAAACCATTTTTTCCCAAACACCTTCTTTTATACTTTAGACGTAAATTTCCAACTGGGCGAAAAATGTCCGGACCAGGATTCGAGCCAGTGATCTCCTGACTGAAGCCGCCAGTGTTCTACCATTTGAGCTATCCGGACGAATGCATCTCGTCTGAAACCTGGTTCAGCTCAACAGAATAAATCTCACGTAATGGAACTCCAGAAATCGCTGGATACGAAATTAAACTAGATAATTTTAACACAATTATTCTAATTGGTACATAAATCATATTAGATACACCTTCTTCTACTTCGAGATACTTTCAAAAGAGTATTTTAACGTATAAATATTATAAATTATTAAATATTTCTCACTTGAGGTATTAAGTACTAAAGTTGGCCTTCCCCCCCCCCCCCCCCCCTTCAAAAGTGCAATTTTGATACCCGTTTCAAAAAATAATTATTCCTCAAACTTCCCACATATTTCAAATTTGATTATTACTATATTGGTTCTCAAAAGTGAGGAAAAGGCTCCAAATAACTGCTTTCCTCTTTAAAATTTACTCCCAATATGGCATTTTCAGCAATTTTCAAAAACATTTTGCTTAGCATTTTAAGCGGGAGTAATATACTTAAAAGCATAATACAAAATTGTACTATACAAAGTACTTAGCAAAACGATACTCAAAATTTAAACATATTATTTACCGAACTGAAAAAAAAATGAAATAATCGCTAAAGCCTATATTGTTCAAAAATAGTAAATAGTATAGTCTCAAATTTTCCTCGCTAATGTTAAACCAATGGACGTGAATGCATGCTTAATTTTAGAGCTCATCAAAAAATTTAAATTAAAAAAAAAAATTCTGCGTACTCGTTTTAAAGAATATTTTCTTCTATTTTTGTTTTAAAAAACATTTCTAAAATGTTTGATTAATTTTACATGAAGTGTTGAAATATTATTCACAGCTTCTCTAAAACATCAGCAAATAAAATTTTAAATCAAGTATATATTCTGAAAGTATTTTGTAAAAAACAAAAAGACATTCTTTGAGATGAATGTACAGAAGAAAAAGTTAAATATTAAATTTCTGAGGAGCTATTTTAAAAATAAGAATGCATTCCATGCGTGCATTTTTAGCATTAGCATTAGAACTGGAGAGTCAAATAACACCCCCCCCCCCCCAAAAAAAAAAAAAAAAAAAGAGCTATCAACGTAAGAGGGGAATAACATGGAAAATACGAAATGGTCAAACAACAAGCTTTGGACTAATTATTGCTGACTGATATTGTCACAGATACAGACGTGTGAAAATTATTAGAATAATTGTGAAATTTACATTAAAATCTTGTTATATTAAAGAAGTAATATATTTAAAAGTACTGAACCATTTAATATTTAGTGTACATCCCCTTGTTTTTTATTAAATACTCGATACGTCTTGGCATATTTTGTATGAGTTTTTGGCATTTAATTTATATTTCGTTGTCATGATACCAAATTCGGATGAGTTTTTCTGTCAGACTATTCTTGTTTGTGATGTTTCGTTTCTTTAATTTAATTAAAGAAAACATTTCTATGGCCTGGAAACAGTCCATATATGAACCATATAGAGAACCTTTGGGCCATTGTAAAGAAAAAATTAAAGAAATACAACATCACAAACAAGACTAGTCTGATAGAAACACTCATCCAAATTTGACATCATGACAACGAAATACAAAATAATTGCCAAAAACTCATACAAAGTATGCCAAGACAGGTATGCTATCATTTCTTTAATAAAAAACAAGGGGATGCACACTAAATATTAAATGTATCAATATTTTTTAAATATTTCTTTAATATAACAAGTTTTTATTGTAAATTTCACAATTATTCTAATAATTTTCACACGTCTGTAGTCATTCTAATAGATAAATCACAGTGACTCACCTCCAGAAATTATTTTAAAATTGTATGTTCTAGGAAAACTTTTTATTTATATTTTAGTACCAACTCAGGATCCATTGATATATTTCAATATTGACAATATCACGAGTTACTTTTCCCATTATGTGATTATCTAACAACATAGATGCAATAAAATAAATAAAATCAGCAGTAAAGCAGAGTATAACCTTACAAAAATAGATAAGCCTACAAACAGAGGAACCTCTTTAACCCTTTATATCCTAAATTATGAATTCACTAAAATTTCATCTTCTAAAGCATTTCACGTGAATTTTTGAAACTACATTAGAATATTTACACAATCGTTTAGTAACTTTTAGAAATATTTTGCCAATTAAAATTAATTGAAGTTGAATTTATAAGGATTTTTTGCAATATTTATAACTCCCCTCAAATCTTTTTTTAAAAGTACTTTATTATTTTTTTTTTTAATAGAATTAGGAAATGTACAAATATATAATGCTCTTACACTAGAAATATTTGCTAACTGAAACTTGTCCCCCACAATATTTCAACGTCAAGAAAGCTGAAATAAATGAAAAATAAATTATCCTTTTAAAAATATTTTTGTTTTGTGCAACCAATAATGCTTTTGGAACAAGATAAAGTAAAGTATCTTTAACTCATTCTAGACTTTATTACTACTAATCGATGTACTAAATTGATTTTATAACAAGTTATTTTAATGGTACAGTAAAGCACCGTCGGGGCATAAAGGGTTAAATACTGTACACATTTAATAGAACGACCGTTTATTACAACAATTATTTCATTTTAACGAACTAAATAATGGAATCCATTATATTTAATAAATAAATTCCAAGTATTTATTCATTGAATGAATTTTATTTTTACGCTCAGTAGAATGGCCCTTTAGGATAATACTTTCCAATAATGCAGTTTCTATTTTATTCCGTTCAACAACACGAAACTTTTTGACGTATTTCCTGACTCATTTTTAAAAGTAAAAGCATGAAGCTTCCATGTAGGATTATTGATTTGCAATGGTACAGTTTTTTCATTTTTTACTAAATGAATTATATTTTGAGTTAAAAGTGGTTATTTTGTCAGGACGGGAGAGTTTTTTCTTTCCAGTACTGTCGCGTACGAAAAATAATTTCAACACGCAAATTTTAATAGCATTTTCTGAAAAATATTCTGCTTTAATCTAAAAGGGAAAAACTGTTCGATTACAAATTTTTCGAATTTACTAATTGCATGCGTTTTTCAAATACAAAAAAAAAAAAAAAAAAAAAAAAAAAAAAAAAAAAAAAAAAAAGCGTGAGATGTTATGCAGTTTCGACTTCAGCATTACGTGTAGAAATTTTTTTAACTTAAAAAATAGTGGGGGGGGGGGGAGGATCTTTTTATAACTTTTAATTAATTGCGGTACAAATATTCTTTGTTTTAAATTTCTCAATGCCTTACCATTTCATGTACACACAAACACACGCACACATATATGTATATATATGTGTGTGTGAAAATTCATACTTATATATAATAGTGTGTTCAAAATAAGTGAACCATATTTTGAAATGGGGTGTCTTTTATAGCAAATTGATACTGTGAGAAAGCAATATTTAAAGTATGTGAACCGGAAATAAATCCCGTACCTACAATGGGTCATCACCATCAGAAGCAACTAAACTGACAGGTAATTGATTGAAAGTACCTTAACGTTACCTATCACGTATAATGGTTTTGATTGAAAAGCTTGTTTTACATTTGTCAAAACAAGTGGTCCATTACAAGTCTGACTTGAAACATTAGTGGAAAAATTTACCTATCCATTCAGTTAAAGTGGAAATCAGTTGTAATATAAGTTCAGAATTCCCAGTGTCTGTCTATTTTACTTTTGTTCAGTTCTTTTGCATCTTTTCCTTATCAGATGAAAACAAGAAAAAATATCACTAAACGAAATAAGAATATTTTTGTTTTCTTAGGGAAGAGCATTTTTTTTACATGAGAAATAAGAAGATTAATGATGATATGAATATAAAAATAACATCTAAATCTCTTTATTTTTTTTATTTTGACATAATTCATAAAAAGACCATTTTTTATCACGGTGATCTTTTTTCCTGACCGAATGCTGTTTTCATAATGAGTGTATAATGCAAATAATAAATTCGAATGATATATCATCTGATACAGTTTCAAATATTAAGTTAGACGTTTTAATTTGTATTTATTCAGACACTTTATCTGTCTAAAAATGTTTTGAATGGACGGAAATTTTAACATGAAAAAATATTATACTGTCAAACAGAAAGAAATTTTCATCTGTTGGAAATGAGCACTTAAGTATTTATAGATATTTTATATAAAATATTATATGTATGTGTGTGTGTAATAAAATATGATTACCGCTGGATAATTTCTGTTCTGAATGCATTTTAATGACAGAAACTATCTCTCATTGAAGGAAAATTTAGTGTATACTTTAAATCTACATTACATCTGTTAGTCTGCTTTTTCCAGAATCTTCATTGCGTCACTTCTCTATTTAAAGTTTTCAGAATTGCTGAGATCGTAAAGATATTTTAGTATACGCTACTAAACTAATACAAAGTAGGTTTTTTTCCTTTTAATTTCGGACTCTCAACCAATAAAAGAGCCAACCAATCTCACATTTAACAATGATACTTATTACATGCATATAAGGTAATACAGTTTTCTAGAAAATTTGGTACACAAGATGTTAAATTGTCTATTTCAGAGAAAAAATCAAATTCTTCTAAGTGCGGTTTTTTTTCTTTTTTTCTTTTTAAGTGAAGTACTGTATTTGTAGCATGAACTGTTTTTATAAAGACAAGCTTCTTATTCAAAATAAACGTATTTTTACAGGTATATTTAGAGTGCTTGACATTTTTTTTTCAGAAATCAACATATTAATTTTACATGTATAGTATTGAAGTTGTTTTCTAGTACCCAAGTGATTAAGGGGACTCTTCACTCACTTGAAACAGCTGCTCGCTAATGCTAATCCTATGGGCAGGTTGTTTTCGAAATTCTCGTTTAAATTTGAATATTTTAAAATGATTTTTTTTGCATAGAATAGCTGAGTTCGATGTCTAATTAGGCCATTTTGTAGTTTTTTTTAATTTGGTTGCAGATTTTTTTAATCAAAACCGGTTCCGAAAGAGACAGTACCTTTATTTTAAAAAATCTGGAACCGAAATCGAAAAAGTTAAACATATGCATATTAGAAATGGTCTTCAGCTATACTATGATAAAGAAAAATCGTCTAAACAAATATTCAAATTTAAATGAGAAATTCGAAAACAACCTACCCATAGATTTAGTAATAGCGGGCGGGTGTTTTAAAGGGAGTGAAGAGTCCCCTTAATAACTTAGATGTAACGTGTTTTTTTTTTTTTTTTTTTTTTTTTTTTTTTTTTTTTGCATATGAAGAAGTTTTGAAACTTAAGACTGTTCTCGAATTTAAAACTGCTGTTTTTAATACAATCCTGAAATCATTTTCACTCTTATAAACATAAAATTAGTAGATATTCTGACTGATAAACTATGAAAGTGAATAGCATTTTTCTTTTTTCCCTTAATGAAAGGTTTTTAGAAATTTCTGTCAAATTTCGCATTTGAATCGAATTTCTATATGCAACAACTGAAGGATGTTCGCGAAATAACAACAAGCGCTTATAACTCAAGATTTAATACATTTATCGAAAAATGAAAATTGGTATTCGATTCCATATAGCTTCAGTTAGTCATGCTTGTCAGTTCCATGCTTTAATATTTAACAACGAGTCCGTAAATGTGTCAAAAATATGTATCTTTTTAAATCGTCCTAAAAAACAAAATAACAATTAATTCACTAAATTTAAATATTAAAGTATTTTATCTTTATCCTACGTTGGAAGATTGTTTTTATACACTTGCTACTGTTTATTTTTGAAAAATATTGAACTACTGCAAGAAATTTAACGCTGTTCTCAACTGCTCTGCTCAACAAGCGCAAAACGTTTTGACACATTTAAAAATTCATTTTTTAACGGAAAGATATAAAATTGGAAGGCCCGACAATGAAAGCGATTTGGAGTCGAATTGTGTTTTCCATTTTTTGATAAATAAATTACCTATTGAGTTATAACCGATTTTGATCACGACACAAAGACGTTTTACACACTTAGTTGAGTGGTTATTCTTCTTTCGAGCGGAAACTCGGTTCAAAACTCCCACACTGTAAATTAAAATGTCTGAAAATCAAACACTTAAGTGTCTGAAACGGAGTGTTCAATTTTCAGACATTTTAAGATGTCTGAATTTTTCCAGACACTTCAAACGTCTTAATAGCATCCATTTTTTTTGTAAGCATCATACGCAGCCATGTTTGACCACGTTAAATCCTGGAAAAATATTTGGCTGGGATCCTGCCCCCTCCACACGCCCCCCCCCCCCCTACAGCCTGATTTTTTTTATGCTCCTAATTTTGGTATGCAATTTTCGTTAAGCTGTTTATTTAAATCTTTTACGACATTTTACTGATTATAATCAATATTTTGAACTTCAGGAATAGAACAAGATTAAAAGTAAAAAATATTTATCTAATTGAGTATATTCAAAACATAGATTATATTCAGTGCAATTTCGAAACGGATTTAAAATATATGCTTTACAAATATTGCACATTAAATTTGGTGGCACTTAAATCGTAGGGGGGCGGGGCACTGCTTTAATACCCATGTTTTAATCAAGAAGTTCTTTTGCAAAAAATGCAACCCTACATTATGGTTATCTAAATAGAGATGTCCGGTACTCGAGAATATCCATTGTGGAGGTTAATGGACATTCACGAATAGAGGACACCTCTATTTAGAGAATACTTTTTTAATCCGCAAAGCATATGCATACATATTTGTATATTTTTACCTCACAAAAGCAGACATCTCAGATCATCAGACAAATTCCGCGATCCCGAAGTGTCCGCTATTAAGGGCTTTTAAGGTACATGGATAAATATATATATTTTTATAATCTTGTCCTATTCTAAAAGTTTAAAATATTTATTATACTCGGTTGAATGTCGAAAGAGATTTAAAATATCAAATGTACGAAAATTGCAAGTAAAATCCCCCCCTCCCCCCAAAAGAAAATTCATATAATTTAAAAATTAGATTAAAAAAAAATTATATTGACACATAGGCAATTTTACATATGTATCAGATGATAATCACAACAGCTATTTAACTATAAGTAAAAAAAAGAGTAAATAAATAAAAAATAAATATTCCACTTTAATAACATTAAGAAAACAATTACTTCGTATTTTGTTAAATATATTTTGTGTTTTTTATCTTGTCCTACTCTAAAAGTTCAAAACTTTCATTATAATCAGTGCAATATCGAAAAGGATTTATGATATCAGCTTTACGAAAATTGAATACAAAATCCCCCCCCCCCCCCTCTCTTTCCGAAAAAAAAATTTAAATTCTTATCATTTAAAAATTAGATTAAAAAAAATATATATTGCCACATGCCACTTCAGCAAGTTTTTATGTGGATCACGGGGTAATCACAAAAGCTATTCAACTATCAATAAAAATAAATAAATAAATATCCTACATTAATAACAAGAAGAAAAAATAACTTATAGTTTCCAAGCTTCATTTATCTTAAATATATATCTTAACATCTAATTGTCATTCTTGTAATTTTCGTATAAGTGTATATAAATACAGTTACAAAAATCACAATATTAAGTACAAAATCCAGAGTTATAGCTTTTTACTTTTTCCCATTATAAATTTCAAATTACTTTTCTACTAAAAATAATCAAAAAATCAATATTAGACTTGATTTAAAATCAAATACATATGTATATTTTTACTGGCAGTTTTAAAATTAAGGAGCACATAACAGATGAATCATGACAACGTCATACATTTTCAGGCACTTTATTTATCTTATTTTTTAATCTGCGGTTTTACGCTATAGGAAGAAAGATCTTTCCAAAGCTTTTTTTTCTTTCTTTCATTGTGGTCGTTACTGTGAGATAAGAATTAACCATTGAAACGAAACTGCTATTGAAAACAAGAGAATGAATATTCAACTTAAAATGTCTCTCTTTTAGTAATATTATTACTTTAAATTTGGGAAAAAAGATGAAAATTGAGAATATATAATTTGTAATAAAAGACATAACGTCATAAGTTTAAAAATATATACTTCTAGAATTGATGGGGTTTTTTTTCGGAAACAGATTCAAAACTAATTGAATTTCATGAAAGATTTTGTTTATACTACACTGCTCAAAACAATTAAAGGATATTGCAGTTTTAGGTGGATTTTGTATCTGGTAAACTGTTTAGCTGATTGATACATGGTCGACAGACATAGTAGGTTATATGAGAATAAATTACACATGTTTGGCAGAAAAAAATGCATTTTATTGCGCATTTGTGTACTAAAGGAAAAAAACACAATTTGTGCATATGAGAAAAAAAGAATAAGAAAAGGTAAATTTCTTCAAAGAAAATCATTTTCAGTAGGGGGTATGGTTTCCACGGGCGGCCAGCAACGCTGAACGCCTTTGCGGCATGGACTCAATGAGGCTATTAATGACAAGTTGGGGTATTCCGCCCCACTCTTCCAGAAGAGCTCTTTCCAGTTCTTGGAGAGTTTGTGGGGGTTGTTGGCGGCCAGAAACTCGTCTTCCTAGAGCGTCCCAAATGTGCTCGATTGGATTCATGTCTGGAGAACACGCTGGCCATTCCATTAGAACGATTCCTTCCTCGAAAAGGAAATCCTCCACCAGGTTTGCACGATGTGGCCTGCAGTTATCGTCCATTAAAATGAAGTTATCTCCGATTGTTGCAGCGTAAGGGACTACAATAGGTTTGAGGATCTCATCCCTATATCGGCAACCAGTCAGAGCTCCATCTCGAATGATGTAGAGGTCAGTGCGCCCGTCAATGGAGATGCCATCATACACCAACACTCCTCCACCGCTAAATCTGACACTTTCGTGCACGAACGCAGGATTATTCCTACTGCCACGGTCCCTCCAGGTGAAAATACGCCTATTATCCGGATGCACAGAAAAACGGGACTCGTCAGAAAACAGAATATTGCTCCATTCATTTCTCCTCCAGTTGACATGCTCGGTTGCCCACTCCCTGCGGTCGCGACTATGCCTTGATGTTAATCTAACACATACCATCGGTCGGCGAGCATACAGACCTACAGCATGGAGCCGGTTTCGGACAGTCTGAGTTGAAATCGTGGTGCCTGTAGCCGAGCGAAGGTGTTGTTGGAGAAGAGTAGCGTTCATGGTTTGGTGTCTCCGAGCTGTTAACGCTAAATACCGATCTTCATTGGGCGTTGTTGCCCGTCTACGACCTTGCCCTGGTCTTCGGCCTGCACATCCACTCTCCAAAAAACGGTTCCAGATCCTGGAAATGACACTTTGTGACACTCCAATGGCTTGCGTTACTTCGGCTTGAGTTTGGCCCCCTTCTAACCTACCAACAATTCTCAAAGCTTCTGAATCTGTCAAATGACTTCGCTGAGACATCGTACTCATCGAAACAAAGCAATCACTGAATGCCGATCATCCTTGTCTTCATTCTCTTTTATCCAGTTGAAAGTCAAATTTCATTCGCTGCCGCTGAAGCGACGTTTTTGACGTCGAGCTCAAAATTTGCATACTCCACAGTTTGAAAACCAGAAAAATTTTCATTTGTGATTCTCTTCTTCTATTTTCGGCAAAAAAAATTTCTTTTATATCTTTATTTTATATAAAACTTCAAATATCCTTTAATTGTTTTGAGCAGTGTATATATAAAATAATAAAAGACACTAATTTCAGTACTATAAAGAAATTATGACAGTTACGTCAATCGATGTTGCAAGAGGTCAGAAAAATTCCTCGATTTGAAATTTTAAAAAATACCGCAGTGAGGGAGAAAGTCTTGCATCATATTAGAAGGAAATTCTTTAATATATCCGGCTAGCCATATTTAAAGAATGGAATCTCTCATCCTCAATACATGACCCGCCAGACAAAAGGTTCTTTTTTTTACCAGCTTTGATAGGACGAAGACGAATAACACAATATTATTGGTATAAATTAATACAAATTAACACTAAGTCCAATGCACACGCTTTGTAGACTTCCCGGATGTAATCTTCAAGTGTTGTCTGATTCTGTGTCTATCCCGCTTTTATATCGTCGACAGCTTGTAAGGGACATTGGATGTCAATCACACAAGTCAGACGTATGTATTCAATACATAAATAAACTAAGTGAATAACTAATTAAAATCACAGAACTTCAGATTTCGCAAAAAACGAATTAAAATATACGCGTACATAAAAACAAACTTGAATTGCAACGCACACCAATTTCAAATAAAAGATATCTAAAACGCATGCGCAACTGAGAGTGCCCCGTGGGGGTTATTGCGTAGGAAGAATGGGAGAATCAAAACGTCTTAAATTAAGACATGTTTGAAGCAAGGAAGTGTCTTAAAATAAGACGTTTGCGGATATTTTAGACACTATTCTCAGTTCATTTACACCATGATCATACTAAAACCCTTATGTATCTTAAATTAAGACATCTATAATGTCTTAGTTTTCAAATTAAGACACTTAAGTGTCTAAAATTCTTTTTCAGTCACATATGTGTCTAAATTTAAGACGCCTCTATTTGCAGTGCACTTTGAGAATATTTTTGAAAGATCTATTGCGTTTGCAAATATAAAAAGTAATTTTTCAAAAAATCAGTCTAAAATATAAAGTCTCCGCAATTATTATTTAATAATAATAATAGTAGTAATGCGAAATTACACAAATACGTAAAAAATATATATATATATAATAGTAGTAGTGTTAGGTGATATTATTGTCCAGATTAAGATTTTTATTTTTTAAGCTCAGTTATGGTTTATAATTCCCAAAGAGCAAAGTATTATTATTCAATTATATTTAAAGAGCAAGAAAATATTATAAAGGAACTAATAAATAAACAAACAACATCATTTTATACATCATAATAAAGTTAATAACATTAGAGTAATCGAAATTAAAAAAAAAAAAAAAAAAATTATATTTGCATTAGCTCTGGAATAACTATTATATAGTTCATGTGATAGTTTTTAAACAGGTAATTGTTAAATTTGTTATATAAACAATTAATAATTGAAATAATTTTGAATTGGTATTAATAAATACATTTAATTAAAACAATTTATTTTTGAGTATTTTTGTATTTAACAATATAAAAATATAATTTTTAATTTTTAATAAACCGGGCAGAATGATTTCTGGTAAAAATTCATTTCAATAATGTCAAATTTTATTTCAGGAGGAGAAGTTAAATGATTTGAATTTCTTTTTTTTTTTTTTTTTTTATTATTCGAATGCTTTATAATTAAATAAACTGTAACACTTAATAATATTTTTAAAATAATAATTTTGTATTAAAAATATTTAAGTAAAAATATTTTGCATGCATTTATCAATTAAATAAATGAACTGGCCTACATTTTAAGCCATATTTTCTGACTACTGTCAAGAATATATATGTGTGTCTGTGTACAAAGAAAAGTTTATTATTGTTTTCCTTAAAAAAAAAAAAAAAAAAAAAAATCAGAAAGAAAGAAAAGTATTCATATAAGAGCTATAAAATAAATTACCTTGATATCCATGGTTTTCTTAATTAAATAATGTAAGTTGTGGGTTCTCTAAGAAGGTTAGATGGGCAGCACTATCTATCACCTTAAATCTGTACGAATCACTTATACAATATACCAATTCATCAAAATTTCAATACTTGATAAATTTAAAAGCAACTAATTAAAAATTCAAGCATTTTTTCTAATTAAATGAAATACTCAAGTTATTTACCGAAAATTCTCGACGAGTACTATTTAGTTATCTTTAACCCGTAACAGGGAAGTGCAATCTCTGAGACAAAGCTGATTTTTATTTATTTATTTAATCGCAAGGGTTATATCATGTGTATCAGAATTTTGAAATACCGTATATACTCGTGTATATGTCGACACCCCTAATTCTTAAGCAATATTTTGAAAAAAAATGAATTTTCATGTATAAGTCGAACCACATTTCTGTAGTATGTGGGAAAATGATTTGTAATCGAGGATTAAAAGAAAATTAATAAATTTTCATTAAATTATAGTCCAGGCAATAGGGAATTTTACCTAGCAAAATCCATGGTAGTTCTGGAAAAAGTCTTACTATATGTTTTTCGGGTCGCTGAATCCGAATTTTTAACTTCTCACCAAAATTTCCCCCGGCAACCCCCCCCCCCCCCAAAATTTTGGTAAAATGCCCCCCAAAAAAGGTTTTTATTAAAAAAAAAATCAATTTTTTTAATTATTTTAGGGAAAAAGTATCTAGAAATTCAGAAAGTAGACAAAATAATGTTATAAAAATATATAAAATAATGTATAGTCATAATGTTAAATAGTATTCAATATTGAAAATTTATTTGAAAATTAACTTTTTTTTAATTAAAAAAAAGACTTTAGAATCGTTAAAAATTCTGTTATAATTTATACATATTTAACAGAATATGTTTAAAGAAAATGCTTTTAACTTCACTAATGTTCTAAACATGTGCTACCAAGAAGATAATAGATAAATAAAATCTACAATCAAAAGCTTTCACTTCAATTTTCTTGATATTTAGCATTTGTTACATAGCATCTTCTTCCAATCAAATGTTCAATTATCAAAACTAATATTAATTAAATATCAAAATGGATCGGCAATACAAAATTGCTTTCTTCATCGTGATTACTAACACAATTTATCAAGTGAAAATGCTGCTAATAATATAAACAGTGTGATCGGCAACTTTTCAGTATATGATTTTACTATTATTAACATTATTATTATTATTATTATTATTATTATTATTATTATTATACTTAAACAATTTTTTGTACTTTTGTTTATTAATTACTGAATCTCAGCCTTGAACAAAAAAGTATTATTTTCTCAACAAAAGGAAGTATTATTTCAAGTTAAATGTTATATAGTGAACCTTTTAAAGTACTCTTACAGAACATTCAATTTTACTTTTTTTAGATGTTTTCTTTGGGGAAAATTCCTGATAATTGTCATCGTGAGAAATACTTCTGTATATTATCAGTTAATAACCTGTCAAAATTCATCACCACTTCCCCCCTTTAATCCTGCCTTAGGTGTTGTAGATCCAGGTAGGTTCAGTAAGCGCCGATAAGAATGTAATTGTTTCCTATTTCTTTAACGTCATAAAACCCCTCAAATAGTACGATAGTTTTGAAAACGTATATGGGATGTAAAAGGAAGATTCTGACTGGCACATTTATACAAACAAAATGTGGCAACACTTGCTTCCGTGTGCAATATTCAGTTTGTAGTCTAGAGCTTCATTAGTGTGTATGTGGTCATTGGCACAGTGAATTTTTTTTATATTTTAAATAACATTTGCAATTAGTGTTTATTGTTAATTAACGTTGTTTATCATGGAAGATTTGAACTTCATCATCTACGAAGACCCCGTTAATGTCGCAGTTAATGGTGAACCAGTACCAGCAATCGAGTCAGGTAAGAAAGAATTTGCTGTAATTTTATTTATTTTCTGTAATTTTTGTAAAAGTTTATTATAATTTAATGTGCATTTTAAAATCTGCATTTATAAGTAGTACTCTAAAGAAATTCCGTGTTCATAAAAATGCATAGTTTTATATTTAATTTATCTTTCAACATCTGTTATTTTAAATAAAATTTTTCTCAGAAAAATCACATGAAAACCAATTCACCCGAGTTGATTAGTTAAAAGAGTTGTTAAAGATTACAGGATGCGTGGAAGGATAAGCAACAAAAAAGAGCTTTCAATCCCACAAAACAATCTCTAAAGCAGCTTTTCTTGAGTATTCTAATTAAATTAATTTTTTTCGCAATAATGAAAATTTCAGTGTGAAAATGAGTATTTTTCTTTTTATAATATTTTACAACTAGACTGTCATTTTATTTTTAGTTCTCATTGGCAAGTATTTAATTTAAAAAGTGCCTTAGAAAATGAAATTCATTTTCTTTCCTAAAATATAAATTGTAATAGTATTTTCATCTTATTGGAATGCGTTTTTGTGTGATTTCAAAACTGTAAAATTCTGCAAAAAAGTATTTTTTTTTCTTTCTAAATGGTAATTTAGTGCTAATTATAAAGATATTCTGATTTCCATCTATTCACCATTACTTTATTCTTTTTATTCTTGATTTGTACTTATTTTTTCTTTACGCATGCAACTAATTTATTGCTTAAAAAAAAAATTAAAATGACATTTTAAACTATCAAACAGAGTTTACTTTCAGAATAATTTGTGTTTATTAATATAAATCTATATAAATTAAAGAAATTGATTTTATACTTTTTATACTTTTAACGTTTCTTCGGTTACAATAAGATTTTCAGAGTGGTTATTGTTTGGAAATGTATTAAGAATCATAAAGAATTTTTTAAAAATAATTATTATAGATTACACAAAATATTTTGAAAAAACTTATGAAGATATTTTTCCTTTGCTTACTCAGGATAAGAAAAAAGCGAAGTTTTAAAAAGAGGCAAAATCGTGGCGTTAATTTTTCTTAGCATTTGTGTTTTAAATCATAAATTTTCCATGCAATTATACTTTAAAGTGTATGTTATTTTTTGAAATTGGTATAGTAATATTTAAAACGGATTGATTTTAAAGAGTTTAGAAATTGTACATTTAATATAGTTTTAGCGGTAAAACGGCATGATGTATTATGACATACAAAGTATGCATTAAATTTAAACGGTGAAAGAAAATTTTACTTGTGCTTTACGAATTTAGTCTTTGAAAATGTTAAGCTACTGGTTAGGCAAATCTCAAATTACCTTCTCCAATGTTAAATCTACTGGACATGTAATTTATTCACATTTGCCAAATCTCTCATCCGCAAATTTATATATTTTATCCCCCCCCCCCCCCTGAATGGCCTTCTTAAAAGATTTTTTTTACTGTTTTGTTTGACAAGGTATCTTTAATATTAGATTTTAACATAATATATATATATATATATATATATATATATATATGTTAAAATCTTAGCGAAGTTGACAAATAAGATCAAAGTCAGTTTAATGCTGTTAGTTAGTCAACTTTAGGCTTCCCCTCGCTAATGTTAAACCTATAGCCGTAGAATGCATTCATATATTTAGAGTAACTTCTCGGAAAATTAATATGATATACTTACCTTAAGGAGCTTGCTTCTTCTTTTTTTCTTTGTTGTCAAAACATTTGTAAAATAAAGACTTAATTTCGCGTCTTAAAATCTTATCCACAGTTCGTCATCTTTTAGCACATAAAATATCAAATTAAATATAGATTTTAGAATAATTTTTAAACTTAAAAAATTCATATTACAGTCGAACCTCGTTAACATGAACCTCAAGGGGAATCAAAATTTTGTTCATGTTAACAGAAATTCATGTTACCAGTATCAAATCTTTGTATTCGTTTTTATAGGGAACTGTGAAAACAATTCATTTTAAAAGTAATTCACGTTAAGCGTGTTCATGTTAACGAGGTTTGACTGTAGTTTCCTGGGGAGATATTTTAAATATACGAATGCATACTATGCCTGTAAGTTTAGCATTAGAAACGGGAATTTGTAATTTGGGTAAACTAAACTTTCGGGTAACTATGTGTGAATATCTTAATACATAAATATATATATTTCATTTGCAATGATATCTTACTCTAAAAGTACTAAACAATGAGTATAATCGGTACAAATTCAATCAGAGAATTGAATACAAATTTTTCAAAAATTCATACAAGCTCAGAGGGATACTCTCCGATTACACAATGCTTTAAACAAACCATTGTGAAAGATTTTAACACGTCAAATAAAATTAAGTACGAGTTTTAAAAAATATTTCTTAAAACAATTTATAAAAGACAATCTCTAAGAAAATTTACTGAAAAAGGAAGTTTAAAAATTTAAATTTTTTGCTGAGAAATTAAAAAAAATAAATGCTTTCTATGCCCTTTAATTTAAAATTGTAGAGGGGTGTTTCAGATTATTATTGGACGTTTTTAACTATCGTTAGGCATCTGAAATAATACGGTGTTTTATCTGAAATAGTCTCGTTTAAAATTTTACAGTGAATCTTCATTTTCTATTTTTTTTTTTAAATTGCAGTTGACGATTTGTGAATGTTAGGAATGAGATGTTTACATTTTCTGTTTAGTAAATTATTCTTATGTTTATATTTTATTCGAAAAATTCAAAATAGTATAATTCTGGCCATTAATTTGAAACGTCTACGATTTTTTAAGATATTTTCAGGGTGACCATGGTCAAAGAATTTTTCAGAATGTATATCATTATATTCTTACATAAAAATTTCCTTTATTTCATGGCGCGTTGAAATAAAGCGACTTTTTCTATAAGAAATTACTGGTACTTTACCTGAAAAATTCCCTGACCGGTCGCTTATCTGTATTCATGGACTAATTACAAGTTGGTGATGTTCTATGGTCAAGTGTAATAAATATTACCATGAAAATTTTAGTCTAAAAATTTCTACGTGTTAAACATCTTATTATGTGCAACTGAAAATATATCATGTATTGATGTTTAAAAAATATTACTGTAAAAATTGTTTAGACAAAAGAAAATGGTCTTCGGTCTTATGGTTTTATTTCCCCCCGTAAGACACTTGCGATTACCCATTATTTGCCAAAAATCCTTAATGTAAGCTAAAAAAAGCTCTTAAATTTTAAGCTAAGACCATTATCCAAGTGACCTTCCATCATTATTCGAGACTACGTGTCGCTAAATGGGGAAATTTGATAAGTTGCATGTTGAGTCCATTAATTTAAGGATGTTCTTGAAACATATTTTCCCCACTCAAAAAAGCGAATCATTATGAACTCGTTTTCTTTCTTATCAAACAAAATTTTTTCATTCGCTTGCCTAATATTAGAATCGCCGTATTCCAATTAAATACATCTTGGGTTACATCCGATTGCTCCAACAACCACTGCTAATTGCATTTTTTAACACCGAAAACGCCCTAAAAACGACAATAATAATTAAAATAAAAAATTAAATTTTTAAACATTCCGTATTTTAAAAAGCAAAAACGTGTTCTATTCTGTTTCAAAATTATTTAATAACAATATTTGCAAATTTTTCGTATTTATCAATAAAAGTGATTTAGTGAATCAATTACACAGAGCAAGTTTAAATTTGAGAAAACACACTCTTTATCATTTAGATCTCAAATTCACCTTTCAGTGGATATAATTCGTAAAATGAATTCATGCTTTTTAATTTTTTCTCCAGGAAATTTAAATTTTATATATTTTTTTTTCTGCATTCACTTCTTCAATATTGTTTCTTTTTTTGGCGAATTGTAAAAATTTTCCAAAAATATGTACACTTGATTTTACATTTTGAGTGTCACATTGTGCGTGAAGTCGATTTCCTGCTTATAGTTTGGGAAGAGGATCTTAAGCAAAAGCTAAAATTAGTTACCTATATTATAGTTTCATCATGTTTTAAAAGTTATATATATATCAAATAAATGTATTTGAATCCTTATCTATTTATATTTTAGAAATAATTTACTTATGATAATCAACATTTAAATAAGGAAAAACTTCACTTTACAACAAGTCTAGATTTTTTTAAGATTTCAATCTAATAAAAGTATTTTTAATCAGAACACACCTGATTGTGAAACTCTCAAAAATTTTAGAAAATAGAAAATCTTATTTAAAAGGAAATAAATATTCAAAATGACGAAAAAAAGTTTAATTTTAGGAGGGGGGGGGGGTTATGAAAGGGGAATAAATATAAATATGCTATTTTAAGTTTATATATATATATATATATATATATATATATATATAATGAAAGGGGAATAAATATGCTATCAAGGTTAAAATCTTAAATAGGTTAAAAAATAGAACTTTTATTTTATAAAATAAATAAATACGAGTTTTTAATCAGAAGTTATGAACGTTATTTTAATTTAATTTAATTTAATTTATTTCTTTTTATTTAAGAAATCAGATACATTTCATTGTCAAAATTTAGTAAAATATATACAATTTGTTATCTTAAAAATGATATAATCCCACTTGAATGAAATTTTAAATTAATACTTATAAGTTCTTTTCAAATCTGAGTTTAAAAAAATTAAATGCGTTAAATTGTTCACTATAAGTCATAAGTAGATATTATATTCTTTCCAAGAATCTAATACCCTATGCGCAATATTACAATTATATATTTCAAGCGTAAAATCTATTTTTTTTTTTTTTATTAGACAAATTAAAAAATAAAAACCTATTTCCGTAAATTGTTTATTTTTTAATAATAAAAATAACAGCATTCCCTATAAGCTGGAAATTCAAAAGTTTTTTAAAAGCTCAAATTAAACATATTATATGAACGTTGATTGAACGGTTAAAATTTTACGTCTTTTTATGTATACGCATCCTCCAACACTAAAAAAAAATTTTAGAGGTGGGGGGGGGGGGCAGAACACCACATACATTTATATAACAAAATCCCCCCCCCCCCGCACACACACACACACACAAAAAAAGGAAATAGCCTTTTGAATGGGAATTATTTCTTTGTTAATATTTTTTAAAAAGTAATCTTAGGAAGTCATCGTCTCCTGAAATTGTTTAGGCCTCATTTTGAAATGCGAACACTTAATTTTGACAGGATATTTTTTTGGTACATTTTATTTTATGATACAAAATGGAAGTCGTGAAAATCAGTATGGACCTCTGGCCAAGCCCGGGACCATGCGGACCTCTAAAAGAGGAAAGTATAATTTTGATTTTGTTTCAGGATTTATTTAAACATTAATTTTAAAAATATTAAAATATAAATTTAAAAAACGATGCAACGTATATATATATATATATATATATATATATATATATATATATATAAATTATATTTTAAAAATAATTTATATTTTCAAATTTGCCGAAACAAAATTAATTTAAAATAATTAAAAAAGACATGTTCAAAGCTTGCACCTTTTTCTTTAACAAAACTTGACGTATAACAATTTAAAGACGTAAAATGGTGGGAAAAAAATCATGCAGAAAAACGCATATTTTTTAACAAAGATTAACTCCTAAAAAAATGTTTAAATACCTTTTAAAATATTTCAGGAGAGTAGAGTAACTCCTTCCTGCAGCTTAAACTTCTGATTCAGTTAAACTTTTGCCCTTTACACTTTCTTTGTCTACTATTTAAATGTCCATCAGTTGATTTAAAACAAGGCCTTTTTCTAACATGCCGATTAAGAGTTTTCATAATTTCAGCCCTCATAGCTTCATATTTTTAATCGTCCCGGCGAGGTTGTTTAAAAAAAATTTGTATTCAGGGGTCGAGCCAGGCCCGAACCTTACTTTTTTCTGAAGGCTAAGCCGGGGCGGGCACAAGGTGTCTTTTCCTAACCGAACCGGGACTGGATTCCTTCTTCCTAGGTCGGCACAGGGAGAAATTTTCACCCTCGAACCAACTTGTATAAAAATCTTTGCCTCTGGCTGAACTTATCCGTGCAAAAATCAGTAAAATTTGGCTCAGCCTAAAAATTAAAAAAAAAAAATGCACATATTTTTAAATTGCCATTATTTTACAATCAAACTTAAAAATTATTTTTTTTTTTAAAGGATAGTGGATTTCTAGGCAAAAAAGTAAAATACAGTAAAACCAGTGAAAAAGAACCTGTCTATGACGGAATACTGTCTGAACAGAAAAAATGTGTAGATCCATTACAAAATTACTATAATAATACGTGATAAAAGAATAGACTACATTTACACCTGCTAAGAAGGGAACTTGTTGACACTCTAAATGAAAAGGAGTGAATAATCTCTCTATCGCAGAGTCAAAATCTGTCCAACCTCTTTAGAGTGACTATTCACTCTGAGCAAAAGTGGAATTTTTTACTCTCTGAAAGAGTGAATACCTACTCCTGGGAAGAGAATAGTCCCTCTAAATAAGGGTGAATAATCACTCTTTTGGGGGAGTGACTGTTCACTCTTGCTAAAGGAGTGCGTTTTTTCTTTTCCGGTAGGAGTGAATAGTCACTCTTTCGTGGAGTTAACATTCACTTTTTATGCAGTGTATTCTTTTTATGCTGTTTTATGGGCATTTTAAAAGAATCACATCTTTTGGAGCATGCAATGAAAATATTTACAAGCGTGGTAAAGATTGGAATAAAATACTTTATTGCCAATAATTATTTAATTCATAGTTTGTAATATTCATTGAACTTTTAAGGAAGAACTCAATTAAAATTACATGTGAATTAAATTAGATTACTGACAGAATAAAACTAAAATATTTTATAACAATCTCATCCCTTGTATTTGCTTTCATTGCTTGCCCTATAAATATATGATAATTTTAAAATGCCCAATTTTAAAATAAAGCTTTGTTTTAAATATAAAATCTTATCTTTTTGCCGTACTTTTTAGCAAAATATCGCTATTTTGGAGTCCTATTCTTCTAAAATATTTTTAATTTTCCCCCTTAAAAAACAATGCTTATCAAATAACATATTTTTTGATAAGTTCTAAACTTGATCTGAATATTAAGAATGTGTAAGTTTTTTTATGTGTTGTGATTTGTCATTGCTTTTTAAAATAAAACATGGAGAATCTTCTATATTCTCTGGAATATGTATTATATTTTTCTTTACTTATGATTTAGAATTTTCTTTCGCTATTGTTGAAAAGCTGATATTAATACAAATCTTATATATAGAACG
Source organism: Maratus speciosus (assembly GCA_963932465.1). NCBI lineage: Eukaryota > Metazoa > Arthropoda > Arachnida > Araneae > Salticidae > Maratus > Maratus speciosus. The sequence goes on from OZ010794.1 coordinate 322,978,319, forward strand.
ACATGATAAGTGATAATTATTTATTTATTTCATTCCCGTATATATTGTATTTTGTGATTATGAGCTAAATAGATTTGGTATGTTTTATAGAAAAAGACTGATCTTGTAATATTGAAAAGAAAATAAATGACTACATATGTACTGTTCTTATTGTTTGAAAGACATTTTTAATGTAAAAAGTAGTTATTTATATCTTTAAAATATATTCAATCTTATGTTATATAAGTAATACTATAAACTTTTTCAAATATATACTAAAGCAGTTTTATCTATAAACATCAGGCATAAAAAACACTTTATCTTAATGCTTAAATATCATTTTTTATTTTTTTAGTTCCAATTATTACGTGTATCAAAAACATAGAAAATGCGTTTACTGTAGAATTAAATTTAATAACTGATTCAGAATGTCTATAATTAAATGTTTGATTAAAATCACAAACAGCAAAAAAATGCTTACATACAATTAAAAAAATATATATACCAATTTGAAAAACACTAAAATTAATAATTAGTATTTTATAGTTGTACTATTAAACAGCAACAAACTACAATAGAGGAATAAAATGCCTTATTAGATTTAGAAATTTCTCAAACTCCTTTCCATATGTAATAGGAAATTCTATTACTTTATAAATTTGGCAAATGTTAAATCTGAAAACATTGTTATGAAAATTTAGGATTTTAAATAATAATTTCAAATATTAGTAATTAAAAATTCTTTCAAAAGTTTCACTACTGTAATATGTAAAAAGAAGTTTTCCAAGTATAATGCTAATTTTTAATCTAAAACCGTTTCGGAATACCATATTTAACTCCATAGTAGTAATCACGATAAATAGTCGTTAGTGATCAGAAGACAGTAAGAAACTGAAAAAATTCCAAATCATTGTCTCAATACTTTTTTAATCTCATGTAACTGTAAATTAATGTTTACATTTTTCTATGAACGTAGGTATGAATCAATCTCTGAATCAGCTTTTTTTTTTTTTCCCCCGAGTGATGGCAGATTAAGATATTTTACATCGCAATATCGAATAGGAAAATACCGCTTCTGAAAACAAATCCAAATCATTCTTTTTCTATATAACTTGAAACTATTTAACTCATGTTCATAACATAGAAAACAGGAATAAAAGATTAAAATTAATTAAGACTTATATTTTATGTTCCACATAAATAATCACTTTAATAATATCCGTGTGTGATATCCGTGTTTTAATCCTAAAATGGCGGACGTCTTTCTCTTATCTTAAAAAAAAAAAACTATTGTAGACGCTTTTCTGATTGGCTGATGTGTAATACCAATACTACGATACTCATTCCTTCTTAGAAGGACTATTCACTGTAAGCAGGAGTGAATAGTCACTCTAAGAAGGAGTTTACTATTCACTCTTGGAAAGGAGCGTGTTTTAGTACCAAATGAGCGTAATTTCCATTGGTTACCTTATGAAGGAAGTTTTTGAAAACTAAGAAGTGATTTATTTTGGTGCTTTTCATTATTTTACTCCATATATATCGGTTAAAAAGTTGATCGGAAAATTTTTAAAGTGTATATGTTTATGTATGTATATGTAAAGTGTATATGTTTATAGCTTCAGTCTTTCACTCTCTTCAGCGGAGTGAGATATTTCACTCTCGAACACGGAGTGACATATGTCGCTCTCGACAATGGAGTGAAATATTTCACTCCTTTCTAGAGAGTGGAAAATTCCACTCTTTAAGGAATCTATTATTATAAAATTCAATCCAAAAAAGTGAAAATGCCTGTCGTTCTTTCAAAGAATGAACTTTTCACTCCTCCCATATTTAAAGTGCATAACTCATTTTTTACCCCCTTTCCTATTAGATTCCGTCTTAGAAGATTTTACTTTATAGCGTTTTTCAAAATCTGCAATACATGGAATATGGATTATCGATATTAATGATAAGTGAAAAATTTACATACAAATAGAGATTCATAAAAAAAAAAAGAATATATATATATATATATATATATATATATATTTTCATTCCTATCATTGCAACGATTTATTTAATGTTTTTTAATTTTCTAGCTATGATTTTATCTGAATTTTCTTGTAGTTAGTGTATGATATTGTCCTATATATTTTCTATTTGTGCTATAGCTTTACACAATTCTGTAGAGATAATCATTTTATATATACATTAATATGGTAGCAATAATTATTTCTATTCAATGATTTAATGTTAATTTGCTTTAGCTTAAATTCATATTACTTTGATCTGAGTAGTTAGTTGGGTAAGCGTTTTGGTTGTCTTTGCATGGTTATAGTTGTTCTAGGATTTGGATGTTATGCGGATCTTTGTAGACTTATTTGTTATAAAATAGTCTAGTGGTTGCTTGATATTATTCATCTACGTTATTTGGGTTGTTATCATAATTTGGTTTTGGATAATTTGAAGATTGTTTCTGCGTTCTGCTTCTATGATTGTAAATATTGTATATATATATTTTTTCATACTCAAGTTTTATTATTTAATCAAGGCTAATTTAATTAAATTATTAATTTTTATTATTAAAATTTCTTATTTTTATGGCAATTATTGCACTTTCCATACATAATTTTTATATGGCAGTTCTTAGTAAACATCTCGATACTGGCAAGATACACTTAGCATCTATGCAGTGTAGTGCCCGGTACAGGAATAATAATTGGGTTGTTCCTGGATCGTCATCCAGCGACCATTTATACTCTCCCCCTCGTCCTTTATTTTTTCGTAAGTGCTATGATTCTCGGTGCAAGACATGTCCATACGCTGCTCAGACACAAATTGTCTCAGATCCTAACTATTCAAGTTTTTGTAAAGCATTTAATGTTATTTATAGTATAAAGTGCAACTTATTTAATATGAAATATATTGGTGAAACATCAGGTCCAATTCATAAACGAATCAATCATCATCGATCAGACTCTAATAATAACAAAGCAAAAAATATCCAATCTACAGCTGAAATTCAACATTTTCATAAACATCTATTTAAAAATACGACAATAGAAATCCTTCAAATTCTAAAAAATAAATCAGAACGTCTTTATATGGAATCATCATATATGAAATATTATAACACAATATATCCTTATGGACTTAACAGTGAAGTATTTAACAGACCTGTCAAAGTCTTCACATCTATAAATAACAATATTGATTATTCTCCAATTTATCCTACTCTTAATCATAATTTAAATGCTAAAACAACACGTAATAAACGCGGAAAGGGTTCATCATCAGTTGTAGTTTCCAAAAAATCTATCACAAAACAAATTAATGATCTTCAACGAAATTACTTAGAGAATTATAACTGGTTGTTAATTCGTAAAAACATCTTTGCTATTAAAAAGAAACAGCTGGTACAACATTTAAATGTCTTTCTAAGTAAATCTTTCTCTAAACATTTCTCTGATATTTACTTTGACCTTATTATGAGTAGGGTTAATCTTTTAAATATTAATATACAAAAAAAACCACAAAATTCAGAACATGAATACTCAAATGATAATTACTTTTTCAAATCACATTTTTAATAAAATTAATATCAATTCTATAATTAATGATAAAAATTGTTTTTTTCCTATCAATAATCTTCATATATCAAAAACCTTTAAATATCCGAATACAATTGGGAGAAAATTTTTTAACTATAATACATTTTCAAAAAATACATCTGCTGCAAGTACTTTTCCGTGTAACTGCAAAGACCCCACTCTAAAAAAATACATAAACAATGATCATGGACATATAATCACTGGAAATCTTGATATTGTTCATGATTTTAAATTGAAACAACTAATGGGTTATGGTACTAAATATAGACTTCCATCTAAATTTAATATTAAATCTATTATCAAACAGTTTACATATGATATTGATATTTTTATTTATAAAATTTCTATCTCTTATAATAAGCCTATTGAATATTTTAATCAATGGAAGATATTAGTAATTGAAAAATTAACTATGGGTTTAAAAAATAATATTGCTGATTTGGTTTCTATTAATACACAGCATTATTTCCAACAAATTACTAAATTACAAAAAAACTTCGTTATTACATATGTAGACAAATCTCCTAACAATTATGCTATTATATGTAAATCATATTATCACCAACTACTTACAAATTCTATTTCTTCTAATAAGTCTTTTCAAAAAACTAATGAAAATGTTATTGTAAATAATCGTAAAATTCGAAGTTATTATAAACTTTTAAATATTTTATCTACTAATTTTAATTATCCATATTTAGTTCTTATTCCCAAATTTCATAAAACTCCTATTAAATTTAGGACTGTTACTATTGGTTGTAATACATATAATAATAAAGCCAATACACTTCTCTTAAAAATTCTTAATCAAATATATGAACTTACTACAAACAATGATAATACACATTGTATAAAAAATAGCTATCAACTTGTTAAGATTTTAAAAAATCTTCATTCTGTTTGTAATATAACGACATATGACTTCAAAGATCTTTTTAATAATATAGACCTATTAGATTTACATAAAATTATAAATGCATTATTTAAAAAGTATTATAAAAAACTGGAATTACCATCTTATATAGATATTGCATATTTTAAATCTTTAACTAACTTCATTATCTATAATAATTATATATTGCAAGATAATACTTTATATTTACAGCATGTCGGTATACCACAAGGCGGTTGTACTTCCAGTTTACTCTCAGACTTATACTTATCTCATTATGAACGCAATTTTACTAATAATAATCTACATTTATATCGTTATATTGATGACATCATTTTAATTGAAACTGATCAATCTGCAATTACTCGATTTCCAGTTGATTATCCCACTAATTTGGAAGTAACGGAAAACCTTTTATCTAACAATACAATTAACTTCTTAGATCTTAAAATTACAATAAAAGACAATAAAACAATCACAGATTTGTATGACAAACGTAAAGAATTTAAATTCACAGTTAATACATTTACAAATTTTAAATCTTGTCTACATCATTCTGTATTTCGTAATATAATACTTAATCATTTATATAGAATAAAATGTTTATGTTCTTCTCCTCTAATTAACAATAATATTAAAAAACTAATTTATGATGCATTAAATCATGGTTTTCCAAAAAAATTCATATATTCATTAATATACAATTAGTACTTTTCTTACATGATCTATAAACACAAATTAACACATGCGTAAACAAAATTACAAAAAAAATTATAAAATAAAAAAATATCTATAAAAAATTAAAAATTGTAAAATAATATAAAAAAAATATTATAGGTTGGTTGGGTGGGTAGATGTTAGAGTACGGAGGAGGGTGGTGTTGTCTGGATAATACGCAATGGTTAATTATTTATTTAAAAAAAAAAAAAAAAAAAAAAAAAAAAGCGGGGCTCTTGTATTATTACTATTTTTTTGTTATGTATTTTATGTGGATGTTGATTTGATATTTTATATGTAAGTTGGAGATTTTCATTAATATTATAATTAGCTTAATTATTCATTAATCTAATTTACAATTATTTGTTATTAAATTCTAATTTACTAAGGACAATATCATATTAATTACTAATAGTATGCCACTCTTAGTTTAATGTTTTTGAATGTCCCATATTCATACTTTATGGATTATTATGGATGTCTGAAAATAATCCACATTCTATATTTGTGCGTTTTAAGTAATGGGATTTTAAGTATTATTTAACCTTCTACATACTTCCACATGTTTGATATTTCCTGTTCATTTTATAAATATCTTATATATAATTCATTAAAAAATAATTTTTAGATAATTTTTAATAATTATTTATATTAATTATTACTGAATTTATTTTGTTTTATAGCATATAGATATATGCTATATATTATCAATGTTCTAACATTATTTAAACTCTTAGTTTAGTTTAAATAATTTAGCTAATAGAACATATTGTATGCTTTTAAATTTTATTAACAATAGTTTTAAATACTTTATGTGATTTATATTAGGTTTATAATTCTCTATATATAAGGATTTGTTTGGTTTTGCTGTTTTAACAGTTATTTACATTCAAAAGCTTGCAATTTTTATCTTGCGATAGATGTTTAATATAATTATTAATAGATGGCAGCACTAAAATTGTATCTTTCATATTGCTCTTATTTTTAATTTTTCTAGCTCCATTTTAGTTATATTTTATACACCAGGGTGTATTTTTGGCTAAATTTTGACGATATTGTTAAACTGTTATCTATTAATTTAATAGTGCATTTTAAATAATGTAATTAATTTCTATATATTTTATATTAGATTAAATTTGTTTTACAAGGTATTTCAAATATTATTTCAAAATGTATTAACTGCATCCTTTGGTATCATTTACTGTGATTTCTTAACTGTTTTATTCACCTTAATCTTTTTGATATACTGGAAGACATGTGCACATGGATTTTTGTAAAATACTGAAATATTAATCGGTATGGTGTTTATTATTTCTATTTTATATCCTATAAATATTTAAATACGTTTTATTGATTCTTCCATTTCATATTATTTGTTTCTATTCTGCTTTCATTTTTAATCAATTCACTTGATTTTAGTGGTTGTTCGGGCACAGGGGAAAATTAATTTTAGCTTTAGCTTATTTCTCCCACAGAAAACAACCATTTTGCTTATATCATTGAATTCTGTGCCCTCGATAACGTAATTCAATGTATAAGCTTTTCAATTTTTGTCGGTGTCCACTTTTTTCTTTTTTCTTCCATAATAATTCTTATAATATATTTTTTTTTAATACTTACAGCTTTAATTCATAATAATTGACGGTGGCAGGTTATGTTTAATTAATGGTAATATATATATATATATATATATATATATAAAAGCAATTTATCAAATTACAACGACCATTTGGAAAACGATTTTTTTTAAGACTAAAATTTAAGAAATAAAAAATCACACGGAGTTGATCATACATTACATACGCCATAAATTAAACATTAATAGTGTTATTACACGTAAAAATTGCAAGCCAAAAATATCGCCTGCGAACCGTCAGATTTCATGAAACTTATTAAGCATTATCCACCTGAAACTAACGTAAATATCCAAGCATTTCATTGGCTGGTCGGGAAAAGGCTTTTCCATCGTCAGATTTCCAAGAAATCTGACGGCCAATTTTAAATGAAATTTATTTCTTAAACTTCTAAACATCCGACAATATTACTTTTTACACCGTCGGATAGAGAAAAAAATGTACTTTTAAATGCAATTTGTTTGAAAGCTGTATCCCAATTTGTTTCTGAGTTATTAATTTATTTTTGTGTAGTTTTTATTACTTTTTTGTCATAGTGGCAACCACCGTTGTTGAAATTAAAGTGAAATACAGATTACTGAAAAGACAAATCGGAAAACGAATAAATTGCGGATTAAACCAATGAAAACGTTCAGATATCCTTTTGATTTCCCATCCTGACGAGAACAATAACCATTTTTCCAAATGGTTAAAAAAAAAAAAAAATTACAGTTTACGGCGTTTTTTTACACATGAATATTTATAAACATGAAAAAATAAAAGCTATAGTAAAGTATTTTTCGTGGGAACTCCTCATACGAAACAATTTTTAACCATATCGACGTAAAAAAACATCTTTTGCAAAAATTCAGTCAGACCGGTCCAAGCTCGGGCTGAGATTTTACTTTTTTCAAGGCCAGGGCGAACTTTTTTCTTATGGGTTGGCCGGGCCCAGTCCTGAATATTTCGACTCGTGCAGACCTCTAATGCAGACCTCCAGCATATTTTGAAAACAAGTTTACAGTAAAATCGGTATGCTGCAATTTTGTGTCCAAAGATGGGGCGCTAATCGACGAGCAATCTTTAATCTTCGGCGCAAATCTTAAATCGACGTTTAATAACTTACAATTTGTTGATGATCCCTATCTTGCATTCAAAATAAGTGAACAACTCGTCGCTCAGAGGCATGAGTAAATGGTTTAAGGCTGTTCTCAACTGCTTTGCTCAACGAGCGCTAAACGTTTTGACATATTTCAAATTCATTTTTTAACGGAAAGATATAAAATTGGAAAGCCTGACCATGAAAGCGATTTGGAATCAAACTATGTTTTCCATTTTTGGATAATAAACGGAATTTTGAAGTATAAGTGATTTTGATCACGAGACAAATACGTTTATCACCCTTTGTTTTCTCCTGTCGCGCGGAAATTTGGTTCAAAACGCCCATTCTGACACTATTTTCTGAAAGATCTATTGCGTTTCCAAAAAAACCCCGGAAAAAACAGCTGAATGAGACAGTTTCTGAACAACAACACCTGCTAGATTCATGCATTTCCGAACAAAAATAAATTAAAACTTATGTTATAAAGTTGCCATTTTGGATTTGAGAAGAGCCTTAAGTCACGAATTTTGTTTTTCAATATCTCTGCGACTTTTGGAGATATTGAGATGATTTTTTTTTTTTTTTTTTTTTTATGTGTGTGTGTGTGTGTGTTTAATTCAGGAGTGGATAAAGAAAAAATTCCTTCACTCTAAAATTGGGAGGAGTGAAAAGTTCACTTTTCGAAAGACTGACAGCCATTTTTACTCTTTTTAGAATGAGTTTTATAAAAATACACTCCTTAAAGAGTGGAGTTTTCCACTCTCTAGAAAGGAGTGAGATGTCTCACTCCTGAAAGAAGAGTGACTTACGTGTGCATTGCTTATTAACCAATCAGAGCAGCAAGGCGACGTCAACCCTTTAAAGATAAGAAAAATGATCACTTTTTCGTCCGCCATTTTAAGATTAACAGATTAGGATATCATTAAAATTATTCTTTGGAATACATAAAATGAAGGTAAGTCTTGTTTAATTTTAAGCATTTATCCGTGTAGATATGTGGAATGTCCAGATTATGAGCTAAATAGTTGTATGTTTGTATAGCAAAAGTTTGATCGTGGAGTATTCATAAGTGATTGTGAGATTTCTTCATATAGCGATCTCAAATGTAATTGTTTTAAGGGGCCCGGGAAAGCCGTATCTCCACCATGTTAAATTCACCAACTTTATGTACCTTTTTCTCAGAAATGGTGAAAGATAGAGGTCTAGATTTTTTAGAGTAGTTTGAATAACATGCTTTACGTTTTTTAACTGACCATTTTCGTTCTAAAGTGATTGTGAGATTTCTTCATGTAGCGGACTGAAATGTAATTGTTTTAAGGGGACCGGGAAAGCCGTATCTCCGCCATGTTAAATTCACCAACTTTATGTACATTTCCCTCAGAAATGGTGAAAGATAGAGGTCTAGATTTTTTAAAGTAGTTTGAATAACATGTTTTACTTATTTTAACGGACCATTTTCGTTCTAAGTAAAATTCAAAATTAATTATTAATTATTTATTGAAAGTCATTTTTAAATTAGCACTTTTTGGTAAGATTTCACTGCCTAAAATAAATAATTCTCAACAAATCATTAAATCCCTGTGTATACAATATAACATAGTATAAGCTTTAAAAAAATCTGAGTTCTTATGTTTAATAGATATTGAAACAAGTTGGAAATTGCTCACCAAACGTGACAAATGAGGTGCGTTCGTACTATAACTAGTTTTAGAAATATTTTTTACACCGCATATTGTACTGAATGTATATTTTAGTGCAATACATAAGTGCATATCCATTTCATTCTGTTCTGAAAGGCTGTAACATCATTAAAATGCACTTAAAATATTTTTTCCCCATTGGCCGTCATGTAACGGAAAACTTTTGACTGTCCTTGTAAATAAACTATGCATCCGATTTTTCTGAAATTTGAAATGAGTCTACAAAATTTTGCAACAAATATATATTTAAAATTTTAGATCATTCGGAAGGCTGTAACATCATTAAAATGTACTTGCAATAATTTATTCCCATTGGCCGTAATGTAACGGAAAACTTTTGACTGTCCCTGTAATTAAACTATACATCCGATTTTTATGAAATTTGAAATGACTCGTCAAAAGTTTGCAACAATTATATATTTTAAATTTCAGACCATTCGGTTGGGTAGTTTTTGCTCTGTTATATGAGGGTGTTGAATTCAGACCCTTATCTCCGGGAGGGATTTCTGTGGTTCCGGAGGGGGGGGGGGGCATTATAGAGTTCCGGGGGGGGGGAATTGCACTTTTTGACCATTGAAAACACAAAATGTCAAATCTTCCGAAGGGGAAATGCCCCCCCCCCGGGCCACCCCCTGAAATCAACTCTGACAGACAGACTAAACGACGAATATAGGGGCTACGTATTTATATAATTACGAACGCACCTAAAAAAGGAACATAAACATGAAAAATCCAAGTTTTGAGAAAAAGTCGATTAAAGATTTATTGCCATTAAGCTGTGAAGTACTCTTAGAAAGAATGAATAATTTCAACACTTATTTTTTATATATATAAACATGTGTGACACATCGTTGAAAAGACAAAAGTTTAAACTATTTAATGATATAAAAAAATAAAAATCGCTTTTTAGGTGCGTTCGTAGTTATATAAATACGTAGCACCTATAGTCGTCGTTCAGTCCGTCTGTCTGTCCGTCTGCCCGCATATAACAGCGCAAAAACTACCCAACCGAATAGTTTGAAATTTAAAATATATAATTGTTGTATAATTCTTACGCTTCATTTCAAATTCTATGAAAATCGGATGTATAGTTTAATTACAGGGACAGTCAAATTTTTCTGTTACATTACGGCCAATGGGAAAAATTATTGCAAGTGCATTTTAATGTTGGTACAGCCTTCCGAATGGTCTGAAATTTTAAATAGGGCAGATGTGCCCCCAATGGTCACCCTTTGAAGTTTTTGGTTCATAAAAAAATAAGTAATAAATATTTAACTTTAATTAATTTTTTTATAATTTCCCCTTGCATGTTTTATAAAACTGGGCTATTGTTGACACTTTTAATCAAACCAATTAGGAAGTAGAAAATAATGTTTCAAAGTTTTGCTGTTTTTCTGTGAAAATCTTAATGAAGAGGCTAAGAGTTGGCTTCGTTTAATTAATTTATATATTTCTATTTTCTTGCAAAATTTGAATGCTTATGTTTGAGTAGCAATAGAAAACTTAGACTTTTATATACTAACGGTCATTTACGAAATTTCATTTATTTTTAAGGTTTTAAGAGAGGGTGTCTATTACTAGAATGGTTAATTAGTCATTTTCCACCAAAACTTTTTAAATAGCTGCTTTTAAGTTAGTTTATGTGATTAATAAAATTTCAATATTTTATTCTTTTTTTATGTATATATACTTTGCTATTTTAAAATCTGGCAATCAAACCAGCTAGGTAGTAGAAAATATTGTTTAAGAGCACAGCCAAAGACGGGCTCATAGGGCTTAATACCTCTCCTTTTAAATAAAAGCAATTAAGTTACAGAAGCTATTAAAAATCTATTTTCTGTGTTAAATGTTTGGTTATTCATATCTGAAAAAAAAAAAAAAAAAAAAAAAAAAAAGAAGGAAGAAAAAAGTAATATTCCTTAATTTATAGGCAATATTCATGAAACTGGTAAATCTGCAGATCAGTGACCTCAAACATCAGTTCTACAGCTTTATTTTGAAATTATTTTTCTTAGCATTTAAAATATTCAACTCACAATATCATTTCTTTCATATTTGCAATATTAATTATTATAAATGATGTATCAAGTAGTCTCTGGAAGATTAATTGTTAAAAATAGCGAGACAAAACTAAACATCACTAACATTCCAAAACTTTTTTTTATTATTATTACCTTTTAAATCCCCCACTGTTTCAATAATTTAATAACTGTAATTGCCTGATATTTAGTATTTTAAACTATCCATCTAAAATAATTAAAACATTGATCGTCTGATAATTACAATAATTGATGCAAACAGTAAATGATCATCACAAATATTTTATTAATTACTGGTATCCTTATTGTTAAATTTATTTGAAAATAACCATTTTGTTTCATTAGTATGTTTTCATTAAATTCTGGTTCTAAATACAGTCATAAAAACAATTATATTTATTACTTTTCATGGGGTGTCCATTACTGGGCCAAAGGGTGTCCATTACTGGGCTTTTGGGTGTTTTGGTATATTTCTGTTATTTAAAATTAAATTTCGATTCACATTGGGAAATGAGACTATAAGAATGGTTAAATATTGTTGATATTTTAATATAATATTGAAAAAACTGGAATGTAATAATTATAACTATTAATAAAAAAATAATTTTAAAAGAAATTCCTTAAGAGTGTCCATTACTGGCACATCTACATCTACCCTATTTAATTGTTGCAAAACTTTGTCGAGTCGTTTCAAATTTTATGAAAATCGGATGTACAGTTTAATTACAGGGAGTCAAAAGCTTTCCGTTAACTTTAAGGTCAATGGGAAAAAATTATTTCAAGTGCATTTTAATGATGTTATAGTCTTTTGAACAGAATTAAATTGATATGCACTTATAAAGTTCACCGTAATATACATTCAGCACAATATGCGGTGCAAAAAATATTTATAAAATTAGTTATAGCACCTCATTTGCCACGTTTGACGAGCAATTTCCAATTTGTTTCTATTTTCCTATAAAACATATAAAATAAATTTTGCTCAAATTCACAAAATACAATATCTACGCAAATAAAAAAATTAAATTAAACATGGCTTATCGCGTCATTTCATTAATAAGTATTGTATTAATTTCATTTTTCAGCAATGACGGACGAAAATTAGAAATCATGATTAAGTTAAGGAATATGTTTAAAAGAAAAATTTATACATATTCCAGAGAACTTAAAAGTTTAACTTTAGACTCCATGTTCATATTAAATAAAACAAAAGCAAATGACAGCGGTATATAGATTCTTAATATTTAAATCATGCTTAGAACTTATTTAAAAAAGATGTGAGTTTATAAGTACTGTTTTTTAAATGGAAAAATTAAAAATATTTTAGAACAATAGGACTTTGCAAAAATAGCAATAATTTAAAGAAAAAGTACGGTTTTATATTTAAAACAAAAATTAAAATCAAATCAAACAGTGTTAAACATATAACATCCGCTGATTAAAAAGTTATTAATAAAACTTTAAAAGTAATATCTTTATAGGGCATGCAATAAAAGCAAACACAAAGGATAAGATTGGAATAAAATATTTTAGTTTATTACTATCAGTAATCTAATTTAAATTCGTATGTAACTTTAACTGAATTTTCCCCTAAAAGTTCAATTAGTGTTACAAACTATGAATTAAATAAATATTGCTAATAAAGTATTTTATTCCAATCTTTACTACGCTTGTATCTATTTTCATTGCATGCTGTAAAAGATGTGATTCTTTTAAAATGACCATGGAAGCGAAAAAAAAAAAATACGACTACATAAAAAATGAACATTCACTTTTATTAAAGAGTGACTATTCACTCCTACCAGGGGTGAAAAACAGCACTCCTTTAGCAAGAGTGAATAGTCACTCCTCCGAAAAAGTGATTATCCACCCCTGTTTAGAGTGAATATTCACTTTCCAGGAGTGACTATTCACTCTTTCAGAGAGTCAAAATTTTCACTTTTGCTCAGAGTGAATAGTCACTCTAAAGAGGTTGGGCATATTTTGACTCTGCGATAGAGTGACTATTCACTCCGGAGGAGTGAATAGTCACTCCTTTTTATTTAGAGTGAAATTCGAAAATTTACTCTACGGGGGCCGTATAAAAATGTAATGTTTGTATTTTTTCAAGACCCCCACGGAGTTGCAATATATTTCATCAAATTATGTACCATTTTTTTTTATAAAACTTTGCAATTCGAAGTAGGTGCCTAGAGCAACATTTAAGGAGATAGCCTGTTGTTTCGATATTTATGAATTGCACTGTATATTAAAACGCAAAGGTAATGATTTAAGTTGTTCGAAATCGATAAATTTGCGTATGTGCCAATACTTTTTCGAACCTGTTAAATTTACAGAATGTAGAACAATTTCCTGCTAGTGCAGAGGTCTAAAGCAGCTGTTTAAAGCTCTGAATTTGTGTAGAGGACGCAGATTCGAGCCTAACGCTCGGCAAAATGATTTCTGTAACATTTTTGGCATTAATTCATCTCAATAATGACATATTTTATTAAGAGGAGAAGCTATAGGATTTTTATTTTATTATTATTTTGAATGCTTTATAACTAAATAAAATTTGCCAATAATAGATACATATATATAACACTCAACAACATTTATTTTTTAAATAATAATTTTATTTTACAATGTTTAAGCTAAAACGCTTTGCATGTAATTATCAATTAAATAAATTAATCTGATCTACAATTTTTGTTACAATTTTTTACCATTATCAAGAATACATATGCGTGTGTCAGAAAGAAAAGCGTGCTATTTTTTCCCGTAAAAAAAAAAAAGAAAAAAAAATTAATGTTCGTGTAGTTAATAAATAAATAAATAAAATAAATATTACTCAAAATTCTTTCTAATGAAACATTCAAGTTATTTACCATAAATTCTTGACCTCTATATTTCTAGTTGTATTTAAGTCTCATTAGTACTTTTATCTTTTTAATTATATAGTAAGACATTTTTTGAATTTGTTTCTTTCTGTTTTAGGAGGTACAACGCAGGATGACCTCGCTGAATGGTGCGATGAGCTTCTGAATTCCTCAGAAAAAATGGATGAATTCAGACAATTGTATGAAGAAATCCAAGACGAAGAAAGTGGTAAGTGACCCCATCATTCATTACTCCCTCTAATTAGTAGTAAAAAAAAAAAAATGTATGAAATAATTAGTTGAATTTTGAACTTAACTACTTCAAAAAGTACTCAAAAATATTTAATTCGACATGAAAAATACTTGCATAAACATGATTTTTAACAAATAAACTCAAATAGTCACTTTGGAAATAGCTTTGGAAATTTTAGACGTTATGGGAAAAATTAACAAAAGGATTAATGTTAGTGTAATGCTGCTGTCAAAGTAGATGGGAGGTGCTGGGTTCGAACCCAATCGCGCCCGTAGGCAAAATCGTTCGGAGCTTTCCGTGGTTTTCTTCTAACCTTGGATTTCATTGCGTAAATACCGGATGGGATCCCTCAGAAAGACACCCACGCAGTGCTTCCCCCCTTTCGGGCCCATACCCTAGTGTAGATAATTAACCGTCATAAACAACACCAACACCTTTAGTTTAATGATTATATTAATCTTTCTAGCATTACGATCACTTTATTTAAACGTCTTGCTTTATCCAAAGTTCCTTTCAAAATTTTATCACGATAAATTATTACTCGTACTTTTATAACAATAGTAAGAAACCTACGTATTAATCCCGAAAGTATAGATGTAATATTGATCAAACAACAAAAAAAATTGATATAATTAATTGTCAAACTGTCCATTCGGGAAACTGGAATTAACTTTGTGAAGTACTATTGCAACTTGAGTAATTTTGCTAGATTTAAGTGTAGGATGGCAGTTTAGTTAGACAAGCAGAAGTTAGAAGTTCCTTGGTAGAAGAATTATTATAAAAATTAAGCAATATTATAATTAAAATATAAGCTTGCTACTTACTTAGTGCAAAATATTATTGGTCTGAGATCAGATCTAGCCTAGGAATCATAGTAAAAATTAGTTTTAGGGAGGTTTTTAACATAGAGGTATACTCATTATCTTATGAATAAAATAATCTCCATTTAGAAAGAATTTTTTTTTTTTTTTTTTTTTTTTTTTTTTTTCAGTTTTCGGCACCTTTTGAACTACTTTTTCAGCTGAGTATTTTACAATATTTTTTTGATACATTATTAAATAGTTTTACAAAGGAAAATTATTTAAGAAAAAAATTATCCTTTTTAAATTTAATAAATTTTTAATTTTATCATACAATCTTGAACTCTTACCATTTATTTTTATTATTATTTTCTTACAAATAATTTATAACTAATAAGAACATGCAGTAAACACTGTGTAAGACGGAATTCAGTCTAACACAGAAAGATTCCCAAGTCTCTGCGAATCCATAGACATAGAGTAAAATTTATCTAAGGCGGAATATTGTCTACTACGGATAATTTTCTCGGTTCTGATCGATTCCGCCTTAAGCAGAATTTACTGTACTTCCAAAATTTATATAGTTTAAGAAAAAATAAACAAGAATAACACCTGTAAACATACAGAAAAAACACCATTTAATTAACATTTTCTTTAAGAATTAAATTATTTAATATTAAATCATATCATTATTTTTTTGAAATATACTACAAGGATCGCCTACTGAATCAACACGTGTGTATTAGAGAATTCATTTTTTTTACTTCATACGTAATTAGATAAATAAAACTGTGATTTTCAAAGCTTTTTGTTTCCCTTTCTTTTCTTCTTCTTCTTTTTTTTTTTTTTTTTTTTTTTTTTTTTTAAATAGTAATTAATCCCCTGTTTTATATTTCAGGAGGAAGCGAATGTAAAAGAAAGATCGAAAAAGAAGAGGAAGAGACGTTTTCTCTGCAAATTGAAAATCTTGTGATCAAAGACATTCCAATTAAAATATTCGACATTTCCGAAGAAACGAGAGTAAAGTTATGTAAAATAAAGGACGTAGAATCGGAAATGAAGTTTTATGTATTATTGAAAAATTTTGAAAAAGATATTTTTCACTATTGTAACCGTTTTTAGTTATTTTCTGTAAACTAATCTATAAAATAAATTGTGTGTTTTCTTTTCTTAAGAATGGCGTTTCGTTTTCTTTTTAACATGCTTTCGGAATTTTTTTCCATTTCACTAATTAAAGCATATTGTCATACTTTTTTTTTATTTCCTTTATTTCTATTTTTTTTTTTTTTATAGATTACATAATTAAACTTAACTGTTACAGGAAATAAATAAAATACATGGGGAGTACTCTTAATTACGGATACTTAAAAACTCCTATTTTAGATGGTAGTTCATTTTTTATAGAATTTGCTACTCTTTTTTTTTTATTTCATTTCTTGATATATTAAAGTTGTAGGATAAGTTATTACATAAGCATATATTGAAAACAACTTTTTTATTTAATAGCAAATTGTATTGGAAATTTCTAGCCTCTAAAGATTAAGAAAATTAATAAAACTGGAAATAATTAGAAATTTTAAATATTAGAAAATTATTTGATTTAACCTCATGAGCAATTAAAAGAAAGAAAAACATGTGCTATTGATAGATTTTATTTACGATCCAGATAAGATTTAGATTATTAAAACTATTAATTTTTTTAAAGATATATTTTACCTCGAACTTGTACCATAATAAAATCAGCAGATGAGGCAGGTTTTTATGTTTTGAATTGACAATGTCATAATAGTTTTTCTTAGTATTCTTTTTAAAATCGAGATGCTTGTTCCCTTTTATATGTTCAGTGTTTATTTACGTCCTACGAAGTACCTGGAAAATATATTTAAAAAATTTTAAAAGCTTATTACGATTTACAATTACGAGAAATCATAATAACTATGAAATAAAGAACATAAATCATTTCACTATTATAGTTAAATGAAGTGTTATTGAAAAAAAAGAAGAAGCCTTTGGTAGTAACAAGAAGTAAAGATTTTAACGCATGGTACAAAAAAGCAAATTTGATTTCTTTGTCAAACTCTTTTAAAATAAACCTACGTTTAATATATTAATATTTAATATATTTTATTTTAAAGAAATTTCAAGAAATGTACTGTTTATATTTTATGATAAATAACATTACTTTTGTTTAATTACTTTTGTTATAAAGAGTTTTTAGATAACTGTCTTAGCTACTAACTATATGTATTAAAGCTCTTAAACAAAAAAAAAGACTATGATTTAAATAAAAAGAAATAATAATTATTAAGAAATAATAAACACGAAAATGGTTCAATTTTACCTTTAAAAGATTATTTAGTGATATACCGGACACTTCAGGCCTTCGTTAACACTTTGAGTTCTGTGTGTGAATTTCTTCAAAATGCCCAAATGTCACATTGGCACCAGTATTTTGTAAACAAAAGATTCAACTTTTAAAATACATGAAAAAATGCTTTAATCTATTTTCAAATAAATTTGGCTGAATATTCCTGTGCCAATGTGGCATTTGGAGGTAATAATTAAGTGAGAGGAAATTCACACATCAGAGTTCAAAGGCTTTTAAAAATGACCAGTAATATTTTTAACTTGTATCTAATCGTTTTATTAATATGATAGCTAAATTAATAAAGTTATCCTTAAACTTCTTTAAAGTAAAAATAATAAAAGTCTTTTAAATATTTTGTATAACACTTTTGAAATAGACCTAAGTCTAATATCTTATTTTTTTATTTTAAAGAATGTTTCAGATACCAAAGAATTGTTTATTTTTATTTTGAAGAACTTTAACATAGCTGTCTTATGTGTATCACGACGGTACTATATTGGTTAAATTTAAGAGTATAAGACAAGTCATTCAAATAAGACAATTTTTAACTACGTTCCATCATGTCCTGGATTTTGATATTTTATAAACTTCTTCGGTTTAACTTTTTATTTTCTTCCAGGTGTGAATATTTTTTTTCATTTAAGTCTTATAGAATTTCTTATATATAAATATTTATTTATTTATTTTATGATTTTTTCATGAAAATCCTAATTAACTTACAGTGCTCAGTGCATTACTGAAAAGATTGGATACAGAATTTCCATCTAAAGATTTCCTCTTGTTAAAAAAAAAAAAAAAAAAAAAAAAAATAGCAAACTGTTTCTTGTAAATACAAGAAGATTATTATAAAAAAGGAGAGAGAGAGAGAAAGTAGTATAATTTATT
The DNA here is from genome assembly GCA_963932465.1 of Maratus speciosus. Lineage (NCBI taxonomy): Eukaryota > Metazoa > Arthropoda > Arachnida > Araneae > Salticidae > Maratus > Maratus speciosus. The sequence continues at coordinate 322,997,115 of OZ010794.1, forward strand.
GTGACTGCGAACACATATTTAATTTAAACGCATCCTTTTTTAATTCCATAACGAAACTATGAGAATGTGCAGTTTCTTCCATTTTTTTGATAAATGATCTTTCATAAAATGCTCTCCATGTTGCCGTTTTGAATTCAATTTAAGGATACGAAGCACACAAAAAGTCGTTATAAAACAATAATCTGCTTTTAACACAAGGTGCAATTCATTTATCGATAATAGTAATGGTAATAATAAAATATTCGACTTCAAAACACTTCAATAGTCATGCTTCGAGCTTGCTAAGATTCAATCTAACATATTTTTCATCTTTAATTAAAAGTAGCATCCCTGATGCTTTCTTAGTCTATTGACAATCTTTAAGAGTAGGTATCAAGCAAAACTTTTTGGAAAGCTAAAAGAGCCTTCACATTAATATATTATTCTGGTGAATAATTTTATTCTGTTTAAAAATAATTCTTGAATGCATAAATATTTTTAGTTTTCAGAATGCTAGGTCGTTGAAATGGACAGTTGTTAGAACGAACTACTACCAATCGTGTATCGATAATTTATCATAAATGCACACTATCCAGAAATGTAATCATAATTATATAAAATTATACAAATTTATATGTCGTAGTAAACCCCCTTTTTTTATTCGATAGCAGTTCAGGACGTGACCCATTAATTTATTTAAAAACGGAGCCTATCTCTAATTCTTCTGAAATATGTAATTATGTAATAGCAGAAAAGACGCACTAAAAGAAATAAATCTCAGCAAACAAGTAAACTATAACCTATAAAAGAAAATATAAATTTAGAACCGTTGAAGACTCTTTAAAATACTGTACACATTTGATATACGATCGTTGATTGCACTAACCCTTTCATTTTAACGGCTAACTAAAACAAAAATTCCAAGTATTTATTTCTTCAAGCAATATTTGATTTTATATACAATAGCAGGATCTTTTAGAATCAAACATTACACTATTTTCCAGTTGCATATGAAACACGCGAGATGTCAAAGGAAAAAATAGCATTTCAGGCATTTGTGGCTGCTTTTAATCAACACGGTAGAGATTACCAAAAGCAACATATGACCATAAGTGTTGAATTCCATAGCACATTGAGACCAGCTACAAAAATTCTGTCTTTACGTCAACATGAAGTTATTCACGAGAAAAGAATCAAATCGATGTTCGAAAAGAAGCATAAAATTAACAAGTGAGTGAGATCTCTAAAGCTCCTCACTTCATTTACAAGTGATTTAGCCAATGAAATAGTATGGTATACTTCCTCCAATCGGAAAATGCTTTTGAGGTGAGATTACAAGCGGAGGAAAATTTTTCCCAGGTAGAAAAATTCTCCCAGCTATGTGCTTTAAAATATTACAATATCTTTGGTCAAAATACTCTCCAATGAAATAGCACATGTGTTGCTGAAAGTTAGCTTTTTACGATGGAGCATAATAATGATTGTAATTTAGATCTCTAATAACTATAATCACAGCACAATAAATAAATGAATTTGTAATAAAAATAATAATAATAAATAAACAAAGAATTTGCCTGTGTGTTGTTCCGTTTCGGGAGTATATATATGGTATTATAAAATAAATGACGTGTTAAATCTAATTAAAATCTGCAAAATTTTACTACAAAGAGCAGATGTAATAAATAAACAAAAAATAAAATAAAATAAAATAAATAAGGATGATTTCTCCTATGATTTTTCCGGAATTTCTCAAACACACAAGATTGTCTAGAAAAATGTCCGAATAGTCTAAATTTTCTTTTGTTAATACATCTTCCTCCCGTTCATTTGCTTTGTATGCTAAGATTACCTTGGGGGCAAATTTTATCTCTGCAAGTTTTTTGCGTAACCAATGTTTTAAATAGAGAACTTTGCATTAAACAAAAATTGAGATTGGTTAAATTTGGTTGGGTTAATTTTCAGAATTTAAAAGGGTTTTTTTTTCCATTAATGGTGAGAGTTTGTAAACATATATTCGTTTATGAAAACTTTAAATACTTTAGAAAATAATAATAATAAGAAGAAGAAGGAATTTATAGTAAAAAGAAAAAAAAAATGTAAAATCCATCATTTTAAATATTTTTCAAACATGGGTATCTTTGAAACCATTTTTTCCCAAACACCTCCTTTTATACTTTAGATGTAAATTTCTAACTGGGCGAAAAATGTCCAGACCAGGATTCGAACCAGGGATCTCCTGACTGAAGCCGCCAGTGCTCTACCATTTGAGCTATCCCGGACGAATGCATCTCGTCTGAAACATGGTTCAGCTGAACAGAATAAATCTCACGTAATGGAACTCCAGAAATCGCTGGATACGAAATTACACTAGATTAATTTTAACACAATTATTCTAATTGGTACATAAATCATATTAGATGCACCTTCTTCTACTTCGAAATACTTTCAAAAGAGTATTTTAACGTATAAATATTATAAATTATTAAATATTTCTCACTTGAGGTATTAAGTACTAAAGTTGGCCTTTCCCCCCCCCCCCCCCCCTTCAAAAGTGCAATTTTGATACCCGTTTCAAAAAAATAATTATTCCTCAAACTTCCCACATATTTCAAATTTGATTATTATTACATTGGTTATGAAAAGTGAGGAAAAGGCTCCAAATAACTGCTTTCCTCTTTAAAATTTACTCCCAATATGGCATTTTCAGAAATTTTCAAAAACATTTTGCTTAGCATTTTAAGCGGGAGTAATATACTTAAAAGCATAATACAAAATATTACTATATAAAGTACTTAGCTAAACGATACTCAAAATTTAAACATATTATTTACCGAACTGAAAAAATGAAATAATCGCTAAAGCCTATATTGTTCAAAAATGGTAAATGTGGTCTCAAATTTTCTTCGCTAATGTTAAACCAATGGACGTGAATGCATGCTTAATTTTAAATCTCATCAAAAAATTTAAATAAAAAAAAATTTCTGCGTACTCGTTTTAAAGAATATTTTCTTCTATTTTTGTTTTTAAAAACACTTCTAAAATGTATGATTATTTTTATATGAAGTGTTGAAATATTACTCACAGCTTCACTAAAACATCAGCAAGTAAAATTTTAAATCAAGTATATATTTTAAAAGTATTTTATAAAAAACAAAAAGACATTCTTTGAGAAGAATGTACAGAAGAAAAAGTTAAATATTAAATTTCTGAGGAGCTATTTTAAAAATTAGAATGCATCTGTGCAGTTTTAGCATTAGCATTAGAACTGGAGAGTCAAATAAAAAAACATCCCCCCCCCCCCCCAAAAAAAAAAAAAGAGCTATCAACGTAAGAGGGGAATAACATGGAAAATACGAATTATAAAAATGGTCAAACAACAAGCTTTAGACTAATTACTGCGGACTAATATTGTCACAGATAGTTATTCAGATAGATAAATCACAGTGACTGACCTGCAGAAATTATTTTAAAATTGTATGTTCTAGGAAAACTTTTTATTTATATTTTAGTACCAACTCGGGATCCATTGATATATTTCAATATTGAAAATATCACGAGTTACTTTTCCCATTATGTGATTATCTAACAACATAGATGCAATAAAAAAAATAAAATCAGCAGTAAAGCAAACTACACTGTAAAAAAAAACGGGAAAAATCACAGCCAATTTTGCTGTGAATCGCTTCACTAGCATGATAATACAGCGTTTTTGTAATTTCAGTATTGATTTACAGTAAACAGCTGTTATTTTAACACCGCCAAAACCGCCCAAACAACATTCCAAACGAGATATTCAGAGGCAGCGTCAACCAAAGCAGGTTATTACTAGCGTTAGCCTCGTTCGATTGTTAGCGTCTTTCTGAATAAGGGCTTATTACTGCAATTCAAAGTGGCGCTTTTGGATACACAAACATGAAACTGGATACTATATATTTTAAAAATTCATAGTAAGTTTTATTTTTATGTTTATTTGTATCATTGATTTAATAACTATTAGATAGCCAGTTCTATTATATAATGTAAGATACAAATTTCGTATTTGACCACATGTATATAAACGCTGAGTAACAATAATAGCTTTTGAATCATTTGTATAAATATTAAATATTTTCTCTTAAATTATAACAAAAGAGAATTGTTCAAATTCAGATTTTTTTAAATTATTTTTTTCTTAAAGGACTTTGTTATTATTTATATTTTTGTGTCTCGGTCCCAGATAACAAAAACTCCCCATTATATTATTAAATATGTTTTGTTTTGCTTATTATATATTTTCCAAAATTCCAGTTTATCGGATTGTAAATATAATTACTACTAATAATATAAATCATATAATTTTCATTATTCTCCAAAAACTTTAAGTTCACTTTCTGTACTTATTTAAATATTTAAATTATTTAATGTATTATTAATGTAAAGTTTTTCAAATTATCAAAGACAACTTTACTACCAATGATCTTATTTTCCGTGAGAGATATTCAGATTTTATAGATCCTAGATTTTTACGCGCATTTATTTTTATTTTTTATATGTAACGTTCAAACCCTTTATGTGTAATATGTAACACTATTTTATTAATCCATAAAAAATTCCAAGAGTTTGCTCACTATTATCGCAGCAGATCACATTTTGCTTTTGTCCATTATCTAACAATAATAAGTATAATCCGCAACTAGAAGCTGAAATTAGATATTTTGAATGTCCTCAATGTATGTTATAATACACAGTATATTTTAAATTGACATATGGAATATTCTATACAATGAGTTACAATAGTTTAAAATTTTCTATTTATAGCTTTTTCGGTGTCTTTTTTTATTTTATTTCTTCTTTTACTTTATCGTGCGAAGTTTGTATCTTACATATGTATAACAGAATTTATTATATAAGAATGCTATTAAAACAATGATATAAGTAGACATAAAGATAATACTTAGTACCATTTGTCTTTAAAAGATGGTCATAATATAAAAAAAGAGAAAATCAATGTGAATAAATATTACGAGGGGGGGGGCGTATAAAAATACAAATACATATCTACAAAAAGAAAAAAAAAAGCTAAAAATTTACAGTTATTTTGTTAAGAGTGCTGTAAAATTAACAGCAAAAAATGCTGATATAATACAGACTTGTTGTAAAATCTGAAAAACAAAATTACTGTAAAATTAACTGAAAAAATGCTGTAAATTTACACATTTGCTGCTTATCCGTGATAAACAAAATTGCTGTAAATTTACCGCAAAATTTGCTGGCACCCATATTGCCAGCATTTTTTGCTGTAAAGTTACAGTGATTTTTTTTACAGTGTATAACCTGCAAAAATAGATAAGCCTACAAACAGAGCCTCTTTAACTCTTTATATCCTAAATTATGAATTCACTAAAATTTCATCTTCTAAAGCATTTCTCGTGAATTTTTGAAACTACATTATATTTACACAATTGTTTAGTAACTTTTAGAAATATTTTGCCAATTAAAATTAATTGAAGTTGAATTTATAAGGATTTTTTGCAATATTTATAACTCCCCTCAAATCTTTTTTTAAAAGTATTTTTTTTAAGTTTTTTTTTAATAGAATTAAGAAATGTACAAATATATAATGCTCTTACACTAGAAATATTTGCTAACTAAAACTTTTCTCCCACAATATTTCAACGTCAAGAAAGCTGAAATAAATGAAAAAGTCCTTCAGGCCAGTGCCGAGAGGAAGAGGTAGCTTTCATATTCCTTATTTTAAAAAAGCCAACTTATATTATTCAAACACACGAAGCTCAATTAAGTGGAAACCGAATGTAGGAGATTCAATACTAATTTTTATCAATACTAAATCATTATGAATGAGAATGTCGCAAAATTAGTCAGCTTTATCCAAGCTGCTTTTATTTAAAGTAACTTATATTTCGCTGCCAAATTCGGCGATTTCTTAAAGTGCCTGCCATTTTAAGACAACATGGTGGATGAGGCTAACCAGTGAACTTGGTCGAGACCTTAGTAATTGCTGTGCACATGCTCACTCACATCGGAATCGGTTGATACATACGAGTGCTGTCGCATGCAAAAAATCAGATTTTTCAAAATGTCACCCACGTTAAAAATTGAAACTGCTATATCTGAGCCATTTTTTAAGATAAAGACAAACAAAAAATGCTCCTGAATCCTTATATCAAGGTCAAATACTTAAGAAAGAAACCTTTTTCAATTTCTAATTTTTTTGCACCTCACTTTAAATATATATATTTTTTAATTTAATGGCCGCCATTTTGAAACAAGATGGCTGATGAAGCTGGCCAGCGAACTTGGTCGAGATATTGATGTATTACTATCCACATGCCTTCTTCCATCGAAATAGGCGAATACGTGTTGTATCGCGAGACAAATACAAGATCGTTTCAAAGTGTTAGCCATGATAGAAATTCAAAGTGCTATAATTCAACCACTTTTTAAGATATAAACAAAAGAACAAATTTTCAGAAACAAAAACTGCTCCAGAATCTTTGTATCAAGGCCAAACACATAAAAAAAATCTTTTCCATTTTCCAATTTTTTAATACCTCATTTTAAATTTTAAATTACATTTTTTTTTAAATGGCAACCCTTTTGAAACAAGATGGCGAATGAAGCTGGCCAACAAACTCGTTCGAAACATTGGTATGTACTATGTACAGACCAAGTTGCATTCAAATCGGTTCATAAATACGCCTGTTATCGCGTGACAAAAATCAGGGCGTTTCAAAATGTCAGCCACGCTAGAAATTCAAAATGCTATAACTCAGCCATTTTTTAAGATATAGACGAAACAAAAACTGCTCCCGAATCTTTTTATCGAGGTCAAACACATAAGAAAAAAATATTTTTTCATTTTTCAATTTTTTGGTACCACATTTCAAATTTAAATTTTTCTTAAACTTTTAAATGGCCGCCATTTTTAAACAAAATGGCGGATGAAGCTGGCCAACGAACTCGGTCGAGACATTGGTCTGTACTATGTATAAACGAAATTACATCCAAATCGGTTCATAAATACGCCTTTTATCGCGTGACAAAATTCAGGACGTTTCAAAATGTCAGCTTCGCTAGAAATTCAAAATGCCTCAAAAACTCAGCCATTTTTTAAGATATAGACGAAACAAAAACTGCTGCGGAGTCTTTGTATAAAGGTCAAATACATAAGAAAAAAATATTTTTCCATTCTCAATTTTTTGGTACCACATTTTAAATTTTAAATTTTTTTTAAATTTTTAAATGGCCGCCATTTTGAAACAAAATGGCGGATGAAGCTGGCCAACGAACTCGGTCGAGACATTGGTATGTACTATGTACACACCGAATTACATCCAAATCGGTTCATAAATACGAGAGTTACAGTGTGACATAGGTCAGATATATATATATATATATCAATTTTGAACGGAGGGTGGTTTCGGGGTCTGGGGGTCATGATCGATGAAAATATACCAAAATTTTTTGAAATCGCTTTCCTCCGAACGGCTGCAATAGGTAGCTTTTTGTAAAGAAAGCTACCTAAAATAAATTATCCTTTTAAAAATATTTTTGTTTTGTGCAACCAATAATGCTTTTGGAACAAGATAAAGTAAAGTATCTTTAACTCATTCTAGACTTTATTACTACTAATCGATGTACTAAATTGATTTTATAACAAGTTATTTTAATTGTACAATAAAGTACCGTCGGGGCATAAAGGGTTAAATACTGTACACATTTAATAGAACAACCATTTATTACAACAATTATTTCATTTTAACGATTTGAATAATGGAATCCATTATATTTAATAAATAAATTCCAAGTATTTAGTCATTGAATGACTTTTATTTTTACGTTCAGTAGAATGGCCCTTTACGATAATACATTCCAATAATGCAGTTTCTATTTTATTACGTCCAACAACACGAAACTTTTTGACGTATTTTCTGACTCATTTTTAAAAGTAAAAGCATGAAGCTTCCATCTAGGATTACTGATTTGCAATGGTACAGTTTTTTTTCATTTTTTACTAAATGAATTATATTTTGAGTTAAAAGTAGTTATTTTGTCAGGACGGGAGAGTTTTTTCCTTCCAGTACTGTCGCGTACGAAAAATAGTTTCAACACGTAAATTTTAATAGCATTTTCTGAAAAATATTCTGCTTTAACCTAAAAGGGAAAAACTATTCGATTACAAATTTTTCGAATTTACTAATTTCATGCGTTTTGCAAATAGAAAAAAAAAAAAAAAAAAAGCGTGAGATGTTATGCAGTTTTGACTTATGGGATGGAGGGGGAACCTTTTTATAACTTTGAATTAATTGCTGTACAAATATTCTTTGTTTTAAAACTCTCAATGCCTTACCATTTCATGTACACACAAACACACGCACACGTATATGTATATGTGTGTGTGAAAATTCATACTTATATATACTAGTGTGTTCAAAATAAGTGAACCATATTTTGAAATGGGGTGTCTTATATAGCAAATTGAAACTGTGAGAAAGCAATATTTAAAGTATGTGAACCGGAAATAAATCCCGTACCTAAAATGGGTCATCACCATCAGAAGCAACTAAACCGACAGATAATTGATTGAAAGTACCTTAACATTACCTATCACGTATATATAATGGTTTTGATTGAAAAGATTGTTTTACATTTGTCAAAACAAGTGGTCCATTACAAGTCTGACTTGAAACATTAGTGGAAAATTTTGCCTATCCATTCAGTTAAAGTGTAAATCAATTGTAATATAAGTTCAGAATTCCCAGCGTCTGTTTATTTAGTTACTTTTGTTCAGTTCTTTTGCATCTTTTCCTTATCAGATGAAAACAAGAAAAAATATAAGTAAACGAAATAAGAATATTTATGTTTTCTTAGGGAAGAGCATTTTCTTACATGAGAACATCATTTTTATACATCATAATAAAGTTAATTGTCTGAGCGAAGCGAAGGCTAATACTCAGCGAAATATTACTGTCCGGACACATTACTACTACGATGGATATTAACGCCATGTCCTACTAAAAAAAAAGCCTAATAAAAACCTTTCGTCAAGCATAACTCAAAAAATATTTGTCGGATTTCGTTTCTGATTGCACCAGAAGGTACTTATGAGGGTCGCCTACTGAATGCACCTACTATGAAAAATAAGTTCCAAACCGTTTAAAAATTATATAGAAAAAATTGATAAAAAAGCACAATTTATCTGCATACGTCACAGAAATTTGGTGTGCGTCACTTTCACCGGTTGATGTTTTCGTAGACAACTGGTTTGAACACATGGAGCAAATAAAAAAAAATACGCACGCAGTAATATCGAATAGATCAGTTTCAACCACGTGATCACAAACCTTGCAACAACCCGTGGTAACCAGTTTTGGTGAGCAAACAAATAATAATACAGTACTCCGTACCACGGTAACCGTTTTTAGCCTGTTGTATGAAATCTGGCCTGTTGTATGACATAGAATTGTGGATGATTAAAACAAGAGACATGAGTGTTTATTGCTCCGGGAGGTTAACTTTCTCTGGATGTCTGTCTGTCTATCATGGAGCATGCAATTTTCTTGTAAAGGATGATATTATTATGCAGTAAAACCTCCATAACGGACACACCCGATTAGTGGACACCTCTATTTAGTGGGCATTTTTTCGATTACCGACCCTTAAATAACTGTACATTTTTTACTCTCAGTAGCGGACACCTCCAAATAGAGGACAAATTCCGCCCTCCCGAGGTGTTAGCTATTCAGAGGTTTTACTGGTAAAACCTCCATAGCGGACACACCCGATTATCGGATACCTCTATTTAGCGGACATTTTTTCGATTACCAACTCTTAAATAACTGTACATGTTTTACTCTCAGTAGCAGTCACCTCTAAATAGAGGACAAATTCTGCATTCTCGGGGTGTCCGCTATTCAGAGGTTTTACTGTATATAATTTTGATAGTTATTTTACAGAGCTGCACAGAAGAACAAGAATATATGAAACGAATATAAACTAAATTCGAGATTGGTAGATCGCTGATGGTAATGTAATTTTAGGATGTTGTTACAGTCATCCGCAGCATGTTTTTAGAGCTTCGTTCATCTAACGAAACACTACCTGTCACACTCCTTTGTCTGTCTGTCCGTCCGTCTGTCACAGAGCCCGTTCTCAGAAACTATATATGTCGGAGACTTGAAAATTTGCATACATATAGCTGAACACCACACATCAAACGGCAAATAATAAAATTTTGAAAAAGTCTAATATTTAACCCTCTGGGCTTTAACTTGTGTATTTTAAGCAATTTTTTCTAACTCAGCCCCTAATTTAATTAAGTTGGAGACATGAAATTTTGCATACTTATAGCTGAACATCTCACATCAAATCAAATAATAAAATTTTGAAAAAGATTTAATATTTAACACTCTGGGCTCTAACTTGCGTATTTAAAGCAATTTTTCTAACTCAGCCCCTAATTAAGTTGGAGACATGAAAGTTTGCATACTTATAGCTGAACACTTGCGATAACACGATAAATCATAAAATTTTGAAAAAGTAATATTTAACCCTCCACTCTCTAACTTCTGTACTTTAAGCAATTTTTCTAACTCAGCCCCTAATTAAGTTGGAGACATGACATTTTGCATACTTATAGCTGAACACCTCACATCAAACAACAAATAATAAAATTTTGAAAAAGTCTAATATTTAATCCTCTGGGCTCTAACTTATGTATTTTAAGAAATTTTTCTAAGTCATCCCCTAACTAAGTTGGAGACTTGAAAGTTTGCATTCATATAGCTGAACACTTGCGATAACACGATAAATCATAAAATTTTGAAAAAGTCATATTTAACCCTCCAGTCTCTAACTTCTGTATTTTAAGCAATTTTTCTAACTCAGCCACTAATTAAGTTGGAGACATGTAAGTTTGCATACTTATAGCTGAACACTTGCGATAACACGATAAATCATAAAACTTCAAAAAAGTCATATTTAATCCTCCGGTCTCTAACTTCTGTATTTTAAACAATTTTTCTAACTCAGCCCCTAATTAAGTTGGAGACATGACATTTTGCATACTTATAGCTGAACACCTCACATCAAACGACAAATAATAAAATTTTGAAAAAGTCTATTATTTAACCCTCTGGACTCTAACTTGTGTATTTTAAACAATTTTTCTAACTCAGCCCCTAATTAAGTTGGAGACATGACATTTTGCATACTTATAGCTGAACACCTCACATCAAGCGACAAATAATAAAATTTTGAAAAAGTCTAATATTTAACCCTCTGGGCTCTAACTTGTGTATTTTAAGCAATTTTTCTAACTCAGCCCCTAATTATGTTGGAGACATGAAAATTTTCATACTTATAGCTGAACACCTCACATCAAACGACAAATAATAAAATTTTGAAAAAAATCTAATATTTAACCTCTAATATTTTGTCTCGCGCAATTTTTAAATTTAAATTGTTTTGCAATACTATTTTTTGTTCATTTTGCATAATAAGTGTAATGTGACCTAATTTCTTCTATTTCAGACTTCTAACGCATGTTAATGAATTTATTTTACAAAAACCTTTCTCTTTTAAAATTCACATGTAAATATAGTTTTTATGGCGTATTTTCCAATAAGTGCCTGCTTTTTATACCTAATTATTTAATTCTAATTTGAAGGTTTTTTTCTGTTTATAATAGTAACGTGTAATTTTTTTTTATTATTTGGAGCAAACATTATTGTTTGCGCTGTTTATACAATTGGCAACAGTTGAAATTAACACCATTTTCTAAAATATGTAAAAAATATCTGTCAAGATGCTGAATATTTCAATTTAAAATAGAAATAAAACCTCAAAAAATGAGTCAAATTAAAAAAAAATAATAATGAAATCTGCACACCGGGATCTTCGATTGAATAAAATGATCTAAAAATGATTAAATTCCCATGTATAGCTTTTGCTCCTATAATTTTTTTTTAATGGAAAGATTTTGTCCAACTTTAGCATTAAATTTCTCTTAAAATAATTCTTCGATTTGAAAACTGTATGCATTAGCGTGTTGATCAAACATTTCGCTATAATACCACCGATTTTCATATTTTTGTATGAAATAGTTTTCTTAATATTAACGAAGAAAGACCTCCGGTCACAAAAAATTCAAAACCGGCGGCGGCTGTGACAGCGTTAGTTACTTTTTTTAGAATAGAGAGATATATAAAAATGAAAACTTGTCTATCTGTCTGTTTGTAATTTTATAAAAATCCACAATTTGGAAGCCAAAATTGTGAAAAGATACGGACATGTGTATTAAAACATGGCCGAGGCAACTAAAGTAATCCGGAATCGAAATAATTTATAGTGAATTTTTAATTAATAAAAAACCACCAATTTAACAGCAATTTCTTATCAAATTTAAACATTTTTCGTTATAGCAGTTGCCAACAATTAAAAAACACAATAAAAATATTACTACAACAATTAATTTTCTACTGCAAGATTTCCACGTGAAAAATGAAAATGAAATAAATAGATTGATGAATTTAAAAAAAAGGTGAATATTACGTCCTAACTTTTCTATTGCAAGATATTCACGTGAAATATGAAAATGAAATAAATGGTTTGACGAATTTAAATGAAAGTGAATATAACTTCATAATTTTTCTATTTCAAGGTTTCCACGTGAAAGAGGAAAATATTACGTCATATTGGAAATATAAAGGACGTGGTGGATATAGTATAACGTCATATGAGTGTGAAAAATGTATTGAAGCATGATAAAAACCCGATTAGGGAAATTATTGGCCTATTTTAACATTATTGCTCCAATTATAAATTGAAATAAGTTCATTTATAGCTGTATTCTTTTGCGTCTGTTATATACATTTATACATTTTTATGTAGCGTTTTCATATGATTCATTCATACAACATTTCGACTGCTTTTTTTAATGTTTGTTTTGTGTTGTATGTTAAATTTTGAAATTGATTTTTCAGAACAAACATCCTTCAAATTCTGGGCAACGCCGGCACTTTAGTTTGTAACGGATAAATGGCTTTTGTATCTGTACATCTAATGCTAATATTATAAAGCTTTATAATATTATAAAGTATATAATATTATTAATGCTTGTACGTTTGTGAGGTGTTATCTCTGAAACTACATAGCCAACTTAAAAAAATGTTGGTGGCCATCTCTGCTCCGAAAAAAGACTATTTTATGTCAGTGCAAAAACCTACATCGCTGCAGGAGCAAAAAAGTTCTAAAATTGTGATTTCTGCGATATTGATTGGGTTAGAAACTTTAAATTTGGTGCGGTAGTTATTTTTAAGATATAAATACTCGTAATGAACGCTCTCTAAATGGTTCAATTTGACGGATAAACGCAAAAATTTCTAGAAAGGTTCTAAACTCTGATTTATTTGGAATACTGAAATTTTTGGGATACTGTTGGGGTTAGAAACTAGAACTTTGGCATGGTAGTAATTAATAAGATGTAAATGCTCGTTGTAGAACGAATTCTAAAAAATAGAAAGACTAAACAAAGCGAAAAAAGATCTAAAGATGATCTAAGTAACGAAGTACATGGGATTGTTAGGAATATAAACATGAAAATTGACATGGCTGTATTTATCATGATGTAAATTCTCGCAATAGAACAATTTCTAAAAATGTCGCTATATAAAACAATGCAAAAACAAAAAACTTTCAAAAATTTTCTATTTCTGTGTTACTGCTGAGCCCAAAATCTTGAAATTTTGCTTCGGGTTAGTTTTAAAATATACAATTGTCTCTATGAATAGTTTCTAAAAAATTTAAAAAGATGAAATTAACGGAAAGCGATCTCAATTACCATTAATTTGGAATTATTAGGTACAGCAACTTTAAATATTTCATAATGCTGCATTTCCTCCGCAAAACATGCGATTTAAATGAAACAAAATTGATAGATACCCACCTAGCATTAAATAAATTGTGTAAATATTGAATAAAGACCTGTATGAAACAGTGAGTAGGTTGCCCGAAAGTACTTGTTAAAGTGTTCCTTCTCTAGGCTTTTCTCTCTCTCGCCAAGGCCACTAACAGAGGGAAGTGCCGTTTTAAATGTGATATGAATTTTTTATCCGATTCATTTTTCTAGTGTAGGGACTTAGATATCACTGGACAAGAGTCTATGGTAGCGTAAGTTATCAAAATCTAAGTCCTTTATTTAGTCTCGATTATATTATTAATATTTACAAGTTAAACAATATTGGTTTGGGTTCGCGTCAATTTTACAGGATAAAGAGTTCCATCAACGGGCTGCTTCCACAGATATAGTGCTTCAATCGGAGAAAAGACTGGTCGGATGACCATCTATCTCATCTCCTCGCTTCGCTCATTCACCACTAGCTCCAGCAAGACCTCCTCGCCAGCGTCCTCGCTCTCTCACTTCCTAACTGCTTCTCTCTTCCTCCCGCGTTGCCACCTCGCTTCTCTCCAAGGCTGAAACTCCCGGTCCTAGGGAAAACTAGCTTTTTCCCTCTTAGCCGATGCCACCGCCTATTTTTCGAAGGCTGAAGCTCGCCGTCCTAGGAGAAATCGTCTTTTCTCCCCCTCAGCTGTTGCCACCGCTCACTTACTGGACGGCTGAAACACCTGCTCTCTGTGCAATCCAATGGAATGTTAAGTTAGCGCCGGAACGAAAATGTACTGCCAGTTCCATTCATATTTGCAGACTCGACGGCATCATACCTTTGTTCAGAGATGAACTATGAGTTTATGAGATTCCTCTTAGCGTGGGAATGTTCAGAAGATCCTAGGGGGATCTTCTCCCGAATTAATAGTTCGTGAATAAATAGTCTTTAGGGGTAATTAGTAAAGTTCTTACAGCAATCCCCCCTCCAAGAGAGATTTTTCACGTAGCTGGAAAATCTATAGTGAAGTCAGTGTTACACTCAAAATTCGTTCACCACAGAAGTTCATTATTCATTTTTTTCTTTTGTACTAAACACATATAAATTTACACACTTTTCCAGGAACATTATTATGACAATTACAACAATATATACAAAATGAAAATTATTTATACCTTATGATGCAAGCAATTTTTGTGAGAATTATATACAATTTTCCTAAATTTATTCAGCCCTACTTAAGCAATCGTGCACGCTTTTTTTTTCGGGCGGTGCCTGATTGTATAATGATAAGGTTGCCGCATCAATGACCAGTAGATCAATCTTGGACTATTCACGGCGTTGTTCCGGATCAACCTTATCCAATATTTATTGGTACTCTGAGCTGATTTTCTCTTATATAGTTTCACTTTCATTTTTACTCCTCTGATGCGGTTCAATACAATTCCTCTCTGTCCCATATGATTACTCCAATAATCGGAAACCCTTTTCACGTTGTTTAAATACAACAAACCAAATATCTTAGGAGAATCATAATTCGAATTGTATTGCCTTCTAGCGCCTAAATCTAAGTCGTGCGTACTCGAATAGTTTTCTCCCGGATCAATCTGGAAGACACTCCCCTTCTTCTTAACCTCACGAGTTTTAGTCCCCGTTTCCACTAATAATTCCCGAAATTGCCTGATGCGTCTAATTAAACCCAATTTAGGTATGAATTTTAACTCTTTCGAACATTCATCACTTTTCCATCTCTCGTATAACTTTTTAATTTCGTTTACGGTTTTTGGCCAACAATAACGATTCAAGAATTTATAACCTGACTTCTTCGTACTTAGAAGTCTGCCTGCACTCTCCTTACCTAAGGATAACATATCTCCTTTGACTTTCAACGGGATTACCATTTGTTCTTGGTCAGATTCCCTGGGATCTTTTATTTTCCTAATCCCCAACCCCTCGTTCATTTCAAAATGTGATTTTACCTCGTCCGCTCTCTGCTTAACACAGTCGAACTTGACATTCTCTTGCGCATCACTCACATTTTCTTTGTTTCCTAGGGTCAAGTTTTCATCCCGCGGTACGGTCTCGCTTAGACGTAGAAAAGTCTCTTGCTTTTTCTCCGTTGCTAAACTGGCTCCTATTTCTCCCACTGCGTCCGGGGGGTTGAATTTTAAAGTCTCGACTCTCCCCACCCTTCCAGCTAAATCGCCTCTCTCAGCCAAGTTCAAAACCTGTTCATTAAAGGGATTCAAATTCGGTACGGGCTGTGCGCTCTCAACTACAGGTAGAAAAATTTCCCTTTTCTCTTCGACAGAGATTCCCTCCTCTGGGTTACTCCCTGACCTCGGGGGGTCGCACTTAAAAATTCCTCTTTCTACCTCGGCGCGGAGAATTGGCTGGTCCATCGTCTTAGGTGAACCGGCTGGGTTTTCATTTCGCTCTCCGTTACGGTAGGGGGAATGGACGAGCTCTGCGATTTAGTTTCGCTTTTCGTATCTGCGTTTCCGGGGTGCGCTCGTGGCCCAGTACGAACTGCGATGATTGAACGCGGGTATCGTCTCCGCCTGTCAATTAATTGCTGCGTTTTGTTCCCTAACAAATAATGAACCATGTCCGTTTCTTTATCTACTGCGACCGCCTTTGTCCTTATAGTATCCCCGGTACCCAGATTAATTTCTATTTCTACAATAGGTAAACACCGAAGTTTATTATCTAATGCCTGTCTAACCCATACACTTTCACCCGTAAAATGGTCCTCATTTACATCGTGAGCTGATATTAAGTCCAAATCAGTTCCGCTATCGCGTAGAATAGTCATTTCTTTCCCATTAATTAACCCGCGACTCACGTAGGGTTCAAAGGCACTTTCTAAGTCTTGTAGGCCCGCGATATGGTAAACTGCTTCGGTCTTTTCAGCCTTTTTTAGCTCCGGGCAAGAATACTTGTAATGGCCGGTTTTCCTACACAAAAAACATGTAATCTCTTTCTTTTTATCGAATATTTCATTTCTGTTTTTCGAGTTGTCTTTATCCCTCCAATTAGTTCTACTCTCTTCCGATCTACTATCCGTTTTTGATTGCCCCGCGAATTTATTTCGCTCTAGAGGTTGGGAAAGGTTTTGAAGTTTCGAGGGCCGTTTCACAGTTTTCCTAGCCGAATCATACGCATCTAATTTCTTTGCCAAATCAAATGGAGTGATTATCGTACTCCAAACATCAATGAAATGATGCTTCGTTTCCGGATTAACCTTTCTTTTTAACTGATCTGTGATTATTAGCTCTCTCAGTTGGTCGAAATTTCCCACTTCTAAACCACTTAACCATTGATCAAAGTAATTGGAAGCCTCATATACGTAATCTTTCCACGTTTTGTTTTCGGGCTTTTGTGTCGTAACAAATTTTAGTCGAAAGTCTTCTGCCGAAAGCTGGAACCTTTCTAGGAACATCTTTTTTACATGATCAAAATCGTCGGAACACGCGGGTGGCTCTCTCAAGATAAGCTCCCCCAATTCCGTCGGTAACAATCCTAGTAAATGCGTAACCCATTGACTTTTCTCGATTTGGGCTTTCTGCGCTTGTCTTTCGAATAAACTGAGATAGATTGATATTTCGGACTTATCGGAGTCGAATTTGGGCAGGACTGATTTTAAAGATATTTTCGGCTCTCTCTCATTTTGGCTAGAAGCTAAACTAAACTCATCTGGTTCCCGTTCTAACCTAATTCTCGCCAATTCATGCTCCCGCTCCAAAGCCTTAGCCTTTTCTTCCCTCTCAAAGGCCTTATTCCGCTCTCGTTCTAACCTTTCTTCATTTTCTCTCTCAACCCTATCTTTCTCTAAGATTTTTAGCTGGGCTAGTGCTAAAGTTTCGTCATAGTCCTCTGCTTCTTCGAGTTTTTTAATAATTTTGGCTATATTATCCGACTCTTCTATGCTCGCGCCGAATTCAATAGCTAACTCTTTTAGATCGCACTTTTTCTTACCCGCAAACACTGACATGTTTCCTACTAATTAACAGTTATAAAGAATGCTATGCCAATCATGCAATTATCCACTTCGAAGTCTCTAAATATTTCCCTAGTTGTGAATAATCACAAACTCTCGCGACATAAAAATATCACGACAATTTCAATAATATTAATATGATAAACAGCCTTATCATTAACCAACCAAGTTTTCATATATAACTTTATATATTCTTTGGTATCATTTCTTTTAAGTCAATTGCTCAAAAAGTCTCTTAAATTTTGAAAACATACATTCTGAATAAAATTCACATACAAAACAGAATTTAAATTATTTTCATTCAGTGCATCCAACGATGCGCTACCTCTCATAAGCAATTTAAATTATCCTCACTGAATTATTAACCTTTAGTACAAGTAATACTTATTTAAAACAGTTTTAAGGAACTTTAGAAAATTAATATTTACTTAAATTTCTTAGAATCCAGTTGGAAAAATTTCACAAAATGTTATTATCAAATTCCTTACTTCCTAAACTCTATTAAATATATAATGATTAAAAAAACATGTTTGTTATTAACTATACTATTTCGATTAAACCTCTGTAATGAATCAAATAAAGAGTGCTAACCTGAGATATTGTTGACTGCTCTTCTGACATCGTCTTAGACTGGTACAGCTCCGGTCATCTGTAGGCTAAACCATCCGGCGGGCTCGACTTCCCTGCATTCGGGTGTCTCTCGTCTCTTGCACGGCGTCGGATTGCCTTGGGTCTGGAATCCTTGCTGGATTCACCGAAGACTCTGCTCTGGGATCAAGGTCTCCTTCCTACCCTCCGTCTGTCGATTTCGGATCTCCGGAACGTCTTACGTCTCTTGCACGGCGTCGGAATGCCTTGGCTCTGGAATCCCTGCTGGATTTGCCGAAGACTCTTGTCTGGGGATCAAGGTCTCCTTTCTAATCTCCGTCTGTCGATTTCAGCTCTCCGGAACCTCTTGCACGGCGTCGGATTGCCTTGGCTCTGGAATCCCTGCTGGATTTGCCGAAGACTCTGGTCTGGGGATCAAGGTCTCCTTTCTAACTTGCGGCCCTTCCTGTTTTTTGACAAACTGTGATAGATTATATTCACCAGTTCTTAATCCTCTTTAGCTGCCACCACTGTAGGGACTTAGATATCACTGGACAAGAGTCTATGGTAGCGTAAGTTATCAAAATCTAAGTCCTTTATTTAGTCTCGATTATATTATTAATATTTACAAGTTAAACAATATTGGTTTGGGTTCGCGTCAATTTTACAGGATAAAGAGTTCCATCAACGGGCTGCTTCCACAGATATAGTGCTTCAATCGGAGAAAAGACTGGTCGGATGACCATCTATCTCATCTCCTCGCTTCGCTCATTCACCACTAGCTCCAGCAAGACCTCCTCGCCAGCGTCCTCGCTCTCTCACTTCCTAACTGCTTCTCTCTTCCTCCCGCGTTGCCACCTCGCTTCTCTCCAAGGCTGAAACTCCCGGTCCTAGGGAAAACTAGCTTTTTCCCCCTTAGCCGATGCCACCGCCTATTTTTCGAAGGCTGAAGCTCGCCGTCCTAGGAGAAATCGTCTTTTCTCCCCCTCAGCTGTTGCCACCGCTCACTTACTGGACGGCTGAAACACCTGCTCTCTGTGCAATCCAATGGAATGTTAAGTTAGCGCCGGAACGAAAATGTACTGCCAGTTCCATTCATATTTGCAGACTCGACGGCATCATACCTTTGTTCAGAGATGAACTATGAGTTTATGAGATTCCTCTTAGCGTGGGAAAGTTCAGAAGATCCTAGGGGGATCTTCTCCCGAATTAATAGTTCGTGAATAAATAGTCTTTAGGGGTAATTAGTAAAGTTCTTACACTAGACATTTTATCATAAGGTCATATTCTCAATTATCATTAGTAGATTTTTTATATATTAACTTATTCTGGTGAAATTTTATAATCGGGTTCATATTGGTGTATGTTAGCTTGCATGATTTGCTGAATAAATATGTATGGATTTGTAAATTACTTCAAATGATACTTTGACACCTCAAAAGTTATGCAGACGATATATTCAGATCTTGTGTCATACTTTATGTTGCAATCATTGCCGATTTCTTTTATTTAATACATGCTAAATACAGCTCAACTTGTGCAGAATATGTTTGAAAACAAAACAATACAGCGTATGAAGTGGCCAGCATACTCTCATCATTCAAATCCGATCGAGCATATCTAAAACACACTCAAACGAAGCATTGCATGCCACTGTTGATGTATTCGGTACTTTGATACTATATTAGATTTTGAGGAGAGAATTCCTTAAATGTTATCGACAACCTCATTGCATCCGTGCAAAACAGATATTGTACAATATTAACTATTCCGGGGGAGCACACACCATATAAAGTATAGTCCATTCTTTTTAAACATCATATATTTGTCATTTAAAGTTACTCAAATTGGTGCGGAGCGTCTGATTATGCTCTTGACATCATTTTATACAGTTAAAATTCCGATATAAGTAATTTAGTATTTCATTTTCTATTTTACTTTTAATATATTGCGTACTTTCAATTTTATATCCATGCATGGCTGTCTTGAATGGTTATATTTCCCATTTTTTAAAACAGTGTAAACGAATTTATATATAAGATTTTGTAATTCTACGATTCGTTTATTTTCACCATTTCAATTTATCGCGGCATATGGACAATTAAAGATAACATCTCATTTTCTTTGCTTCCACATGTTATTATTAAATCTATGTTCACAGTAATATCGCTCAGACTAATCCCTCTGAGGGAAGTCCTAGTAACATTAGAGTAATCGAAATTAAAATATATATATATATATATATATATATATATTTGCATTAGCCCTGGAATAACTATTATGTAGTTCATGTGATAGTTTTTAAACAAGTAATTGTTAAATTTGTTATATAAACAATTAATAATTGAAATAATTTTGAATTGTTATTAATAAATACATTTAATTAATTTATTTTTTGAGTATTTTTGTATACAATATAAAAATATAATTTTTAATTTTTAATAAACAGTTTTTTATTTGTTTTAATGTTAGTTTTTATTTTCTTTATTTAAAATAATAATAATAATTTTTATTATTATGTAAAGTTTTGTTTTTCTCTCTTCTTTATATTTCATTTCAAGTGTAAACTCCATGTAATGTAGTTTAGTTTCACCCTTTTCATTGACTAAGACTGTTCACCATAAACAAACCGTTACCAGGACTTTTTAAAGCATTTTTGGTGTTGATGTTGCTATGTAATTTGAAATACTAATAAAGTACCAACTAAATACTATTATCACCTTCCGAGCAAAAATTCTGTATACCAATCAGTTGTCAACCCCATGATAAGAATCGATCATTTTTATACAAATCTCAAATATGTAAAAATAATGTAGAAATCCCCTATTATACAATAGCCTTTTCATACCAATAATTCATACGAGGGTCCCCTACTTAATTGTTTTCATTCGGTGAAGAAATATGAACATTTTGAAAAGAAAAACATTTCCTCATGTCTTTGACATTTCTCATTCTGCTATCTTAATTTCAGAAGTAACTGAAATGTCATTCTGCATAAATTTAGCGCATATATTAGGATCACTTCTTAAACGTGTTAGAGAATATTGAGAAATGATTTTTAAAAAGTCCTACAGAAATTGCAAAAGATAATTTAAAGGTCTTTTATTAAAATTCTCTTTACAAAAACATAGTTATTTTTACTTTCAAAACTTAGCTATTGCTTAAAAAAATAAGAGAAGTCGATCAAAGTAAAGAGAAAAGTATCTATTTAAGTAATTTTTCAACTAGGCAAACCGTTTCATTATTAACTGAAAGTACATTATTAATGTAATTTTCATTTTCATTGTTACATTGTTAAAAATAAATATAAAATAATTATTAAAATAAAATAAAAAATTCTAGCCTGCTTTGATGCACAATTTAAAAAGTAATAATTCATTGTAAAAAATCAATTTTAAGAATTGCCCTTTTTTAAGAGTATGTAAAATGTCACACTTATAAATTTGATGTCATTAAATAATAGGGGGAAATAAAGATTTGTAAAAATATTTGCGTATTGTTTTTCATTATTTATCACATAGTGTCCAATTATATAAAACTGAATATGTGCATGTGCAAAACCAGGCGACAAAAATTAAATCTCGACTTATAAATATAGATTAAAATAGGAGGAGCTTTTTTCACCCCATAAAAGAATTACGTTACGTTTACCATATGGAATTTTTGTGTGCTGAGACAATTTGAATCCGACCCCTCATGTCTGAAAGCCCCTCATTTTTAAAGATTACTTTTACCATACAATATATGATTATTATACGATAATTACAGCTCGAATTATAAGTATTTTAAGTTGCTAGGACTCTACATTTATGATACACTAAAATGTGGGGTGCTTAAAAAAATTACACAGTCCATTTTCTCCCCTTCCTAAAAACAATTACTTATACCATACGATATTTGCGTGGGGTGCTACAGTTGGGATTCAAGTTATAAGCATATCAGTTTTTGTGTCCCTATATTTGCGCTATACTAAAATTTAGGGGGCTTCGGTTAAAAACATGATAATGTCCTTCCTTTATAAAGACTACTTTTACCAGACAAAATGTAAGTGTTTTGCGATAAATACAGCTCGAATTTAATTATTTTAATTTATAAGAACGTTATACTTATGACACATTAAAGCATGGGAGGTTGCTAAGTAAAAAAAAATAACAGACCCACCCACCTCTCCCAAATGGCATCGGGACCGAAATGTCCTCCTTCCGTGCTCACACTACTATATATATATATAGTATTCTTTTTATTACAATTTTTCTAGAGTTTGTATTCATTATTCGCTCTGGTCATCGAAACTATATCTATTTTATCACTAATTTATGTAAGAAATGGGTTGCATTATTCATTAAATTGACATATTTTCGATTGGGAACTTCACAAAAAACTCATATACGAAACATTCCGCTCCATTTTAACGATTGATATTTTTGGATAAAAGCAGTTAAAAAAAAGCTCTGTATCATAAATAATAATTATAAAAAATATACCTTGTATTTGAAACCAGCCTGCGAATTATTAATATAATTCGCTACATATGAAACCAAAATCATGATAAAAAATTTTCTCTACGACAAATTGTCGCCGCGATGAATTGAGCGCGACACCGCTTCACAGTATTATATTTGAAACAATTCGGAAATTGTACGGGCAAATGCGTTCATACTATAACTAGTTTACAATAACTAATTTTATAAATACTTTGTATACTCGTGTATAAGTCGAAGAATTTTAGACAAAATTTGGCAGTTGAAAATGGGGGGATCCACTTATACACAAGATAGTTAAAAAAAAAAAAAAAAAGATCGCAGATAATCGGTGAATGGGCAAGTCTTTTAAGTAATCGAGAAATAAAAGCGGACAATGGCCATTTCCCTGTGATTGGCAAAAAAAGCTCAATAATGCCCCTGTAATTGTTCGCACCCATTTTCTCTTGGGACAGAATTCCCTTCAATATAGTTGCATTCTTTCAACATTTTATTCCCCTTAAAAAAGAAAAAAAAACGTTCAACTTGAGAATGTTTCTAGATATCTCTCCTAAAAGTCCTACAATACAAAGGAGTACTATATTTTAGCAGTCTAAGAAATTTTTTACTCTTGTTAATGGCTTGAACAGATTTTTGAAAGAATTTTTTCTTTTTAAGTATCATTTAATTGATGTGAATAGGTTTCAAATAGTTTAAGCTTTCCCGGTTTTACATAATTATACAGTTTTAAAACGTTGAATAATAACTTTTAAAAAGCCAGATTAGAAACGTAAAAAAGTTCACTAATTTAATGAAAATTAATTATTATTATTATTATTATTATTATTTCAATCTTCGATAACAAAACATTTTGCTACATACTACATACCAGAAATGTGGTTCGACTCGTACATGAAAATTCAATTTTTCCAAAGTTTTCTTAAGAATGGGGGAAGGGGGGAGGGGATCGACTTATACACGAGTATATTCGGTATCCAGATCTTGTTGCAATATCTGTTGCATTCTAATGAAAAAATGCATTATTACGAAATATATTACGATTATATATATTAAATTCAGTAATATTGAAATAATAGAGCTCAATCTTAAATAGGACGTAATCAGCATGGCAACCTAGAATCATTGCACATCTTGGGATATAATTGAATGAATTACGTATGATAGGATTTAATAGAATAAAGAAAACTTTTATTAACTTTTTTTCTTTTACTTTTGAATTGATTTTCATAAAATGTGAGGCGATTCGACAAAATTCTGTAGCTATTATATACGTTAAATTTCAAACCATTCGTTTGGGTAGTTTTTCCTCAATTATATGTGGACATACGGTCGGATCAGGCGACGACTATAGGTGGTACGTGTTTATGTAATTACGAACGCACCTAAAAAGCATTGAAAATATAAGTAACCCCCAAGGCGGTTTTTTTTAATTCTTACTGCAAATTGATTAAATAATATATAAATATGTGTTACATTGGTGTGTGCGTGTGTGTAGGGGTGGGGGCTTCAATGGATTTTCGATAATTTTTCACTTATCATGCATTAAAAAAAAGCGGGCAGGGTATAAAAAGACGAGAAGAAAGAAAAACAAAAACTTCTGTCGGGGCAGATATTATTTAGGCATCAGATTTGGGCTAACATTTATAAGTACGTTCTTTTTCCCTTTTTTTTAAGACACTTTTTGTCCGTAGCTTGTGGCGAAAATAAAATACTCAGGGGAAGCAAGTTTTCAATATTCCCAATAGATTCTGTTATTATTATTATTATTATTATTATTGTTATTGTTATTGTTGTTGTTATTATCAGCATTATTATCATCATCCTTCCCTAATCGAAGTGCGAGTAACCTTTCATCGTTCGCAGCTCATGTCTATCTTATCATCAACATTGAAAGCATATGTTCTCAATGAAAATAAAATAAAATCATTATAATTCAATTAAAAGCAAAATTTGATATTATTTAAAAGGAAAATTTCATTTTATACAAAATTCAATTGTTTTCTCATGGGTTAAGTTTTTAATTATTTTATTTATTTATTTTAATCCGATACATCTAAAACTTCATAAATAAATATTTAAATTGAGAAATAGTCAAGCTGTTGCACTCTGATAATTAATAACAACAATAATAATAATAATAATAATAATAATAATATGAAAATTATCATATAATAATAATATTATGAAAATCATAATAATATCATAATAATATTATGATACACAATATCATATCAATTATGATACATAATATCATAATAATATTATGAAAATATTATCATAGATTATGAAACACGTTCCAACACTTCCTGAAACTTTTAACTAAACTTCATTATTTAGGGAAATGAGTAAATAAGATAATTAAGTAAACATTTTAGAAAACATATAAAACATTTGAAAGTCTGATTTCAGAAGTTATCTTCCATAGCCTTCCACATGTATTCCAATTCTTTTGAACAGCCCTGCATTTGAGCTGTAGGCTGATATATATATACTATATAATGGGCAAATTTAGTTTAGCAAGAAAACTCAAAAGAGGTTGAAATTTCTCTTTCAGTAATTTATACTAATAAGTGGAAACATACTTGAATATTTTTGTTCAGCCCTGTAGTTTGCCTAGTACCTTTGTTATACACCACTATTTAGCTAAAATTTAATTCAAAACTAAATCACTCTTAAAACTACTGAAATCATATTCCAGAATTTATCTAGACGGCCATGTAATCCTAATACAGTATCCTAAACTAAATGCAGTTCAGCGTAAAAATGCATAACACATTTTAAAAAACCTTTCAGCAATTTATGCTCATACTCAGCAACCATTAAGAATTCTCTTGTATACCCTGTATATCAACTATAGCGTTTATTTACACCATATAGTATGCTCAAATAGTGAACTTAAAAGCGCATATCATAATTAAAAATGCATGTCCTGCCATTATCGCTAATAGAATATACTTGTCTATAATCTTTTGTGTATCCCTGTAAATGCTATGCATTTTGTATTATGCATGAAATAACTTACAGCAAGCCTCACCGACGTATATAGATTTCATTATATATGAAATTGCATAATTAAAATACGCTGCAAACAATATCCCCCTATACCATTATGTAATGGAATTCTTTTGTGTGACTTTGTAAATGAATAGTAACTATTCGTTGCACCGCATATTCTACAAAATGCATATTTTAGTTCAATTCATAAATGCATATCAATTTTATTAAGTTTTAAAGGGTGTAACATCTTTAGAATTCATTTGAAACTTTTTTTTTCCAATTGGTTGTAATGTAATGGAATACTCTTGACTCGCCTTGTAAATAAACTAAACATGCTACAAACTTCATTTGAAATAGGTTTCGTGCTAGGCTAAACGTCAATAAAATACAAAAATTTCAATGCAATCCGAGGATATTTACGAGAATTAAAGCGCGGACAAACGGACAGACGGCCAGACAAACCGAAGTCAGTAAGACTTTTCAACATTGTTGAAAAGTGTTAAAAAGACAAACAAAGAACTTTAGTAGAAATATCCTGTATTTCTTTGTTTATATATCCATTTTATTTCAGTTTAATCTATTTCTAATCCATTTTGGATGACTGAAGGGAAAAAAGAAAGATTATTATAAACATAAATACGCAAACTAACACACATAAATAATTATATATTAAAACGCTAAGGAAAAAAATTCAGTTCAGTGCAAAATTGACACATTGGCGCACATGCGTGAAATTAAATCTAAGACCTGTTTAATGTAAGAGAAAAGTCTAGGACAAGATCCAGTTAACCCGGTGGTATAAGGCGCAAGTTTAAAGCTGTAAATTTTTGTAGAGAACGCGAGTTCGACCTCAACGCCAAGCAAGCAGAATGATTTCTGTTGAAAATTCATTTCAATAATGCCACATTTTATTTCAGGAGGGGAAGTTACATGATTTGTATTTCTTTTCTTTTTTAATTTTATTCGAATTCTTTATAATTAAATGCAATGTAACACTCGATAATA
This sequence comes from Maratus speciosus, assembly GCA_963932465.1. NCBI lineage: Eukaryota > Metazoa > Arthropoda > Arachnida > Araneae > Salticidae > Maratus > Maratus speciosus. The sequence goes on from OZ010794.1 coordinate 323,024,048, forward strand.
TTTTTAAAAGTACTAATTTTGTATTAAAAATATCTTGCATGCATTAATTAATTAAATAAATGAACTGATCTACATTTTTTGCCATATTTTCTGATCATTATCAAGAATATATATGTGTGTGTGTACAAAGAAAAGTTTACCATTATTTTCCTTAAAGAAATTCCTTAAAAAAAAAAACAAAAAAAAAACAGAAAGAAAGAAAGAAATGTATTCATATAAGAACTATAAACGAAATTACCTCATGGTTTTCTCAATTAAATAATGTATGAAAATGTAAAATAAAATTCCAGCAGTTAAAAAAAAAATATGTATTATATATTGTTAGCTGCTAGCAGCAAGCTTTATATTTAAGGTTTTAGAATGAGACTGATGAAAAAAAAGTTAGTGAAAACTTTTAACGGTATAGTGTAATTTTTAAAAAAGGGTTAGAAAATACTAAATATTGATGTTTTTTTTGTTCTTTGTTTTTTTTTGTTTTTTTTTTTTTTTCAAAAAATTGAGACTGTAAGTAAAAATAAAAGCTGTACCTAATATTTTTAGTTAAACTTTTGATAACAAGCAAGAATAATTGGTTATAAATTACAATCTTAACTTCATTGAGCAGGTTTAGAGAACCTTACAACTTAGTAAGTTGTGGATTCTCTAAGAAGGTTAAACGGACAGCACTATCTATCGCCTTAAATCTATACGAATCATTTATACAATATACCAATTCATCGAAATTTCAATACTTAATTAATTTAAAAGCAACTAATTAAAAATTAAAGCATTTCTCTAATGAAATATTCAAGTTGTTTACCAAAAATTCAGACAGGTACTATCTAGTTATCTGTAACCCGTAACAGGGGTAACCCGTACCATCTCTGAGACAGAGCCGATTTTTATTTATTTATTTAACCGCGTGTTATATCATATGTATCAGAATTTTGAAATATTTAGAAAACATTAGAAAAGTGAAAATTTCATTACTAAACTTATATTGAATATTTCTGTAAAAGAAAAAAAAAACACTTTAATTATTTTTTTTTTAATCAGACATGAATAAATATATAGTCATAATGTTAAATAGTATTCAATATTGAAAATTTATTTGAAAATTAACTACTTTTAATACTAAAAAAAAAAAGACTTTAGATTCGTAAAAACATTCTATTATAATTTATACATATTTATAAGAATATGTATAAAGAAAAGGTTTTCAACTTCATACTAATATTTCTAAACATGTGCTACCAAAAAGATAATAGATAAATAAAATCTACAATCAAAAGCTTTCAATTCAATTGTCTTGTTATTTGGCATTTGTTATAAAGCATCTTCTTCCAATCAAATGTCCAATTATCAAAACTAATATTAATTTAATATCAAAATAAATCGGCAACACAAAATTACTTTCTTCATCGTGATTATTAACACAATTTATCAAGTAAAAATGCTGCTAATAATATAATCAAACAGTGTGATCGACGACTTTTCAGTATATGATTTTACTATTTCACTATTATTAACAATATTATCATTATTATTATTATTATTATTATTATTATTATTATTATTACTTTTATTATCATTATACTTAAACAAGTCTTTGTACTTTTGTTTATTAATTATTGAATCATATATATATATATAATAAATTTGAAATTACAAATATATGAAAAAAATGGTAAAGTTATATATATATATATATATATATATATATATATATATATACTTTTCTCAACATAAGGAAGTATTATTTCAAGTTAAATGTTATATAGTGAACCCTTTAAAATACAGTAAACTCTGTCCAGGGTGGAATCGATCGGGACCGAGAACTTTTTCCGTAGTAGACAATATACCGCCTCCATCATGATTATTAACACAATTTATCAAGTAAAAATGCTGCTAATAATATAATTAAACAGTGTGATCGACTACTTTTTAGTATATGATTTCACTATTATTAAAACAATTCTTTGTACTTTTGTTTATTAATTACTGAATCTCAGCCTTGAACACACACAAAAAAAAGTATATTTTCACATAAGAAAGTATTATTTAAAGTTAAATGTTATATAGTGAACCATTTAAAATACATTATTAAACTCTAAGGAATATTAAATTTTACTTTTTTCAGATGCTTTCTTTGAGGGAAATTCCAGATAATTATCATCATGAGAAATTTCACTTCTTTATATTATCAGTTTACACCCGTCAAAATTCATCCCCGCCTACCCACTTTAATCGCTTTTAATCCTTTCTTAGGTGTTGTAGATGCAGGTAGGTTCAGTAAGGGGTAGAATTGTAGCCGATAAGAATATAATTGCTTGCTATTTCTTTAAAGTCATAAAACCCCTCAAATAGTACAATAGTTTTGAAAACGTACATGAAATGTAAAAGAAAGATTGGCACATTTATATAAACAAAATATGGCAACACTTGCTTCCGTGTGCAATATTCAGTTTGTAGTCTAGAGTTTCATTAGTGTAGTGTGTATGTGGTCATTGGCACAGTGATTTTTTTTTAATATTTTCAATAGCATTTGTAATTAGTGCTTATTATTAATTAACGTCGTTTATCATGGAAGATTTGAACTTCATCATCTACGAAGACCCCGTTAATGTGGCAGTTAATGGTGAACCAGTACCAGCAATCGAGTCAGGTAAGAGAGAAGTTACTGTATTTTTATTCATTTTCTGTAATTTTTGTAAAAGTCTATTATAATTTAATGTACATTTTAAAACCTGCATTTATAAGTAGTATTCTAAAGAAATTCTGTGGTTATAAATATGCATAGTTTTATATTTAATTTATCTTTTCAACATTTATTATTTTAAATAATATTTTTGTTGGAAAAAACACATGAAAGCCATATAAAATTTCATCCGAGTTCATTAGTTAAAAGAGTTGCAAAGCTTACAGAATGCGTGGAATTATAAACAGAAAAAAAGAGCTTTCAATACCAGTAAACAATCTCTAAAGCAGCTTTTTTTTTTTTCAGTATTCTAATTAAATTTGTTTTTTCGCAATAATGAGATTTTCTGCGTGAAAATTAATATTTTCCTTTTATAATATTTTACAACTAGCCTGTCATTTTATTTTTAGTTCTCATTTGCAAGTATTTAATTTAAAAAGTGAATTAGAAAATGAAATTCATTTTCTTTCCTAAAATATAAATTGAAACACTATTTTCATCTTATTGGAATGCGTTTTCATGTGACTTCAAAACTGTAAAATTCTGCAAAAAAGTGTTTTTTTTTTTTTTTTCCCTTTCTAAATGGTAATTTAGTGCTAATTATAAAGAAATTCTGATTTTCATTTATTCACCTTTACTTTATTCTTTTTATTCTTGATTTGTACTTACTTTTTCTTTACGCATGCAACTAATTTATTTACTTTAAAAAAATAAAGTAAATTAAAATGACATTTTAAACTATCAAACAGAGTTTACATTAAGAATAATTTGTGTTTATTATTAAATATCTATACAAATTAAAGAAATTGATTTTATACTTTTAAACACGTTTTTACGGTTACAATAAGATTGTCAGAGTATTGTTTGAAAACGTATGAAGAATGATAAAGAATTTTTTTTTTAATAATTATTATAGATTATAAAAAATGTTTTGAAAAAACTGATGAAGATTTTTTTCCTTCGCCTACTCAGGCTAAGAAAAAAAAGCGAAGTTATATAAAGAGGCAAAATCGTGGAGTTAATTTTTCTTAGCATTTGTGTTTTAAATCATAAATTTTCCATACAATTATACTTTAAAGTGTAATGTTATTTTTTGAAAATGGTATAGTAATATTTAAAACTGAGTGATTTTAAAGAGTTTAGAAATGGTACATTCAATATAGTTTTAGTGGTAAAATGGCATGATGTATTATGACATACAAAGTATACATTAAATTTAAAAGGTGAAAGAAAATTTTACTTGTGCTTTACGAATGTATTCTTTGAAAATGTTAATCTACTGGTTAGGCAGATCTCAAATTACCTTCTCCAATGTTAAATCTACTGGATATGTAATTTATTCACATTTGCCAAATTTCTCATCCGGAAATTTATATATTTTACCCCCCTGTCCCCCCTGCATATTCTTCTTCAAAGATTTTTTTTTTACTGTTTTGTTTGACAAGGTATCTTTAGTATTAGATTTTAACATAATATATATATATATATATATATATATATATATAATGTTAAAATTTTAGCAAAGTTGACAAATAAGATCAAGGTTAGATTAATGCTGTTAGTTAGTCAACTTTAGGCTTCCCTTCGCTAATGTTAAACCCATAGTCATTCATATATTTAAAGTAACTTCTCGGAAAACTAATATGATATATTATTTCCCTCTTTTCTTTCATTCTTTCTTTTTTCTTTTTCTTTCTTTTTTTTTTTAAACTCTTCTTAAAGGAGCTTGCTTCTTCTTTTTACTTTGTTGTCAAAATATTTCTAAAATAAAGACTTAATTTCGCTTCAAGTCTTAAAATCTTATTCATAGTTCGCCATCTTTTAACACATAAAATATCAAATTAAATGTAGATTTTGAAATATTTTGAAAACTTAAAAAATATATATTAATTTCCTGGGGAGATATTTTAAATATACGAATGCATTGTATGCCTGTGAGTTTAACATTAGAAACGGGAATTCGTAATTTGGGTAACTAGCAGCTTTAAGGGAAAGATATACACAAGGTTTGATATTCATTAAGTTAACTACCCCTCCCCCTTCCCCAATAATCGTGATAAAAAAAAAAGAAATCCATGCCTTAAAAAATATCTATATATGAATATGTTAATATATAAATGTATATTTTATCAAATAAATATATATTTCATTTGTAATGATACCTGACTATAAAAGTACTAAACATTGAGTATAATCGGTACCAATTCAATCAGAGAATTGAATACAAAATTTTCAAAAATTTATACTAGCTTAGGGCCGATTGCACAACGCTTTAATCAGACCCTTGAGAAGAATTTGAACACGTCAGATAAAATTAAGTACCAGTTTTTGAAAATATTTTATAAAACAATTTATAAAAAACATTCTCTACGAAAAATATACTGAAAAAGGAAATTTAAAAATTTAAATTTTTTGCTGAGAAGTTAAAAAAATAAATACCCCCTATGCCCTTTAATTTAAAATTGTTGAGGGGTGTTTCAGATTATTACTGGACGTTTTAAATTATCATTTGTCTCTCTGAAATAATATGATGCTTTATATGAAATAGTTTTGTTTAAAATTTTACAGTGAATCTTCATTTTGTATTATTTTTTTTATCGCAGTTGACGATTTGTGAATGTTATGAATGAGATGTTTATATTTTCTGTTTATTATTCTTATGTTTATATTTTATTCGAATAATACAAGATAGTATAATTTTGCCATTAATTTGAAACGTCTACGATTTTTTAATATTTTTCCAGGGTGACCATGGTCAGGGAATTTTTTCGGATACATATCACTATATTGTTACAGAAAAGTTTGCTTTATTTCATGGCGCGTCCAAACAAGGCAATATATTCAACTATTAAGATAAAAACGACAATAATAATTAAAAAAATATATTTTTTTAATATACCGTGTTTTAAAAAGCAAAAACGTTTTCTGTTCTGTTTCAAAATTCTTTAATAACAATATTTGCAAATTTCGCGTATTTATCAATAAAAGTGGTTTCGTGAATGAGTTAGACAGTAGCAAGTTTAAATTTGAGAAAACACACTCTTTATCATTCAGATCTCAAATTCACCTTTCAGAGGATATAATTCATGTAATGAAATCGAAATTTTTTCTCCAGGAAATTTAAAAAAAAAAAAAAAAAAAAAAAAAAAAAAAAAAAAAAAATCTGCATTCACTTCTTCAATATTGTTTCTTTTTTTTGGCTAATTGTCAAAATGTTCCCAAAACATAAACACTTGATTTTACATTTTGAGTGTTAAAGTGTGTGAAGTCGATTTACTGCTTATAGTTTGGGAATAGGATCTTGAGCAAAAGCTAAAACTAATTACTATGTACTGTAGTTTCAACATTTAAATAAGGAAGAAATTCACATTACCCACATTTCCACGGTTCTTTTAATTTCAATCTCTTAAAAGTGTTTTTAATAAAAACACACGAGATTGCGAAATTCTCAAAAAAAAAAAAAAAAAAAAAAATTATATATATATATATATATATATAGAAATTTTGATTTAACAGGAAATAAATATTCAAAATAACAAAAAAGAAAGTTTAATTATATTTTTTTTTTATGAAAGGGAATAAATATATACATATGCTATCAATGTTGAAATTCTAAATAGGTTACAAAATAGAATTTTATTTTAAAATAAATAAATACTAGTTTTTATTTAGAAGTTTTGAACATTATTTTAATTTAAATTAATTAATTAATTTTTATTTAAGGAATCAGACATATTTCAATGTCAAAAGTTAGTAAAATATATAAAATTTGTTATCTTAAAAATGATATGATCCCACTTGAATAAAATTTTAAATTAATACTACTTATAAGTTATTTTCAAATCTGATTTTTTAAAAATTAAATACATTCAATTATTCACTATAAGTCATAAATAGATATTATATTCTTCCCCAGAATCTAATACCCTATGCACAATATTACAATTATGCATTTCAAGCATGAAATCTATTTTTTTTAATTAGACAAATTAAAAAATAAAAATCTATTTCCTTAACTTGTTTATTTTTTTAATGATAAAAAGAACAGCATTCTCTATAAAATGGAAATTCGAAAGCTTTTTAAAAGCTCAAATTAAACATGTTATATGAACGTTGATTGAACGGTTAAAATTTTACGTCATTTCAAGTACAAACGCATCCCTCCAACCGTAAAAAGAATGTTAAGGGGGATAGAGACAGAACACCACATACATTTAACTAACAAAATCCCCCCCCCCCCCCCCCACACACACACAAATAAAAAAGAGAAAATAGCCTTTTGAATGGGAATTATTTCTTTGTAAATATAAAAAATAAAAAATATTGTTAAAATATAATATTATAATATTATAATATTGTTAAAAATAAAATATAAAAAATATTGTTATAAAAAAAAGTAATCTTAGGAAGTCATCTTCTCCCTGAAATTGTTTAGGCCGAATTTTGAAATGCGAACACTTAATTTTGACAGGATATTTTTTTCGTACATTTTACTTTATGATACAAAACGGAGGTCATGAAAATCAGAAGGAAAAAAAAAAATAACCATATTCTACACCAGAGCTCGTCAAATATACAGTATGTTAAAACGGTTATTTCAAAAAATTCCATAAATATATTTAAAAATATACGTAAATTATTTCTACTTATCCTACGGTGAGATTCATAAAGATCGAAACAATAGGCCATGTCCTTAAATATTGCCCCTAGTAACATACTCGCAGTTGCAAAGTTTCATTAAAAAAATGTGCAAAATTTCATAAGTTGCAACTCCATGGGGGAACAAACAAAGATTATCTCTCAAAGATTAAACTTCTGATTCAGTTAAACTTTTGCCCTTTACACTTTCTTTGTCTACTATTTAAATGTCCATCAGTTGATTTAAAACAAGGCCTTTTTCTAACATGCCGATTAAGAGTTTTTCATAATTTCAGCCCTCACAGCTTCATATTTTTAATCGTCCCGGCGAGGTTGTTTAAAAAAATTTTGTATTCTGGGGCCGAGCCAGAACCGGACCTTACTTTTTTCTGAAGGCTCGGCCGGGGCGGGCAGAAGGTATCTTTTCCATACCGAACCGGGACTGGATTCCTTCTTCCTAGGTCGGCACATGTAGAAATTTTCACCCTGGAACCAACTTGTATTAAAATCATTGCCAGACGCAATGATAACGTATTAATTTGCTGAACTTATCCGGGCAAAAATCAGTAAAATTTGGCTCAGCTTAAAAATTTTTACAAAAAATGCATATATTTTTAAATTGCCATTATTTTACAATCAAACTTAAAAATTCAATTTTTTAAAGGACAGTAGATTTCTAGGCAAAAAATTAAAATGCAGTAAAACCAGTGAAAAAGAACCTGTCTATGATGGAATTCTGTCTGCTAAGAAAAAATGTGTAGATCCATTGCAAAATGACTATAATAACACCTGATAAAAGAATAGACTACATTTACACCTGCTAAGAAGGGAACTTGTCTACAATCTAAATAAAAAGGAGTCAATACTCACTCTATCGCAGTGTCAAAATATACCCAACCTCTATAAATTGACTATTCACTCTGAGCGAAAGTGGAATTTTTTACTCTCTGAAAGAGTGAATACCCACTCCTGGGAAGTGAATAGACACTCTAAATAGGTATGAATAATCACTCTTTCGGGGCAGTGACTATTCACTCTTTCTAAAGGAGTGCGTTTTTTCTCCCCTGGTATGAGTGCATAGTCATTCTTTCACGGGAGTTAATATTCACTTTTATGTAGTGAATTCTTTTTTTATGCTGTTTTATGAGCATTTACTTGTGCTTTATGAATGTATTCTTTGAAAATGTTAATCTACTGGTTAGGCAGATCTCAAATTTCCTTTTCCAATGTTAAACCTACTGGACATGTAATTTATTCACATTTGACAAATTTCTCATCCGGAAATTTATATATTTTATCCCCCCCGCACCCCCCCCCCTTCCCTGCATATTCTTCTTCAAAGATTTTTTTTTTTTACTGTTTTGTTTGACAAGGTATCTTTAGTATTAGATTTTAACATAATATATATATATAATGTTAAAATCTTAGCAAAGTTGAAAAATAAGATCAAGGTTAGATTAATGCTGTTAGTTAGTCAACTTTAGGCTTCCCCTAGCTAATGTTAAAGGCATAGTCGTAGAATGCATTCATATATTTAAAGTAACTTCTCAGAAAACTAATATGATATATTTCCCTTTTTTCTTTCATTCTTTCTTTTTTCTTTTTCTTTCTTTTTTTTTTTTTAACTCTTCTTAAAGGAGATTGCTTCTTCTTTTTTACTTTGTTGTCAAAATATTTCTAAAATAAAGACTTAATTTCGCTTCAAGTCTTAAAATCTTATTCACAGTTCGCCATCTTTTAACACATAAAATATCAAATTAAATGTAAATTTTGAAATATTTTGAAAACTTAAAAAATGTATATTAATTTCCTGGGGAGATATTTTAAATACACGAATGCATTGTATGCCTGTGAGTTTGACATTAGAAACGGGAATTCGGAATTTGGGTAACTAGCAGCTTTAAGGGAAAGATATACACAAGGTTTGATATTCATTAAGTTAACTCCCCCTCCCTCTTCCCCAATAATGGTGATAAAAAAAAGAAATCCATGCCTTAAAAAATATCTATATATGAATATGTTAATATATAAATGTATATTTTATCAAATAAATATATATTTCATTTGAAATGATACCTGACTCTAAAAGTACTAAACATTGAGTATAATCGGTACAAATTCAATCAGAGGATTGAATACAAATTTTTCAAAAATATATAGCTTAGGGCCGATTGCACAACGCTTTAATCAGACCGTTGAGAAGAATTTGAACACGTCAGATAAAATTAAGTACCAGTTTTTAAAAATATTTTATAAAAAAATTTATGAAAGACATTCTCTACGAAAAATATACTGAAAAGGGAAGTTTAAAAATTTAAATTTTTTGCTGAGAAGTTAAAAAAATAAATACCTTCTATGCCCTTTAATTTAAAATTGTTGAGGGGTGTTTCAGATTATTACTGGACGTTTTAAATTATCATTAGTCTATCTGAAATAATATGGTGCTTTATCTGAAATAATTTTGTTTAAAATTTTACAGTGAATCTTCATTTTGTATTATTTTTTTTTATCGCAGTTGACGATTTGTGAATGTTATGAATAAGATGTTTATATTTTCTGTTTAGTAAATTATTCTTATGTTTATATTTTATTCGAATAATACAAGATAGTATAATTTTGCCATTAATTTGAAACGTCTACGATTTTTTAATATTTTTCCAGGGTGACCATGGTCAGGGAATTTTTTCGGATACATATCACTATATTGTTACAGAAAAGTTTGCTTTATTTCATGGCGCGTCGAAATAAGGCAACATATTCAACTATTAAGATAAAAACGACAATAATAATTAAAAAAAAATATATTTTTTTAATATTCCGTGTTTTAAAAAGCAAAAACGTTTTCTGTTCTGTTTCAAAATTCTTTAATAACAATATTTGCAAATTTCGCGTATTTATCAATAAAAGTGGTTTCGTGAATGAGTTAGACAGTAGCAAGTTTAAATTTGAGAAAACACACTCTTTATCATTCAGATCTCAAATTCACCTTTCAGAGGATATAATTCATGTAATGAAATCGAAATTTTTTCTTCAGGAAATTTAAAAAAAAAAAAAAAAAAAAAAAAAAAAAAAAAAAAAAAAAAAAAATCTGCATTTACTTCTTCAATATTGTTTCTTTTTTTGGGGGCTAATTGTCAAAATGCTCCCAAAACATAAACACTTGATTTTACATTTTGAGTGTTAAAGTGTGTGAAGTCAATTTACTGCTTATAGTTTGGGAATAGGATCTTGAGCAAAAGCTAAAACTAATTACTATGTACTATAGTTTCAACATTTAAATAAGGAAGAAATTCACATTACCCACAAATCCAGGGTCCTTTTAATTTCAATCTCTTAAAAGTGTTTTTAATAAGAACACACGAGATTGCGAAATTCTCAAATATATATATATATATATATATAGAAATTTTGATTTAACTGGAAATAAATATTCAAAATAACAAAAAAGAAAGTTTAATTATATTTTTTTTATGAAAGGGAATAAATATATACATATGCTATCAATGTTGAAATTCTAAATAGGTTAGAAAATAGAATTTTATTTTAAAATAAATAAATACTAGTTTTTAATTAGAAGTTTTGAACATTATTTTAATTTAAATTAATTAATTAATTTTTATTTAAGGAATCAGACATATTTCAATGTCAAAAGTTAGTAAAATATATAAAATTTGTTATCTTAAAAATGATATGATCCCACTTGAATAAAATTTTAAATTAATACTACTTATAAGTTATTTTCAAATCTGATTTTTTAAAAATTAAATACATTCAATTATTCACTATAAGTCATAAATAGATATTATATTCTTCCCCAGAATCTAATACCCTATGCACAATATTACAATTATGCATTTCAAGCAAGAAATCTATTTTTTTTAATTAGACAAATTAAAAAATAAAAATCTATTTCCTTAACTTGTTTATTTTTTAATGATAAAAAGAACAGCATTCTCTATAAAATGGAAATTCGAAAGCTTTTTAAAAGCTCAAATTAAACATGTTATATGAACGTTGATTGAACGGTTAAAATTTTACGTCATTTCAAGTACAAACGCATCTCTCCAACCGTAAAAAGAATGTTAAGGGGGATAGAGACAGAACACCACATACATTTAACTAACAACCCCCCCCCCCCACACACACACACACAAATAAAAAGAGGAAATAGCCTTTTGAATGGGAATTATTTCTTTGTTAATATTTACAAAAAAGTAATCTTAGGAAGTCATCTTCTCCCTGAAATTGTTTAGGCCGAATTTTGAAATGCGAACACTTAATTTTGACAGGATATTTTTTTCGTACATTTTACTTTATGATACAAAACGGAGGTCATGAAAATCAGAAGGAAAAAAAAATAACCATATTCTACACCAGAGCTCGTCAAATATACAGTATGTTAAAACGGTTATTTCAAAAAATTCCATAAATATATTTAAAAATATACGTAAATTATTTCTACTTATCCTACGGTGAGATTCATAAAGATCGAAACAATAGGCCATGTCCTTAAATATTGCCCCTAGTAACATACTCGCAGTTGCAAAGTTTCATTAAAAAAATGTGCAAAATTTCATAAGTTGCAACTCCATGGGGGAACAAACAAAGATTATCTCTCAAAGATTAAACTTCTGATTCAGTTAAACTTTTGCCCTTTACACTTTCTTTGTCTACTATTTAAATGTCCATCAGTTGATTTAAAACAAGGCCTTTTTCTAACATGCCGATTAAGAGTTTTTCATAATTTCAGCCCTCACAGCTTCATATTTTTAATCGTCCCGGCGAGGTTGTTTAAAAAAATTTTGTATTCTGGGGCCGAGCCAGAACCGGACCTTACTTTTTTCTGAAGGCTCGGCCGGGGCGGGCAGAAGGTATCTTTTCCATACCGAACCGGGACTGGATTCCTTCTTCCTAGGTCGGCACATGTAGAAATTTTCACCCTCGAACCAACTTGTATTAAAATCATTGCCAGACGCAATGATAACGTATTAATTTGCTGAACTTATCCGGGCAAAAATCAGTAAAATTTGGCTCAGCTTAAAAATTTTTACAAAAAATGCATATATTTTTAAATTGCCATTATTTTACAATCAAACTTAAAAATTCAATTTTTTAAAGGACAGTAGATTTCTGGGCAAAAAATTAAAATGCAGTAAAACCAGTGAAAAAGAACCTGTCTATGATGGAATTCTGTCTGCTAAGAAAAAATGTGTAGATCCATTGCAAAATGACTATAATAACACCTGATAAAAGAATAGACTACATTTACACCTGCTAAGAAGGGAACTTGTCTACAATCTAAATAAAAAGGAGTCAATACTCACTCTATCGCAGTGTCAAAATATGCCCAACCTCTATAAATTGACGATTCACTCTGAGCGAAAGTGGAATTTTTTACTCTCTGAAAGAGTGAATACCCACTCCTGGGAAGTGAATAGACACTCTAAATAGGTATGAATAATCACTCTTTCGGGGCAGTGACTATTCACTCTTTCTAAAGGAGTGCGTTTTTTCTCCCCTGGTATGAGTGCATAGTCATTCTTTCACGGGAGTTAATATTCACTTTTATGTAGTGAATTCTTTTTTTATGCTGTTTTATGAGCATTTACTTGTGCTTTATGAATGTATTCTTTGAAAATGTTAATCTACTGGTTAGGCAGATCTCAAATTTCCTTTTCCAATGTTAAACCTACTGGACATGTAATTTATTCACATTTGCCAAATTTCTCATCCGGAAATTTATATATTTTATCCCCCCGCACCCCCCCCTCCTTCCCTGCATATTCTTCTTCAAAGATTTTTTTTTTTTACTGTTTTGTTTGACAAGGTATCTTTAGTATTAGATTTTAACATAATATATATATATAATGTTAAAATCTTAGCAAAGTTGAAAAATAAGATCAAGGTTAGATTAATGCTGTTAGTTAGTCAACTTTAGGCTTCCCCTAGCTAATGTTAAAGGCATAGTCGTAGAATGCATTCATATATTTAAAGTAACTTCTCAGAAAACTAATATGATATATTTCCCTTTTTTCTTTCATTCTTTCTTTTTTCTTTTTCTTTCTTTTTTTTTTTTTTAACTCTTCTTAAAGGAGATTGCTTCTTCTTTTTTACTTTGTTGTCAAAATATTTCTAAAATAAAGACTTAATTTCGCTTCAAGTCTTAAAATCTTATTCACAGTTCGCCATCTTTTAACACATAAAATATCAAATTAAATGTAAATTTTGAAATATTTTGAAAACTTAAAAAATGTATATTAATTTCCTGGGGAGATATTTTAAATACACGAATGCATTGTATGCCTGTGAGTTTAACATTAGAAACGGGAATTCGGAATTTGGGTAACTAGCAGCTTTAAGGGAAAGATATACACAAGGTTTGATATTCATTAAGTTAACTCCCCCTCCCTCTTCCCCAATAATGGTGATAAAAAAAAGAAATCCATGCCTTAAAAAATATCTATATATGAATATGTTAATATATAAATGTATATTTTATCAAATAAATATATATTTCATTTGAAATGATACCTGACTCTAAAAGTACTAAACATTGAGTATAATCGGTAAAAATTCAATCAGAGGATTGAATACAAATTTTTCAAAAATTCATACTAGCTTAGGGCCGATTGCACAACGCTTTAATCAGACCGTTGAGAAGAATTTGAACACGTCAGATAAAATTAAGTACCAGTTTTTAAAAATATTTTATAAAACAATTTATAAAAGACATTCTCTACGAAAAATATACTGAAAAAGGAAGTTTAAAAATTTAAATTTTTTGCTGAGAAGTTAAAAAAATAAATACCTTCTATGCCCTTTAATTTAAAATTGTTGAGGGGTGTTTCAGATTATTACTGGACGTTTTAAATTATCATTAGTCTATCTGAAATAATATGGTGCTTTATCTGAAATAATTTTGTTTAAAATTTTACAGTGAATCTTCATTTTGTATTATTTTTTTTTATCGCAGTTGACGATTTGTGAATGTTATGAATAAGATGTTTATATTTTCTGTTTAGTAAATTATTCTTATGTTTATATTTTATTCGAATAATACAAGATAGTATAATTTTGCCATTAATTTGAAACGTCTACGATTTTTTAATATTTTTCCAGGGTGACCATGGTCAGGGAATTTTTTCGGATACATATCACTATATTGTTACAGAAAAGTTTGCTTTATTTCATGGCGCGTCGAAATAAGGCAATATATTCAACTATTAAGATAAAAACGACAATAATAATTAAAAAATATATATTTTTTTAATATTCCGTGTTTTAAAAAGCAAAAACGTTTTCTGTTCTGTTTCAAAATTCTTTAATAACAATATTTGCAAATTTCGCGTATTTATCAATAAAAGTGGTTTCGTGAATGAGTTAGACAGTAGCAAGTTTAAATTTGAGAAAACACACTCTTTATCATTCAGATCTCAAATTCACCTTTCAGAGGATATAATTCATGTAATGAAATCGAAATTTTTTCTTCAGGAAATTAAAAAAAAAAAAAAAAAAAAAAAAAAAAAAAAAAAAAAAAAAAAAAAAATCTGCATTCACTTCTTCAATATTGTTTCTTTTTTGGGGGGCTAATTGTCAAAATGCTCCCAAAACATAAACACTTGATTTTACATTTTGAGTGTTAAAGTGTGTGAAGTCAATTTACTGCTTATAGTTTGGGAATAGGATCTTGAGCAAAAGCTAAAACTAATTACTATGTACTATAGTTTCAACATTTAAATAAGGAAGAAATTCACATTACCCACAATCCAGGGTTCTTTTAATTTCAATCTCTTAAAAGTGTTTTTAATAAGAACACACGAGATTGCGAAATTCTCAAATATATATATATATATATATATATATATATATATACATAGAAATTTTGATTTAACAGGAAATAAATATTCAAAATAACAAAAAAGAAAGATTAATTATATTTTTTTTTATGAAAGGGAATAAATATATACATATGCTATCAATGTTGAAATTCTAAATAGGTTAGAAAATAGAATTTTATTTTAAAATAAATAAATACTAGTTTTTAATTAGAAGTTTTGAACATTATTTTAATTTAAATTAATTAATTAATTTTTATTTAAGGAATCAGACATATTTCAATGTCAAAAGTTAGTAAAATATATAAAATTTGTTATCTTAAAAATGATATGATCCCACTTGAATAAAATTTTAAATTAATACTACTTATAAGTTATTTTCAAATCTGATTTTTTAAAAATTAAATACATTCAATTATTCACTATAAGTCATAAATAGATATTATATTCTTCCCCAGAATCTAATACCCTATGCACAATATTACAATTATACATTTCAAGCAAGAAATCTATTTTTTTTAATTAGACAAATTAAAAAATAAAAATCTATTTCCTTAACTTGTTTATTTTTTAATGATAAAAAGAACAGCATTCTCTATAAAATGGAAATTCGAAAGCTTTTTAAAAGCTCAAATTAAACATGTTATATGAACGTTGATTGAACGGTTAAAATTTTACGTCATTTCAAGTACAAACGCATCCCTCCAACCGTAAAAAGAATGTTAAGGGGGATAGAGACAGAACACCACATACATTTAACTAACAACCACCCCCCCCCCCCACACACACACAAATAAAAAAGAGGAAATAGCCTTTTGAATGGGAATTATTTCTTTGTTAATATTTACAAAAAAGTAATCTTAGGAAGTCATCTTTTCCCTGAAATTGTTTAGGCCGAATTTTGAAATGCGAACACTTAATTTTGACAGGATATTTTTTTCGTACATTTTACTTTATGATACAAAATGGAGGTCATGAAAATCAGAAGGAAAAAAAAATAACCATATTCTACACCAGAGCTCGTCAAATATACAGTATGTTAAAACGGTTATTTCAAAAAATTCCATAAATATATTTAAAAATATACGTAAATTATTTCTACTTATCCTACGGTGAGATTCATAAATATCGAAACAATAGGCCATGTCCTTAAATATTGCCCCTAGTAACATACTCGCAGTTACAAAGTTTCATTAAAAAAATGTGCAAAATTTCATAAGTTGCAACTCCATGGGGGAACAAACAAAGATTATCTCTCAAAGATTAAACTTCTGATTCAGTTAAACTTTTGCCCTTTACACTTTCTTTGTCTACTATTTAAATGTCCATCAGTTGATTTAAAACAAGGCCTTTTTCTAACATGCCGATTAAGAGTTTTTCATAATTTCAGCCCTCACAGCTTCATATTTTTAATCGTCCCGGCGAGGTTGTTTAAAAAAATTTTGTATTCTGGGGCCGAGCCAGGACCGGACCTTACTTTTTTCTGAAGGCTCGGCCGGGGCGGGCAGAAGGTATCTTTTCCATACCGAACCGGGACTGGATTCCTTCTTCCTAGGTCGGCACATGTAGAAATTTTCACCCTCGAACCAACTTATATTAAAATCATTGCCAGACGCAATGATAACGTATTAATTTGCTGAACTTATCCGGGCAAAAATTAGTAAAATTTGACTCAGCTTAAAAATTTTTACAAAAAATGCATATATTTTTAAATTGCCATTATTTTACAATCAAACTTAAAAATTCAATTTTTTAAAGGACAGTAGATTTCTAGGCAAAAAATTAAAATGCAGTAAAACTAGTGAAAAAGAACCTGTCTATGATGGAATTCTGTCTGCTAAAAAAAAATGTGTAGCTCCATTGCACAATGACTATAATAACACCTGATAAAAGAATAGACTACATTTACACCTGCTAAGAAGGGAATTTGTCTACAATCTAAATAAAAAGGAGTCAATACTCACTCTATCGCAGTGCCAAAATATGCCCAACCTCTTTAAATTGACGATTCACTCTGAGCGAAAGTGGAATTTTTTACTCTCTGAAAGAGTGAATACCCACTCCTGGGAAGTGAATAGTCACTCTTAATAGGTGTGAATAATCACTCTTTCGGGGCGTCGACTATTCACTCTTTCTAAAGGAGTGCGTTTTTTCTCCCTTGGTCTGAGAGCATAGTCATTCTTTCATGGGAATTAATATTCACTTTTATGTAGTGAATTCTTTTTTTATGCTGTTTTATGAGCATTTTAAAAAAATCACATCTTTTAGAGCATGCAATGAAAATAAATACAAGCCTGGAAAAGACTGGAATAAAATACTTTATTGACAATATTTATTTAATTCATAGATATTGATATCAATTGAACTTTTAAGGAAAAACTTACTTAAAATTACACGTGAATTAAATTAGATTACTGACCGAAAAAAAAAAACTAAAATATTTTATAACAATCTCATCCCATGTGTTTGCTTTCACATGCCCTACAAATATATGATAATTTTAAAATGGCCAATTTTAAAATAAAGCTTTGTTTTAAATATAAATACTTATCATTTTACCGTACTTTTTAGCAAATTATCGCTATTTTCGAGTCCTGTTGTTCTAAAATATTTTTATTTTTTCCTCTTAAAAAACAATGCTTATCAACTAACATATTTTTTGATAAGTTCTAAGTTTGATCTGAATATTAAGAATGTGTATAAGCTTTTTTATGTGTTGTGATTTATCATTTCTTTTTTATATATGAACATGGAGTCTAGAATCTTGTATATTCTCTAGAATATGTATTATATTTTTCTTTTAAACGTATTCCTTAAGTTATGATTTTGAATTTTATTTCGCTATTGTTGAAAAACTGATACTAATGCTTTATCTTAATTCTTAAACACTTTATCTTAATGCTTAAATATCAAATGCAAAAATATGTTTATTTTTTTAGTGCTAATATTTACGTGTATCAAAAACAAGAAAATGAGTTTACAGTAGAATTAAATTTAATAACTGATTCAGAATGTCTATGATTAAATGTTTGATTAAAATCGCAAACAGCAAAAAATGCTTACATACAATTAAAAAAAAATAAATATACCAATTTGAAAAACACTAAAAATAATAATTAGTATTTTATAGTTGTACTATTAAATAGCAACAAACTACAATAGATGAATAAAATGCCTTATTAGATTTAACAATTTCTCAAAATCTCTCCATATATTATAGAAAACTTTATTACTTTATAAATTTGGCAAATGTTAAATCTGAAAACATTGTTATGAAGATTTAGGATTTTAAATAATAATTTAAAATATTAGTAATTAAAAATTATTTCAAAAGTTTCACTACTGTAATAGTTAAGAAGTAGTTTTCCGAGTAAATGATAATTTTTAATCTAAAACCGTTTCGTAATACCAGATTTAACTCCAAAATAATAATGACGATAAATAGTTGTTAGTAATCAGAAGACAGTAAGAAACCGTAAAAATTCCAAATCATTGTCTCAACACATTTTCAATTTTCCAATCTCAAGTAACTGCAAATTAATGTTTACATTTTTCTATGAACGTAGGCATGAGTCAGTCTCTGCGTCAGCTCTTTTTTTGAGCGATGGCAGATTAAGATATTTTACATCGCAGTATCGACTAGGAAAATACCGCTTCTGAAAACAATTCCAAATCAGTCTTTTTCTATATAACTTAAAACTGTTTAACTTATTATCATAATATACAAAACAGGAATAAAAGATTAAAACCTAATAAGACTTATCTTTTACGTTCCACATAAGTAATCTCTTTAATAATAAACGCATTTTAATCCTAAAATGGAGGACGTCTTTCTCTTATCTTAATAAAATTATTATAGACGCTGTTTTGATTGGCTGATGTGTAATACCAATACTACGATACTCACTCCTTCTTAGAATGACTATTCACTGTAAGCAGGAGTGAATAGTCACTCTTAGAAGGAGTTTACAATTCTCTCTTGAAAAGGGGCGTGTTTTAGTACCAAATGTTCGTAATTTCCATAGGTTGCATTATGAAAGGGTGTTTTTGAAAATTAAGAAGTGATATATTTTGATGCTTTTCATTATTTTCCTCCATATATATTGGTTCAAAGTTGATCGGAAAATTTTTAAAGTGTATAACGCCAGTCTTTCACTCTCTTCAGCGGAGAGAGATATTTCACTCTCGACAACGGAGTGACAACGCAAGTGATTTGGAATCAAACTCTGTTGAACATTTTTACTTTCTTCTATCTTTACAAGAAGAACGTATTGGATTCGTGAAAATTTTTGACTTCCGGTTTTTGACGGATTTATACGTTTTATAATGCCCTGAACACAATTTGATGGTTTTTAGAAAATGTCTGTCATTCTGTCACTCTGTGAGTCTGTATGTGACAAAAATTTTGTGGGCGTTCTATCTCAAGAACTAATGCACGGAATTTCACAAAACTGCATATTCAGCTAGACCTCGATATAAACTGGACCTGATTAGTTTTTGGTGAAAATCACCCAACAGGTGACGCTGCTATGCAGCATTTTTCACTATTTCTGCAATAGCATAATTTCTGCATATTTCTGCAATCTGAAGAACTACAGCACGGATTTTCATAAAACTTCAGATTCCGTTAGTCCAAGATATAGTTTGGTGCTGATTACTTTTTTGTGAAAATCGCCCAACAGGTAGCGCTGCTATACAGCATTATTCTTGGTTATCGCAATAGCTCTAACTCAAGAAAAAATGCACGAAATTTTCATAAACTTCAGATTCAGTTAGTCTCTGAAATGAATTATTGCTGTTTAGTTTTTGGTGTAAATCGCCCAACAGGTGGCGCTGCTGTGCGGCATTTTACACGATTTCCGCAAGAGCTGTATCTCAAAAACAAATGCACGGATGTTCATCAAACTTCACATTTAGTTAGTCCTTGACATGAATTGATACATTTTGGTGTAAGCTCAACAGGTGGCGCTGTTATGTTGCATTTTTTGTGATTTCCGCAATAGCTTTATCTCAAGAACTAATGCTTGGATTTTCAACAAAATTTAGATTCAGGTATACCTTGATATCAATTAGTGCTGTTTGTGTTTTGGTGTAAATCGCTCAACAGGTGGCGCTGCTATGCTACATTTTTCAGAATTTCCGCTATAGCTCTATCTCAAGAACTAATGCACGAATTTTCAAATTCGGATATACTTTGATATGAATTGGGGCTAAATCGATGTTATTTCTTGTACTATTTAAATGATTTAATTGTTGTGATTTATGCAGAAGAAAGTTTTGTGATGGCCACAACATACTAGTTTGATACATAAATTGAATATTGAGTTATAAGTGATTTTTATCACGAGACAAATACGTTTATCACCCTTTCTGGAGTGTTTTCTCCTTTCGCGCGAAAATTTGGTTCACACTGTTCACTTTGACACTATTTTCTGAAAGATCTATTGCGTTTGCTAAAAAAAAAAAAAAAAAAAAAAAAAAAAAAAAAAAAAAACGAAAAAAACTGCTCGATGAGATAGTTTCTGAATAAAAACACCTGCTAGATCCATGCATTTCCGAACAGAAATAAATTAAAACTTATGTCATAAAGTTGCCCTTTTGGATTTGAGAACAGCCTTAAATCACGAATTTTGTTTTTCAATATCTCTGCGACTTTTAGAGATATTGAGATGATTTTTTTGTTGTTGTTGTTTGTTTAATTCAGGAGTGGATAAAGAAAAAATTCCTAACTGGAAATTTTACTCTACGGGGGCCTTATAAAAATTTTATTTTTGTATTTTCTCAAATTGACCCCCCCATGGAGTTGCAATTTATCTCATCAAATTTTGTACCCTTTTTTTACTTTCTTCTATCTTTACAAGAAGAAAGTATTGGTTTCGTGAAAAATTTCGACTTCCGGTTTTCGACGGATTTATACGTTTTAGAATGTCCTGAACACGATTTGATGGTTTTTAGAAAATGTCTGTCTGTGAGTCTGTCTGTCACTCTGTCTGTGAGTCTGTATATGTGACAAAAACTTTGTGGGCACTCTTTCTCAAGAACTAATGCACAGAATTGCACAAAACTTCATATTTAGTTAGACATTGATATAATCTAGACCTGATTAGTTTTTGGTGAAAATCGCCCAACAGGTGGCGCTGCTATGTGGCATTATTCACGTTTCCTGCAATAGCTATTTCTCAAGAACTACTGCACGGATTTTCATAAAACTTCAGATTCAATTAGTCCAAGATATAGTTTGGTACTGATTATTTTTTTGTGAAAATCGCCCAACAGGTGGTGCTGCTATACTGCATTAATCATGATTATCGCAATAGCTCTAACTCAAGAAAAAATGCACGGATTTTCATCAAACTTCAGATTTAATTAGTCCCTGATATAAATTAGTGCTGTTTAATTTTTGGTGTAAATCACCCAACAGGGGGCGCTGCTGTGCTGCATTTTCACGATTTTCGCAAGAGCTATATCTCAAGAACTATTGTACGGATTTTCATTAAACTTCAGATTTAGTTAGTCCTTGACATGAATTGACATATAAATTAGTGCTGTTTAATTTTTGGTCAATTCATGTCGCTCATTGGTAAATTGCTCAACAGGTGGCGGTGCTATGCTGTATTTTTTGCGATTTCCGCAATAGCTTTATCTCAAGAACTAACGCTTAGATTTTCAACAAACTTCAGATTCAGGTATACTTGATATCATTTAGTGCTGTTTATTTTTGGTGTAAATCGCTCAACAGGTGACACTGCTATGCTACATTTTTCAGAATTTCCGCTATAGCTCTATCTCAAGAACTAATGCACGAATTTTCATCAAACTTCAAATTCAGATATACTTTGATATGAATTGGTGCTAAATTCATGTAATTTCTTGTACTATTTAAATGATTTAATTGTTGTGATTTATATGGAAGAAAGTTTTGTGATGGCCACAACATACTAGTTTTTTATGAAAGTTTGCAATTGGAAGTAGGTGCCTAGGGGCAACATTTAAGTAGATACTCGTTTAATACTAACACAATTATTCTAATTTGTAAACAAATCATATTAGATGTAAATTTCCAACTGGGCGAAAAATGTCCGGACCAGGATTCGAACCCGGGACCTCCTGGCTGAAGCCGCCAGTGTTCTGCCATCTGAGCTATCCCGGACGATTCTGGTCGAACTTTTTCACCCAGCTAACCATCCGGACATTTTTCGCCCAGTTGGAAATTTACATCTAATTTAAGTAGATAGTCTGTTGTTTCGATATTTATGAATTTCACTGTATATTAAAACGCAAAGGTAATAATTTAAGCAGTTTGAAATCGATACATTTGCGTATGTGTCAATACTTTTTCGAACCTTTTCAATTTAGAGAAAGTAGAACAATTTCCTTTTAGTGCAGAGGTCTAAAGCAGCAGTTTAAAGCTCTGAATTTGTGTAGAGAACGCAGATTCAAGCCTAACGCCTGGCGAAAGGATTTCTGTAACATTTTTGGCATAAATTCATTTCAATAATGACATGTTTTATTAAGAAGAGAAGTTATATGGTTTTTTTTTTTAATTTATTTTGAATGCTTTATATCTAAATAAAATTTGCCAATAATAGATATATATAACACTCAACAACATTTTCTTTTAAAGAATAATTTTATTTTACAATGTTTAAGCTAAACTATTTTGCATGTAATTATCAATTACATAAATTAAGCTGATCTACAATTTTTTTTTATAATAATTTACCATTATATAGAATATATATGCGTGTGTCAGAAAGAAAAACTTGCCATCTTTTCCCGAAATAATAATAAGAAATAAAGCAGAAAGAATGAAAAATAATCCTATAAGAACTATAAAAGAAATTATCTTGATATCCATGGCTTAATATTTAAAAAATGCATTAAAATATTAAATAAAACTCAGATAGTAAAAAAATATATATTGTAAGTCGTTAGCAACATAAAGTTTCAAATTTATGCTTTTAGAGAATGAATCAGATAAAAATAAAAGTCATGGCAGCTTTTAATGGTCGTGAAGTTAATAAATAAATAAAATAAAAATAAATATATATATATATATATTTTTCAAAAAAGAAAGAGAGACCATAGTAAGTAAAA
Organism: Maratus speciosus; assembly: GCA_963932465.1. NCBI lineage: Eukaryota > Metazoa > Arthropoda > Arachnida > Araneae > Salticidae > Maratus > Maratus speciosus. The sequence continues at coordinate 323,047,295 of OZ010794.1, forward strand.
ATAAATGCTCAACACAATATTTTTAGGTAAATTTCTGATTAAAAAAAAGTCATAATTGGATGTAATTTATAGACTTAAAATTCTTTAGCTTCATTGAATTCGTTAGACTGACAGCACCATCTATTGCTTTAAAGAAATAGGAATCACTTATGCAATATAGAAACTTGTCGCGTTGTGTGCATTTCAATAATTAATTTAAAAGCAACTAATTAAAAACTCGAAATTTTTTCTAATGAAACATTCAAGTTATTTATCATCAAATCTTGACCTCTATACATATCTAGTTGTATTTATCTCTCATTAGTACTTTTCTCTTTTTAATTATATATTAAAACATTTTTTGAATTTTTTTCTTTCTCTTTTAGAAGGTACAACGCACGATGACCTCGCTGAATGGTGCGATGAGATTCTGAATTCACCAGAAAAAATGGATGAATTCAGGCAATTATATGAAGAAGTCCATCAAGCTGAAGAAAGTGGTAAGTGAGCCCATCATTCATTACTCCATCTAATTAGTAGTAAAAAAAATGCATGAAATAATTAGTTGAATTTTGAACTTCACTACTTGAAAAAGTGCTCCAAAATATTGAATTCGGCAAGAAAAATGCTTGCATAAACATGATTTTTAACAAATAAACTCAAATAAGCACTTTTTATAAAGCTTTGGAAATTGTAGACGTTATGGAAAATTTAACAAAAGTATTAATGATAGTGTAATGCTCTCAAAACTGGTAGATGGGAGGGGCTGGGTTCGAACCGAATCGCGCCCGTCGGTCTAATCGTTCGGAGCTTTCCGTGGTTTTCTTCTAACCTTGGATTTACTTGCGTAAATACGGGATGGGATCCCTCAGAAAGACCCCTACACAACGCATCCCCCTTTCGGGCCCATACCCTCGTGTAGATAATTGGCCGTCATAAACAACACCAACACCTTTAGTGTAATGATTATATTGATCTTTCTAACATTACGATCACTTTATTTAAATTTCATGCTTTATCTAAAGTTCCTTTCAAAACTTTATCAAGAGAAATTATTACGAAATTATTAATAATATGTGACTTTCTGTTTCATATCTTGTACGAATAAATTAAAAAACAAAAATTCCGGTTTATATTTGATTCACTGATCGTACTTTTATAACAATAGTAAGAAACCTACGTATTAATCCCAAAAGTATATATGTAATAGTGATCAAATAACAAAAAAAAAAAAAAAAAAAAAAAAAAAAAAAAAAAAAAATCATATAATTAATTGCCAAACTGTCCATTCGGGAAACTGGAATTAACTTTGTGAAGTACTATCGCAACTTGAGTAATTTAGCTAGATTTAAGTGTTAGCTGGCTGTTTTATTAGACAAGCAGAAGTTAGAAGTTCCTTGGTAGAAGAATTATTATAAAAAAAATAAGCAATATTATAATTAAAATATTATAATTAAAGCTTGCTACTTACTTAGTGCAAAATATTACTGGTCTGAGATCAGATCTAGCCTAGGGATCAAAGTAAATGTCAGTTTTAGGGAAGTTTTTATCATAGAGGTACTCATTATCTTATGAATAAAATTATCTCCATTTTGAAAGATTTTCTTTTTTTTTTTTTTTTTTTCAGTTTTCGGCACCTTTTGAACTATTTTTTCAGCTGAGTATTTTACAATACTTTTTTGATACATTATTAAATAGTTTTACAAAAGAAAATTATTTAAGAAAAAAATTATCCTTTTTAAATTTAATAATTTTTTTAAAATTTTTATCATACAATCTCGAACTTTCATCATTTGTTTTTATTATTATTCTATAACTGATAGGAACATACAGTAAACTCTGTGTAAGACGGAATTCTGTCTAACGCGGAAAGATTTTCAAGTCCCTTCGAATCCACAGACATAGAGTAAAATTTATCTAAGGCGGGATATTATCTACTACGGAAAGTTTTCTCGGTCCCGATCGATTCCGCCTTAAAGAGAATTTCCTGTACTTCGGTAATTGATTAGTTTAAGGAAAAAAAAAAAAATAAACAAAAATAACACCTGTAAACATACAGCAAAAAACACCATTTACTTAACATTTCTTTTTTTAGAAATTAAATTATTTAATATTAAATCCTATCATTAATTTTATGAAATATATCACAAGGATCGCCTACTGAATCAACACGTGCCTATTAGAAATCTTTTTTTTTTTTTTTTTTTTTTTACACTTTATACTCAATTAGATAAATAGAACTGATTTTCAAAGTTATTATGATTATTTTTTTTAGAATAGTAATTAATCCCCTGTTTTATATTTCAGGAAGAAGCAAAGGTAAAAGAAAGATAGAAAAAGAAGAGGAAGAGACGTTTTCTCTGCAAATTGAAAATCTTGTGATCAAAGACATTCCGATTAAAATATTCGACATTTGCGAAGAAACGAGAGTAAAATTATGTAAAATAAAAGACATAGAATCGGAAATGAAGTTTTACATATTATTGAAAAATTTTGAAAAAGATATTTTTCATTATTGTAACCGTTTTTAGTTATTTTTTGTAAACTAATCTATAAAATAAATGGTGTCTTTCCTTTTTTTAAGAATGGTGTTTCGTTTTCTTTTTAATATACTTTCGAAATTTTTTCCATCTCACTAATTAAAGTATATTATCATATTTTTATTTAAAATTTCCTTTATCTGTATTTTTTATAGACTACCGTATTTTATTTAAGAAACGCCGCATCCGTCGTAAACACCGCACTCCTCAAATTGGTCTGAATAATCTTAGAAATATCGTAATCGCCGCACCTGTTGTAAACGCCATCGGAACGCTACTTTTGTCGAGAGCGTCACATTGAGGTAACTTTAATCAAAGTTTTCTGAGCAGTGTAGGACGCCTCATTTCTACTATCTTAAGATGTCTGAAGTTTTATTTTAAATATTTAAATCCGATTTTAAATATTTTTATGAATTTGTAAATTAAGGAAACTCAGTTGGTATTTAAAAAAAATCGCAAACATGGCGTAAAAAACAAATAAAAAACATGGCGTAAACGCCGCACTTGAAAAAAAATTAACTTTTAAACTCGTAAACGCCGCGGCGTTTCTTCCATAAAATACTGTGATATCGTACCTTCGCCACACATTTTCGACGGGGAAAGCAACAGGCATTTCCGAGGAGGACAATGGTCTTTTGTGTAAAGGCATGCAGGGGAAATTCCTGGCATACTTCTGCCCTTGGGATCTGCTCAACAGGGTATTTCAACTTTTCCAAGAAATAGGGGTGGCTGTACAATGTGTGGGAATTCGTCCCTAAAGTGAAAGTAAAAAGAGACTCATGCAGAAGCTAGTGTGGAGGCTGATAGTAGACTGGGTGACACTGAGGAAGTGAGGTGTTTTTTTAACAACGGAAGAGATGCGAGTAAAAATCGTTTTTACTCAGGTTGGCTATGAGAAGTATAGAACTGTTAATAAAAAGTGAGAGTGTCTACCTATAAATGGTAAAGTTTGTTATTACATTTTTCAAATCTATTTTAGTTGTTCTAATAAAGAACTTTGGTAAGAAACATGTATTATTTTTCAACGATCATCTCACAAGAGCTTAGTGAACCAAAAAGCTCTGGCCCACTACATCACAGCTATAGTATTATAAATGGTGGCAGCTTACGGATTAATTAGGTCTAGCATAAATTAGACTGGACCCACGTGAACTTGATGTACAGAAGGAAACTGTGTAGAAACAAGGACAGTCGGTGATGAAATCTTGTGTTTGACGAGAAAGATTTTCAAGTGTATCCGGTGAGGAACTGTGAAATCTGGAGTGTCGAATGTGTTAGCTGGTATGTAACAAGGACTAAGGATTCGACGATATAGAAAATTTCTTCAGTAAACATCCAGTGCAGTGGATAGTAGACTATTTCATCGATCGCCCTTAGGAATCCATGGAGACAGCTTGTGTGTAAATTTCCCGGCGGAAATCAAGTTAGATCCGGAGATACGGCAGTACCTGAAAAAAAAAAAAAGTGCAGGAAAGCCTTGGAGCAGTGTGGAGAAAGGTCTACATTTGAAGGTAAGCCCTTTTATGAAATTTTCCAGAGAGGTCTGTTAGGATTTAATATTGTATATGTCTGTTCTTGGTAATTTGTATATGTTTAATAGATAAAAAGTCTAGGGTAGCTATTAATTTGGGATCGAAATTTTTAGTTAGAATTTTTATATTAAACGGGTTTCTTATGGTCTGTACGGTAATTCATTTGGTTTTGAAAATTTAATATTTATGTATTTCATAATTAACTTGAGGATAGTAAATTACGGTTGATTAATAAAAGAATATTAATCATTAAAATTAATCATAGTTGTGGATGTAACTTTTAGTTATAAAGTTGGGCCATATACAGCTTTTGTTTATTACAGCAATAAAGTTATTTGAAATTTTATGGGTATGCTGTAGGAAATAGCAGGATTAGTTGTTTTTATACAAATTGTATTTATATAGTGCTGTGGGTATCAAAATAATTTTGAGGATTTACTCAGTTTTAAAGGATATAACAAGTGCACGAAAATTTTCGGTAGGAAAATTGTATTATTGTTTTATGCATTGAAATATATCTAGAGGATAAAATTCTATTCCTTATTGTAATTTTTATTGTGTTTTACAAATTGTATATATTTGTGTATTGTTGTGATTAGTATATTTTGGGGGAAAACAATGGAAGAATTTCTAGGGAAATATACTAAAAACATCTTGCTTTTGCTGGCAGAGGAATTTGAGACCAACGTGTCGGCAACTGATAAGAAAAAAACTATAATTCAGGCTATTTTAGCAGCATCGGATTATAATGAGAGTTTTGCTAAATCGAATTTAGAATGTATTCTTAAGGAGGATGCAGAACGAAAAGAAATGGAACGGGAAGACGAAGAGCGCGAAAAAACAAGACAATTTGAGTTAGAAAAATTAAGAATTCAAAATTCTTCAGAAACTGATAGTCTTTCGTCTAGTGATTTGAATGTAGGTTCGCATAGGAATCCAAAAATTAATTTGAAAGAATTAGTTCCACGTTTTGATTGTAAATTAATTGACATCACTCTTTTCTTTATGATCTTTGAAAAACAGGCGGAAAAAGCTAAAATTTCGCAGGAGGATATGGTTAGATAATTAATTCCCTTATTGCCATCAGATATCGCGGAAATTATAGTGAAGCAACCAGCAGAATTAGGAGATGATTTTCAACAAGTAAAAAAAGTTTTATTAAATCGTTTTAGATTGGGAACAGGTGCTTTAAAACAGAAGTTTGAAAATCATCAAAGGAAACCTGGAGCGTTATGGGTAGACTTGGTATATGAATTAAGAGGTTATTTGGATAATTGGTTGGAATCATTAGAAATAAAGGATTTCGAGTCTTTAAAAGAGCTCATGCTCACAGAGCAAGTAAAAAAACGCGTTCCTTTTGAAGTAAAAGAAAAATTTATGGATGAATGGGATGAAATGAAAGAGGCTTCGAAACTTGCTGATAAATGTGACAAATATGAGAGTATTAGAAGTAGTTTCAGGAAATCAGAAAAAAAATCTTGGGAAAAAAAACCTTATTCAGAGATGCAAAGAAGCAATTTAAATCCGAAAATTAGGGGTGAAGTAAAAGCTAAATCGGAGTTAGAGAATAAAACGGAAAAATTTAAAAATGATAAACTTAAACAAGACCAGGCTTTTGAGAGGAAAAGGCAGATTAGGTGTTTTTTTTGTAATCAACCAGGGCACATAAAACCAGATTGTGCGGAATGGTTAAAAAAGAAAAATGAGTTCAATACAGTTAATCATTTAGGTAATGATGTTGATTTAGGGGATTGTTTTAAACCTTATCTAAAAAAAGCTCTAATAAACGGGGTTGAAAGACACTATTTGAGGGACACGGGAGCAGGGATTGATCTATGCGATAGAAATTGGGTTAAAACAGAGGATTTTACTGGAGATATAACTTGGGTACGTCAACCTCTTGATAATGAATGTAAATGTTTACCATTAGCATGGGTGACTATAAAAGGGGATTTTGGTTGCATCACCACTAAGGCGGCGATTAAACCATCGGAGTCGGAGCAAGGTTACTATCTCTTAGGTAATAAAACTGCGGAGCTTATTGAGCAAAATAAAGGAAGTGGTGTTCCTATAAATATGGTGGTTACCCCTAGTAAGACGAATTCTTTAAAAAAAGGAATGGAGCAACGGGATGTTGATAAGGAAATGTCGTTTGTTGATCAGGCAAAGTTAGAAGAGCAACCAGGTAGGGTAGATAAAATTGGGGATTGCTCACAGAACAAAGAAACGCAGGTAGTTCAAATGGATGAGAATAGACAGGATGAAAGTCAAATCGAAGATCTTATGTTATTACCGAAATGGGAGGTGAAAGATAATGTGGGATTGAATAAAATTACAGCGAAAGATTTCAGCTTAGCTCAGAAACAGTGCTTATCTTTAAAAACATTATGGGAAAAGGCAAATAATGTAGAAGAAAAGGAATTTAAAATAATGGGAAATAAATTAGTAAGAGTTTCACATTCAAATAGTGGGGATGAGAAATTACAATTATGTTTGCCATTAGAATTTAGAGAGAAAATAATGAAGATGTGTCATGAGGAAGTTGCGGGACATTTAGGGGCAACTAAAACAAAAGATAGGGTAATTAAATGCTATTTTTGGCCAAATTGTTACAAGGAAATTGAGGCATTTGTAAGAACTTGCGATCTGTGTCAAAAGGTTGGTAAAAATAGAGATAAAAAGAAAGCTCCCTTGAAGCTCGTGCCGATAATTTCAGAAGTTTTCTCTAGGATAAATATTGATGGTGTAGGCCCTTTGAGTTTAAGCGAGAAAAATAATAGATACTTGATTACTTCAATTTGTGTTGCGTCAAAATATCCAGATGCGATTCCAGTAGAAGATTTAACTTCTCCGTCAGTGATTGAGGGGCTAATACAAATATTTTCTAGGACTGGTTATCCAAAAGAGGTACAATGTGATTTCGGTAGGTCATTTACAAGTGAGTTGGCATCGGAATTTTTTGATAGGTTTGGTATTAAGGTTGTACATAGTTCAGTTTGCCACCCAGAATCGAATAGCGTTGAACGGATGCATGGTAGTTTAAAAAAGGTTATAAAGACATTATGTTTGGAGGCAGGAAAAGATTGGGAAGCAGTCTTGCCAATGGCTTTATTTGCTTTGAGGACTGTAAGTCATGAAAGCACGGGATTTAGCCCTGCTGAGCTTGTACATGGTAAGAATTTACGAATGCCACATACTCTTGTATATGAAAATTGGATGGAAAAGGAGACGGTAAATCAGAATGTAGTGGACTATATTTTGAACTTAAGTAATAGATTGAAACATTGTCAAGAATTAGCGTGTAAAAGAATGAAAGAGTGTCAGGAGAAACGAAAACAATGGTATGATAAGAATGCGGTGTATAGAAAATTTAATGTTGGAGACAAAGTGTTAGTTCTGGCTACTTCGAAACCAAATAAAATGGCGGTTAATTGGATAGGACCGGGAACTATTACTAGCGTAATATCTCAAACTAATTATACGATCGATATTCCGGAAAAGAGAAATAAGTCTACTATTTATCATGTTAATTTAATTAAACCATATTATAGTAGACCTGAATTTGTAAATTTGTTGATTGATGAGGAGTGTGAGGAAATTGAGGATCAAGCGGAAATTCCTTATCCCATTGCGGATCCCACTCAATTAGACTTTTGGGAATTAGTAAAAGAAAGTAATTTGGAAAAACGTGTTTCTACAGAGCAAATAGGAGATTTCAGGACAATGATTGAGCGTCATATGAAAGTTTTTTCTACGGACCCTGGGAGTACCCCGTTAGTTAAAATGGACATTGTTTTAACGGATGATGTGCCGGTAAGATCAAAACCATATCGTATGTCGCCGAGGCAAGTAGAGATTATGCGTGAAGAGATTCGGAGGCTTTTAGATTTGGGTGTGATTGAAATCGGGCAATCAGATTATGCTTCGCCTATGATTTTAGTTGAGAGTGCGGGTAAAGACGCTCGCCCTTGTGTGGACTATAGGAAATTAAATGCAAAGACCAGAACTGAATTTTTCCCTTTGCCAAACATTGAAGAGGTTGTTGAGAAAGTGAGTACAGCGCCTTTTATTACTGTTATGGATCTGACGAAAGGTTATTTTCAGATTCCTCTCACGGAAGAAGCTCAGAGATATGCGGCTTTTGTAACACCATTTGGGACCTTTTTACCTAAAGTCATGATGTTTGGACTTTTAAATTCAGCATATTATTTTTGTAAATTGATTGCCATAGTTTTATATGGGTTAGAGTCATTTGCGGTTCCGTATATCGATGATATAGCTATATTTTCTTTGACATGGGAACAGCATTTAAAAGATGTGGTAGCGGTTCTTAAGCGGTTAAAAGAAGCAAATCTAACGGTGAAACCATCCAAATGCCAATTCGCGCAAGATCACGTAAAATTTCTGGGACACGAAATTGGGTCAGGAAAAAGGTCTCCTAGTGAAGCTAAATTGCAGGCTATTAAAGATTTTCCAATTCCGACGACGAAAACACAGATAAGAGCATATCTGGGAATGGTAGGGTATTACGCGAGGTACATAAAGAATTATGCTACCATAGCAGTGCCGTTAACAGATGCTTTAAAAGGGAAAATAAAAAAAGAAAAAATCATATGGGACGAGAAGTGTAATAATGCATTTGAAGAATTAAAGTTAAAATTAATGAAAAGTCCTGTGTTATATGCTCCTGATTTTAAGCAGAAATTCATTGTGCAAACAGATGCGAGTTTGTATGGGGCAGGAATTGTTTTATCTCAAATTATTGCAGGTGAAGAGCATCCAATTTTGTATCTTAGCAAAAAATTTTCTCGTGCGGAGCAAAATTATAGCACGATAGAAAGAGAATTAGCGGCTATAGTATATGGAATAAAAAAGTTAAATTATTATTTGGATGGGCAAAAATTTGAAATACAAACCGATCATAATCCATTAGTGTACTTAAAGAAAATGGTTGGTACAAACTCTCGTTTGACACGTTGGGCTCTATTTTTGCAGCCATTAAATTTTGAAATTACACATAAGCCAGGAAAATTACATGGAAATGCAGATGGTCTAAGTAGGAAGATTTAGAATCAGAGTTAGATTTTCTGTTTGGAATTTAGTGTTCAAAATTTTAATACTTGTAATTAGGGCGTTTTATTAAGATATTGTGCTGTATGTAAAAATTTAGTTACCTAGATTGTGTTATAGTGTTTTTTTTCTTTTTTGAGTTAGTATTACATTCAAATATTTTAAATTTAAATTAATTGTTCTAGCATCAAAAATGTATATTATTTTTATTCTTTTGATTGATTATGTGTAAGGAAAATTCTAAAAATTTCATATTTTGGTATGTCCTTTGAAACAGAGTGGGTATTCTTGAATTTAAGTAGAACTTTCATAATTGGGTCAAAAGTCTAAATGATATTTTATTGCTGATTTAATGGTGTGCTTGACCTCTCGGGAAATCTATTAAAAGGGCTTATTATGTGAATTCATGCCAAATATTTCCTGTGGAAATCTCTTTTGGGGGGAGGTGTTGTGATATCGTACCTTCGCCACACATTTTCGACGGGGAAAGCAACAGGCATTTCCGAGGAGGACAATGGTCTTTTGTGTAAAGGCATGCAGGGGAAATTCCTGGCATACTTCTGCCCTTGGGATCTGCTCAACAGGGTATTTCAACTTTTCCAAGAAATAGGGGTGGCTGGACAATGTGTGGGAATTCGTCCCTAAAGTGAAAGTAAAAAGAGACTCATGCAGAAGCTAGTGTGGAGGCTGATAGTAGACTGGTTGACACTGAGGAAGTGAGGTGTTTTTTTAACAACGGAAGAGATGCGAGTAAAAATCGTTTTTACTCAGGTTGGCTATGAGAAGTATAGAACTGTTAATAAAAAGTGAGAGTGTCTACCTATAAATGGTAAAGTTTGTTATTACATTTTTCAAATCTATTTTAGTTGTTCTAATAAAGAACTTTGGTAAGAAACATGTATTATTTTTCAACGATCATCTCACAAGAGCTTAGTGAACCAAAAAGCTCTGGCCCACAACATCACAATACGGTACATAAATAAACTTAACTGTTACAGGAAATAAATATAATTCCGGATACTTATAAATTCCTTTTTTAGATGGTAGTTCATTTTTTATAGAATTTGCTTCTTTTTTTTTTCTTTTTTTTTTTCCATTTCTTGAAGTAATAAATTAGTAGGATAAATTATTACATAGCATAATTGAAAACAACTTTTCTATTTACTTGCAAAATTGTATTGGAAATTTCTAGCCTCTAAAGATTAAGAAAATTAATAAAACTGGAAATAATTAGAAATTTTAAATATTAGAAAATTATTTGACTTAACCTCATGAGCAATTAAAAGAAAGAAAAACATGTGCTATTGACAAAATTTATTTACGATCCAAATAAGATTTAGAATATTAAAAGTCATTCCGGCCAGTGCCGGGAGGAAGAGGTAGCTTTCATATTCCTTATTTTTAAAAAGCCAACTTATATTATTCAAACACACGAAGCTCAATTAAGTGGAAACCGAATGTAGGAGATTCAATACTAATTTTTATCAATACTAAATCATTATGAATGAGAATTTCGCGAAATTAGTCAGCTTTATCCAAGCTGCTTTTATTTAAAGTCACTTATATTTGGCTGCCAAATTCGGCGATTTCTTAAAGTGCCTGCCATTTTAAGACAACATGGTAGATGAGGCTAACCAGTGAACTTGGTCGAGACCTTAGTAATTGCTGTGCACATGCTCACTCATATCGGAATCGGTTGATATATACGAGTGCTGTCACAGGCAAAAAATCAGATTTTTCAAAATGTCACCCACTTTAGAAATTGAAACTGCTATATCTGAGCCATTTTTTAAGATAAAGACAAACAAAAAATGCTCCTGAATCCTTATATCAAGGTCAAATACTTAAGAAAGAAACCTTTTTCAATTTCTAATTTTTTTGCACCTCACTTTAAATATAATTTTTTTTTTATTTAATGGCCGCCATTTTGAAACAAGATGGCTGATGAAGATGGCCAGCGAACTTGGTCGAGATATTGATGTATACTATCCACATGCGTTCTTCCATCGAAATAGCGAATAAGTGTGGTATCGCGTGACCAAATACAAGATCGTTTCAAAGTGTTAGCCATGATAGAAATTCAAAGTGCTATAATTCAACAACTTTTTAAGATATAAACAAAAGAACAAATTTTCAGAAACAAAAACTGCTGCAGAATCTTTGTATCAAGGCCAAACACATAAAAAAAAATCTTTGTCATTTTCCAATTTTTTAATACCTCATTTTAAATTTTAAATTACATTTTTTAAAAAAAATCGCAACCCTTTTGAAACAAGATGGCGAATGAAGCTGGCCAACGAACTCGGTCGAGACATTGGTATGTACTATGTACAGACCAAGTTACATTCAAATCGGTTCATAAATACGCCTGTTATCGCGTGACAAAAATCAGGTCGTTTTAAAATGTCAGGCACAATAGAAATTCAAAATGTTATAACTCAGCCATTTTTTTAGATGCAGACGAAACAAAACCTGTTCCGGAATCTTTGTATTAAGGTCAAACACATACACAAAAAATCTTTTTCATTTTCCAATTTTTTGGTATCTCATTTTAAATTTATTTTTTTTTTAATTTTTTTAAATGGCCACCATTTTGAAACAAGGTGGCGAATGAAGCTGGTCAACGAACTCGGTTGATTTATTTGTATGTACTATGCACACACCAAGGTACATCCAAATCGGTTCATAAATACGTCTGTTATCACGTGGCAAAAATCAGGACGTTTCAAATTGTCAGCCACGCTAGAAATTCAAAATGCTATAACTCAGCCATTTTTTAAGATATAGACGAAACAAAAACTGCTCCCGAATCTTTTTATCAAGGTCAAACACATAAGAAAAAAATATTTTTTCAATTTTCAATTTTTTGCTACCACATTTCAAATTTAAATTTTTCTTAAAATTTTAAATGGCCGCCATTTTTAAACAAGATGGCGGTTGAAGCTGGCCAACGAACTCGTTCGAGACATTGGTATGTAAAATGTATAAACGAAGTTACATCCAAATCGGTTCATAAATACGCCTTTTATCGCTTAAAAAAATTCAGGACGTTTCAAAATGTCAGCTTCGCTAGAAATTCAAAATGCTATAACTCAGCCATTTTTTAAGATATAGACAAAACTAAAACTGCTACGGAGTCTTTGTATAAAGTTCAAATACATAAGAAAAAAATATTTTTCCATTTTCCATTTTTTGGTACCACATTTCAAATTTTAAATTTTTTAAAACATTTTAAATGGCGGATGGAGCTGGCCAACGAACTCGGTCGAGACATTGGTATGTACTATATACACACCGAATTACATCGAAATCGGTTCATAATTACGAGAGTTAGAGTGTGACATAGGTCAGATATATATATATATATATATATATATATATATATATATATATATATATCAATTTTGAACGGAGGGTGGTTTCGGGGTCTGGGGGTCATGATCGATGAAAATATACCAAAATTTTTTGAAATCGCTTTCCTCCGAACGGCTGCAATAGGTAGCTTTTTGTAAAGAAAGCTACCTAAAACTATTAATTTTTTTAAAGATATATTTTACCTCCAACTTGTACGATAATAAAATCTGCACATGAGGCAGGTTTTTATGTTATGAATTGACAATGTCATTGTAATTTTTTTTAGTATTCTTTTAAAAATCGGGATGATTGTTCCCTTTTATATGTTCAGTGTTTATTTACGTCTTACGAAGTACCTGGAAAATACATTTAAAAATTTTTAAAAAACTTTTTACGATTTACAATTACCAGAAATCATAATAACTATGAGATAAAAAACATTAAACATTTCACTATTATATTTAAACTAGAAAGGTAGCCCGTCAAAAATGACGGAAATTTAGATATAAAGATATATACAACTCATGTGCAAGAATATGAGTTTTCTCGCTTGTTCCGCAGTGATAGATGAAAATAACACATTTTAAGAAACACATTTATGAAAAACTGTGTACAGTAGAAGACGTCTAATCTGCACAGTTTGGTTCCAAGTGTTATGCAGATTTGAGGCTTTTTGCGGTCATGTCTATTCAATCTTTGTTTACATTTTTTTAAAGTTATATATTGGACAATTTAGATTGTTAAGCCTTAAAAATAAATAAATTACACACTTGAAGTAAGGTAAAAACTATTAAATTATCGTATACGATTTCATGAAATGGTATTATATGGTATTATATGTGTGTGCTTCACGATCTTGTTTACGACTTTGGCGAAATTGGCTGCAACTTGTCATAATTCTAATAGTGTGGGCCTCTATAACAAAAAAGTAACCAGTTTTTAGTAAAATTTCTGATATAAAGTAGTTTTCAAAAACTTGTGTAAAATTGCAGGCCGTTCTCATGTTATGCCAGTCCTGGGAATAATATTTCTAACACTGAAGAGTTTCCATGTATATGTGGAATTTAGAAAAGCTTCTCCAAAAGAAAGGTCCTGAAATGACATTGTAATTCCTGTAACTTCAAAGTTTAATCGGGCCATGATGTTGAGTACTGAAATCTAATAAATACAGTTATTTTGAATAATACAACAGAATTAAACAGTTAAACTTATTTAACTTAAACCCGCTGTTACTTCCCGATGTTATTTTTTAGTATTAAGAAAGAAAATTATTTAAAATTTTCAAATCATGCATTTATGATTTTTTTCCGTCTTTAATAACTAAATAATGAAAAAATAGGCTTTTGTTCTGAGCTCATAAATATGACAATAAAATAATGTAACTAAGAGACATTGCAAAATTAAATCTTTGTGATTATAAACCATAAACAAACGATACCGCCACCTTTTTACCTATTATGACGTCATTAGAATATTACCCATTGATTGTTGGAGAACTTACTTTGTGAATGATTACCTCAATGATTTAATATTTTTGACGTTTCACGATGAATGAATCACTTGTGTTTGTTTAGGTTTATGGAATGAGATATTAAGCTGTGAACCTAATTTCAATTGAAGTTATCCAAGGATATATGTATTTTTAATCGAAATAAAAAACAATGCTTTGATCTCGAAATAAAAAGTTTTAGTTTGTATAATTTGTTATTTCTGTTAATTATTTATTTAAGTACTTTTCCATTATAGCGCATTTTTAAAAAAAGCTTGGCGCGATTCGGGCATCAGAAAGTGAGATATGTTGCGAAAATATATAAACAGCTATGATAACAAATCTAATGAACTTTTATCTTTGGAAGAGATGTCATATTCGCCCCATATTGGCGCGATTTTTTTCTGTCGCCAATATCATATAGGCAACAGGTACTTAACTTGCGTCAAAGTGTCGTTATTTTGATTGATGTGGTAACCCGGATTATGTTGTTTATGCTGTTGATGTTTTCGCCAAATTGACAACCGAAAAAAATCGCGCCAATATGGGGCGAATATGACATCTGTATCTTATCTTTGTTTATATATGCACTTATATACATAAAAAATCGTTTCTAAATACAGTCAAACCTCGTTAACATGAACCTCAAGGGGAATGAAATTTTTGTTCATGTTATCCGTAGTTCATGCTATCAGTAACAAAAATTCCTGATTAAAAAAAAAAAAAAAGAGAGAGAAATACATATACGGGAGACTGGGGGCTAATGGGACATGGGAGCTAACGGGACAACAGGGTTTTCTCGTAAAATATAACAGTCAAAATTTATCAGTAAATGTCATTTCTATAATATTTTACAAGAACATGCATTAAACAATTTTTTTTTTCATTGGCTATTTGAAAAGCATAGGAAACAAGATATAATTTAAGCATCAAGATGAGTTTTTTTTATATTTAATAAGTATTTGTTTTGATCAACGATTAAATCAGTTTTTAATACCTTTTATAATGAAGCTTTTATACAATGTTCATTTTTAATCATATTTCGTACCAGAGATAAACAGTTAATTTACAATAAGCTTAATTGCAGTGGTAAAGGATTCATGGACAAATGTGGATTTCACATAGGGTCTAATGGGAGAAAACTTTGTTTTAGAATTGAGACTTATTTCTATTTTAATAATTAAACTATTATATTTTTTTATTCATTAATAGAACACATGCTACATTTCATATGAAAGTTGCAATACTAAACTGTAAATTTTCCACGTGGGTGGGAAGAAAGAAACAATACATAAAAATACTCCCTTTAGGTAGCAACTTTCCCTGATACTGGTGACACGTATTGTATTGTCCAAAATTGAGAAAATTCTAATCGCAATAGAACACGTTTCTATTGTTCTAAAGAATAATCCTTTTCATGAAGCTCTAAAGTATATAACCCATGTTCCCCTGGGAAAAGGAAGCTTTCACACTTTTCTAGGAATTTTCGTTCACGTTAAGCGTCAAAATCTGTCATGGGGACATCGAGAATTGTTCATATTAAGCGAAATTTCACGTTAACAGTGTTCATCTTAAAAGGAGAAAAAACACTAGAATCCGTATTCATTTTGACGGGGACAGCGGGAACTGTTCATGTTAAAAGTAATTCACGTTAAGCGTGTTCACGTTAACGAGGTTCGACTGTATATATAAATTTTGGTACAGATGTCATATTCGCCCCATATTGGCGCGATATTTTTCTGACGCCAATGTCATATACGCAACGGGTACTTAACTGGCGTCAAGGTGTGGTTATTTTGCCTCATGTGGTAACCCGGATTATGTTGTTTATGCTGTTGATGTTTTCGCCAAATTGGCAACCGAAAAATAATCGCGCCAATATGGGGCGAATATGACATCTGTGCCTAAATTTTTTTATATACAAATTACGGCACAGATTTCAGATATGAACCGGGATACCTAACTGGCGCCAAAATGGTGTTATTTTGCCTGCTATGGTAACCCGGCTATTGTTTTTTATTTATTAATAAATTGTTTATTTACTTTTATTTTCTGTTTTTTAATTATATAAACTGCTTTGTTCTATAGTTATTATTCAAACTTTTATTTATTTATAGTTATTTCCTTTTCAAAATGATAGCAAATAATTGAAAAATATATAAGTAACTGGTATTCGAAAGCGAGATTTCTGGCAAATTGGCGTCAGAGAAAAATCACGCCAATCCCCATGCGTATATGACATCTGTGCAAAAATTACTTATAAAAATGGGTAAATAACTTTTTTTATATTAAATTGTCGGCACAGATGTCATATACGCCCATATTGGCGAGATTTTTTTTTTACGCCGATGTCATATACGCACCGGATACTTAACTGGCGCCAAAGTGTCGTTATTTTGCTTGTAATGGTAACCCGAATGTTGTTTATGCTGTTGATGGTTTCGCCGTCGGAAAAAAATTGCGCCAATATGGGGGGGGGCGTATATGACATCTGTGATAAATTGTATACATATGGAAAAAATTGCTTGTGAGTATGAAGCAGTAAATAGGTTGCCAGAAAATACGTTGGCAAACTTCTTTCTCGCTAAGAAACTTTTCTCCGAAGTATTGTACATAAGCAATGATTGCTAGAAATGCATTTTTAATTATGATATGCGCTTTTATGTTTCACTACATTTATGCATACTATACTGTGTGTATAAATGCTACAGTTCATATGCAGGGCTACACAAAAGAATTCGTAAGGGTTACTGAGTATGAGAGTAAATTGCTTAAAGGTGCTTTTTAAAGGAGTTATGCATTTTTACGCTGAACTGCATTTAGTTTCCTAAGAAATGTTTGTAGAATATAGATAAAATGATATACATGGTCACGCAAAGAATTGGATGCATAACCGTCTATGGATGATAATATCTGGAAATGTGATTTCAGTAGTTTTAAGAGTAGTTTAAATTAAATTTTAGCTAAATAGTGGCATGTAATAACGGTACTATTGACTATGGACGGTAACTGCTGAAATCATTTTTTAAATTTTTTTATGCGTTTTCTAAAATGTTTACTTAGTTATCTTCGTACTTCTTAGTTATCCCGTCGACCAAATTACTGTCGCCAAATTGTAAGATTAATTGCCAATAATGGTTGCCATTAATTAATTAATTGTAAGATTAAATGCCAATAATGGCAAATAAAACCAATAATTCGACGTTTTATTTGTATTTTTGTTAATGTTTTACTATTGATTTGGCGATTTATATAATTTGGCGAAATTAATCGACGGGATATCTAAGAAGTAACGTTATCTTATTTACCATTTTCCCCTAAATAACGAAGTTTTGTTAAAGCATTCAGGATGTGTTGGAAAGTGTTTCATATTCTATGCTCAACGCATGATTTTTCTTTCTTCTTTAGTCTTATTTTGCATTTATTTTATTCTTAATTTTTTAGTTTTATACTGCTTTATAGAAACTTTGGCACAGTTGTCATATACGTTATCATATATTGGCGCGATTTTTTTCCGACACAAATTTGGCGAAAACATCAACAGCATAAACAACAACATCCGGATTACCATATCAAGCAAAATTACGACACTTTGGCGCCAGTTAAGTACTCGTTGTGTATATGACATTGGCGTCAGAAAAATATCGCGCCAATATGACATCTGTGCCGAAACTTTAATATTTAATGTTTAAACTCTTCGCTCCACTCCCCTTGCATATAGTACAAACTATAACACGGATAGCGCAAAATAATAGACAGTTTAGTACTTTTCCACTGTACGGGCTTTGGCATTTTTTAAAAAAAAGCTTGGTGTAATTTGGGCATCAGAAAGTGAGATTTGGGTACTTTTCCGTTATGCGGACACCATTGTCGCCAAGCGTAATAGTTGGCGCAAAATCGTGAATTGAAGCATTTGAAAAATAAAAGAAAAACCATTGTCGATACTAAAGTGAGCATTTAAAAAATATAACATTTGAAAATTCCAGACTTTTACGAACTATTTCATCAAATCTCAAATAAACTTAAAATAAGTGAACAAATAACTGCTATAAAATAAAGCAATAAAATAAAACACATATTAAACTGCTGGCATAAAATTACAAATATCTTTTAGCATTTTGAAATAATTGGCGCATTAGCATACATTTTGGCATGGTGTCCGTCTAACGGAAAAATATCGAGATTTGTTGTCAAATCATATATACAGCTATGAAAACAAATTAGATGACCGTTTTTGTTTGTTTTATATGTATATTATTGATGTTTTTATGTACAAATTACATCTGTTTCTGTATAAAATTAGAGAAACGGCTTTTTTATGTTAAATAAATCGTATAAATATCGAAAAAAATGCGTGTGTATATAAAATGAAACAGTGAATAGGTTCCCGGAAAAGATGTTACCAAATTTCCTTTTTCGCCAAGGCACCTACCTATACTGGAAAAGTACCTAAAGCACATTAAAATCGCGCAGTTAGGAGCTCACACAGTACATAGTTGTCTATTGGCGGTTATTTTATTAGTAGCATCGGAAGGAAGATGTAAATATGTACTTTAAATTCTCACCCATCGATTTCGAAAAAATATCTTAAAAGAGTGGAGTTTAAATTAAATTTCGGTGACCTCCATTATGAAAGATTAATGGTTTTAAATGGGAACTTCGCCAAATTATCCAGCTATCGCCAAGTTGGCTAACATTTGGCGCTACTGTGGTAACCCTGCATTAATATTTTTCAACAATTACTCATTTGAATGAGGCGGTCCAACCGGAATAGTGAGGGACACACAGAGACTTGGATTTTATATAAATAGATGAAGTGTTATTAAAAAACAAGAAGAAGCCTTTGGTAGTAACAAGAAGTAAAGCTTTTAACCCATGATGACAAAAGTAATTTTGAGTTCTTTGTCTAACTCTTTTGAAGTAAGCCTACGTTTAATATATTAATATTTAATATACTTTATTTTAAAGAAATTTTAAGAAGTGTAGTGTTTATATTTTATGATAAATAACATTACTTTTGTTTAATTACTTTTGTTATAAAGAGTTTTTAGTCTTAGTCTGTAACTGTCTTAGCTACTAACTATATACAGTCAAACCTCGTTAACACGAACACGCTTAACGCGAATTACTTTTAGCACGAACTGTTTCCGATTGGAACATTCAGTTGTATGTAATGTTATTAAGTTCAGATAACACGAACAAAAGAAGTTTCCGATTGAGTATTCGCGTTAACGATGTTCGACTGTATTAAAGCTCTTAACAAAAAAAGACTAAGATTTAAATAAAAAGAAATAATATTTATTAAGAAATAATAAACACAAAAATGTTTCAATTTTATCTTTAAAAGATGATTTAGTGATGTACCGGATTTAGTGATACAGGCCTTCGTTAACCCTTTGAGCTCTGTGGGTGAATTTCTTCAAACTGCCCAAATGTCACATTGGCACCAGTATTTTGTAAACAAAAGATTCAACTTTTAATATACAGTAAATCCTCGATTTAACGGACTAATTGGGACTAAGATGTGTCCGTTAAATCGAAAGTCCGTTAAATCGCAAAGTACTATTTATAATATTATTTTGTTATAATTATAGTACATACATATATTATTACGTACTTGTAATTACATATATTATTACAGTGCAAATTACATATATATACAATATATACAGTGTATATACATGTATTGTATATATACAATATATGTATATACATAAATATATATTGTATATACATATATACTACTGTATATATATATATATATATATATATATATATATATATATATAAACACAATACATTACTTTTAATAATACAATATTGGTAATGAAATACAAAAGAATTAACACACTTGCAGCTTTTATAGGAATGAAACACTTTTTACACAGAAATAATAATTAATAAACAAGCAATAAACAAATGGCTTGCGCATGCTTAGAACGAAAACCACGCTGCAGTGAGAATCAAAGCGCGCGTTTTCGGCCTTTCGTGTTCTTTCCCTTTTTTTAAGGTTTCGATCATTTGATCACGATACGTTGTGTCGCCACAGATATAATAAATATTTTTTTTATTTTACCGAGAAATTGCTTTTAAAAAATAGTAAAAAGAAATGCTTTGTCGTTGATCATTGCTTGATTTTTTACATATAAAAGCTTAAAAGAGGGTTGCGTGTTGATTCTCAAGTAGGGGAGGGGGAGGGGGCAGTAATACTTTTTTTTTTCCGAAGTGTGTTTCATCGTTTTAGAAGCTGTTTTATCATAGAGGCTTCCAGTAAATAATAGTGATAAATAAATATTTGACATTTGTCAAATATAAAAATTTGAAATACGGGCGTTGAATTTCAGGTTAGGGCGAGGGGAATAATTTTAAATTAACGATTTTGATTTGTTAATTTAAGGATAAAGTGTTTTAAAAGCGATATTAAACGAAACCCTCTGTGCGATCTGCGATCACACTTACCCACTTGTTTTACTTTAATTTTTGTTTAATTTTTAATTTTTTTTTCTTTTTGTTTTAAATTGGCCCGTTGAATCCGAAGTCCATTGAACCGAGGTCCGTTAAATCGCGGGTTTACTGTACATGAAAAAATACATGAATCTATTTTCAAATAAATTTGGTTGAATATTCCGGTGCCAATGTAACATTTGGAGATTAAAATTAAGTGAGAAGAAATTCACTCGTCAGAGTTCAAAGGGATTTAAAAATAACCAGTAATATTTTTAACTTGTATCTGACCGTTTTATTAATATGATATCTAAATTAATAAAGTTATCCTTAAACTTCTTTAAAGTAAAAAAGTCTTATTTTTTTATTTTAAAGAATGTTTCATATACCAAAGTATTGTTTATTTTTACTTTTAAGGATTTTAACATAGCTGTCTTATGTGTGCCACGACGGTACTATATTGGTTAATTTAAGAGCCGTGCTTCAAATAAGACAATTTATAACTACGTTCCATCATGTCCTGGATTTTGATATTTTATAAACTTCTTCGGTTTAACATTTTTTTTTCTTTTTCATTTTAGTCTTATAGAATTTCAGCATTCTTTCTTACATATATTTATTTATTTATTTTATGATTTTTTCATGAAAATCCTAATTATCTTACAGTGCTCAGTGCATTACTGAAAAGATGGGATACACAATTTCCATTAAAAGATTTCCCCTTGTAAAAAAAAGGGGGGAGGGGGGGGGGCAAACAGTTTCTTGTAAACTCAAGAAGAATAGTTTTTAAAAAAAAAGAGAGAGAGAAAGTATAATTTATTGTGACTGCGAACACATATTTATTTTAAACGCACGAATAAACGCATCCTATTTTATTTTCATAGCGAAACTATGAGATTGTACAGTTTCTTCCATTTTTTGATAAAGGACTTTTCATAAAATGCTCTCAATTTTGCAGTTTTGAATCCAATTTAAGGATGCGAAGCACACAAAATGTCGTTATAAAACAAGAATCTGTTTTTAACACAAGGTCCAATTCATTTATAGATAATAATAATACACACTAAATAAAAAGGAGTGACTATTCACTCCAGAGGAGTGAATAGTCACTCTATCGCAGAGTCAAAATATGCCCAACCTCTTTAGAGTGACTATTCACTCTGAGCAAAAGTGAAATTTTTGACTCTCTGAAAGAGTGAATAGTCACTCCTGGGAAGTGAATATTCACTCTAAACAGGGGGGGATAATCAGTTCTTCGGAGGAGTGACTATTCACTCTTGCTAAAGGAGTGCGGTTTTTCACCCCTGGTAGGAGTGAATAGTCACTCTTTCATAGAAGTGAATGTTCATTTTTTATGGAGTCAATTCTTTTTTTATTTTGCTTTTATGGGCATTTTAAAAGAATCACATCTTTTACAGCATGCAATGAAAATAGATACAAGCGTGGTAAAGATTGGAATAATATACTTTATCAGCAATATTTATTTAATTCATAGTTTGTAACACTAATTGAACTTTTAAGGAAAAAATCAATTAAAGTTACATATGAATTTAATTTAGATTACAGACAGAAATAAACTAATATATTTTATTCCAATTTTATCCTTTGTGTTTGCTTTTATTGCATACCCTATAAAAATATTACTTTTAAAGTTTTATAAATAACTTTTTAATAGGTGGATATTATATGTTTAACAATGTTTGATGTCATTTAAATTTTTTGTTTTAAATATAAATTCCTATCTTTTTACCGTACTTTTCCCGTAAATTATTGCTATTTTTGCAAAGTCCTATTGTTCTAAAATATTTTTCATTTTTTTACTTAAAAACAACGCTTATATACTTACATATTTTTTTTTAAATGAGTTCTAAGTATGATTTAAATATTAAGAATGTGTATTTTTTTCAGCTGTGGTTTGCTTTGTTTTATTCAATATGATCATGTAGTCCAAATTTTAAGTTCTCTGGAATATGTATATATATGTCTTTTAAACATATTCCTTAACTTAATCATGATTTCTAATTTTGGCTCATTATTGTTGAAAATAATACTTATTAATGAAACGACACGGTAAGTCCTATTTAATTTAAATTTTTTATTCCCGTAGATATTCTATTTTGGGAATATGAGCAAAATAGATTTGATATGTTTTATAGGAAAAGATTGACCTAGGAAATAGAAAAAAATAAATATAAAAATAAACACATTACATTTATTTGTATCTGTATGAATTTTAATAAAAATAAAGTGAATGACTGCATATAAAAGTTCTTGTTGTTTGAAAAACATTTTAATGTAAAAAAGTAGTTATTAATCTCTTTAAAAAAATATTCAGTCCTAAATCATGTAAGAAAATATGAACTTTTTAAAAAATATACTAAAGCTGTCTTATCGATAAACTTTAAAACAGGCATAAAAAACATTTTATTTCAATGCTTAAATATCATGTTTTATTTTTTAGTGCCAAAAGTTACGTGCATGAAAAACGTAGAAAATGCGTTTAAATTGAGGGAAATTTAATAACTGATGCAGAATGTCTATAATTATTATTATTTTTTATATTACTCAGTCTCGAAATTTTAAAATCTTAACCAGCAGAAAAATGTTTAGATACAATTTTAAAAAATTAATACACAGTAAAACCTCCCTAAAACGACCACGTACTGTTCCAATAAAAATTGGTCTCTCCGAGAGGTGGTCTCTTAATGGAGGTCATGTTTAAATCTAGATTTTAATTGTTGAAAAATGGTAACAATGTTACTTAAATTTATTTTTCACACTAGGAAAAAATATAAAAATTTAAGTATCAAAATAAAAGTTAAGTACATAAGTTAATTGCTGCAGAGTTTAAAAAATGAACACATTGAGCTTTGCTTTAATTTTACAGTTTTATATTTTATAATTTTTATTTCCAAATCCTTTCGAAGTTCAGTAAATAAATGAATTTTTTTTTTTTTTTTTTTTTTTTTTTTTTTTTTTTTTTTTTTTTGTGGACGGGAACAAATAATGACGATTTCAGTACTTTATCTATTTCTTTGAGAGTTTTACGACACAATAGAGCAGAGGAGTTTATTAACCGTCAGTCTTAATTTGTAATCAGAGTCTTTAAAGTCATTGCCTAAAAAGGCACAAAGGGGTTTAAACACTTAAAAGTTACCGGGATAAAAAAAAATAAAAAAATCTAAACTTAGTTTAGAAGTTTGATGAATAATGCACTCTCCGGAATTATTTTTTTAATAAAACCTTCTTCAGGTGACCAGGAAAAAACGGAATTTATTTCATTTTCTTCAAAGAAATCGGTCTCTCATGGAGGGGATTCAACTGGGATGGTCTCTGAATGGAGGTCAAATTAGTATTGAGCCTATGGGAATAAATTTCGTTCCGTGAAAAATGGTCGTTGAGGGAGGTGGTCGACTAATAGAGATGGTCGCATAGGGAGGTTTCACTGTACCAACCTTTTCGTAATATCATAAACATCAAATATCATATTTAACTCCGAAACAATAATAAATACCCTTAACTATATATAATCCAAAATCAAAATTAAACAACAAAAAAAAAAATCTCATAGAACGGCAAATTAATGTTTTCGAATGACGTGTCTCCTACGATTGAGAAATGTATATCTTCTCTTGTGAGTGAGTCACCCTTTCAAACGAAAGAGATAAAACTTCTTTATTTTGGTCGTTGGTAAAAGTTTTATAATTTGCAAACACAGCATTGAAAGGGAATAAAAAAATATTTTCACTCATTTTTTTTTTAATTCACATTTCCCGAACTAATGAAGTTTGGATTATTTTTTTGCTAAGCATTGTGAGTTTAGATGTCTGCACGGGTGGAAATTTCCAAGGACCCGGCCCGACTCATAGAAAAAAAATTCGGCCCGGTCCGTAGAAAAAAATTTGGTCCGGCCCGGTAAAAAAACTTAAAAGTTCTGCCCGAGCCCGGCCCGGAAAAAACTTAAAATCTCGGCCCGAGTGAACTTCAACAGAACATTGATTTTTTATTTTTTTGAAGTGTTAAAAATCTGAAAAATGCTATACAGTAAGATGGTATTGTATAGAAAAGAAAAAAAAATGCGTTATAGACAAGTTCCCATCTTAGCGAGTGTAAATGTATTATATATTATTTTCTTATGTATTAGTATACTAATTATGCATGGATCAATACGTTAGTGAGTTTAAAACTGGGTTCCGTCATACGCAGATTCTTTTCACACGTTTTACTATGTTTTAATTTAGCTATATTTTAATAAGCGCAGAAATCTAGTGTTCTTTAAAAATAATAAATTTTAATGTTTAAGGGTAGAATAATGACGATTTAAAAATGTATGCATTTTTTGAAAACATTTTTGTCCCAGACCTAATTTTACTGACCTTTGAATAGACCTGGCCACGGTGAGACAATGATTTTCATTCGGGCTGGGTCAAAATTAGGACTGAAAATTTTGGGTCGTGAAGACTCGGAATGAACCAGTCCCGGCTTTGTACAGAAAAAATAAGCTAGGCCCGGCCCGAGCCTTCAGAAATAAGTGTGGCCCGGGACCGGCCCGAGTTCCGTGAGTGAAAATCGGCCCGAGCACGAGCCGGCCCGTGCAGATCTCTAGTGCGTATTCAATTGTTAAAAGAATTATATTTCAAACCGCTACATGAAGAAATATAACAGACAATCACTTTTGTACACTCTAACGATCAATCTTTTTCCATACAACATGCCACTATTTAGTGTATAATCTTAACATATCTACAGTCAAACCTCGTTAACATGAACCTCAAGGGGAATGAAATTTTTGTTCATGTTATCCGTAGTTCATGCTATCAGTAACAAAAATTCCTGATTAAAAAAAAAAAAAAAGAGAGAGAAATACATATACGGGAGACTGGGGGCTAATGGGACATGGGAGCTAACGGGACAACAGGGTTTTCTCGTAAAATATAACAGTCAAAATTTATCAGTAAATGTCATTTCTATAATATTTTACAAGAACATGCATTAAACAATTTTTTTTTTCATTGGCTATTTGAAAAGCATAGGAAACAAGATATAATTTAAGCATCAAGATGAGTTTTTTTTATATTTAATAAGTATTTGTTTTGATCAACGATTAAATCAGTTTTTAATACCTTTTATAATGAAGCTTTTATACAATGTTCATTTTTAATCATATTTCGTACCAGAGATAAACAGTTAATTTACAATAAGCTTAATTGCAGTGGTAAAGGATTCATGGACAAATGTGGATTTCACATAGGGTCTAATGGGAGAAAACTTTGTTTTAGAATTGAGACTTATTTCTATTTTAATAATTAAACTATTATATTTTTTTATTCATTAATAGAACACATGCTACATTTCATATGAAAGTTGCAATACTAAACTGTAAATTTTCCACGTGGGTGGGAAGAAAGAAACAATACATAAAAATACTCCCTTTAGGTAGCAACTTTCCCTGATACTGGTGACACGTATTGTATTGTCCAAAATTGAGAAAATTCTAATCGCAATAGAACACGTTTCTATTGTTCTAAAGAATAATCCTTTTCATGAAGCTCTAAAGTATATAACCCATGTTCCCCTGGGAAAAGGAAGCTTTCACACTTTTCTAGGAATTTTCGTTCACGTTAAGCGTCAAAATCTGTCATGGGGACATCGAGAATTGTTCATATTAAGCGAAATTTCACGTTAACAGTGTTCATCTTAAAAGGAGAAAAAACACTAGAATCCGTATTCATTTTGACGGGGACAGCGGGAACTGTTCATGTTAAAAGTAATTCACGTTAAGCGTGTTCACGTTAACGAGGTTCGACTGTACACGAATAAATGGTTAAAATTAAATAAGACTTACCTTTATTTTATGTATTCCATTAAGAATAATTTTAATGATATCCTTATCTGTTAATCCTAAGATGGCGGACCAGACGAAAAATGTGATCATTTTTCTTATCTTACGAGGGCGCTGTCGCCTTGCTGTTCTGATTGGCTAATAAGCAATGCATACGCAAGCCACTCTTTCGGGAGTGACAAAGTCACTCTCGATAACGGAGTGAGATATTGCACTCCTTTCTAGAGAGTGGCAAATTCCACTCTTTAAGGAGTGTATTTTTACAAAATTCACTCCAAAAAGAGTGAAAAGGCCTGTCACCCTTTAGAAGAGTGAGCTTTTCACTCCTCCCAGTTTTAGAGTGTAATAATAATAATAAAATATTCGACTTCAAAACACTTCAATAGTCATGCTTCGAGCTTGCTAAGATTCAATCCCACATATTTTTCATCTTTAAGTAAAAGTAACATCCCTGATGCTTTCTTAGTCTATTGACAATCTTAAAGAGTAGGTATCAAACAAAACATTTTGGAAAGCTAAAAGAGGCTTCACATTCATATATTATTCTGATGAATAGTTTTATTCTGTTCAAAAATAATGCTTGAATGCATAAATAGTTTTAGTTTTCTGAATGCTAGGTCGTTGAAATGGGCAGTTGTTAGTACGAACTACTACCAATCGTGTATCGATAATTTATCATAAATGCGCACTATCCAGAAATGTAATCATAATTATATAAAATTATACAAATTTATATGTTGTAGTAAAACCCTTTTTTGAATTCGATAGCAGTTCAGGACATGACCTATTAATTTATTTAAAAATGGAGCCTATCTCTAATACTTCTGAAATATGTGATTATGTAATAGTAGAAAAGACGCACTAAAAGAAATAAATCTCAGTTAAACATAGTTGACACATAGTTGATATAACGATCGTTGATTGCACTAACCCTTTCATTTTAACGACTAACTAAAAAAACTATAAGTATATATTTCTTCAAGCAATATTTGTTTTTATATACAACGAGGTTGAACCCGTCGAATTTCGACGAAAGAAAATGTTTACAAAGGAACTGTTGCATCAAATTTATAATACATCGACAACAATAATTACAATAAAAAATCCATTTTACACTTGTTAGTTTAACTCTCCAAAGACATATTTTAACCTAAAATTAACAAAATACTTTTTCCATAAACTTCAACTGTTAAAGTTATTGAAAAATTAAACTTTATTAATATACGTAATCAGTAACATATAATCAAAATAAGTATTTTTGATTAAGTTATCAATTGATGCTTGGTATTACGGAATGAAAAATCAGCAAAAATGATTTCACCTTGACATAATCATAGAATTCCCCTCCCCTTTAAATCTAAACCGAATCAAGTCATTTTCCACGTTTCATATCCATATTAATTATTTAAAAACATTTTAACACGCAATAGGCTATTAATAAATATATTTTCAAGCTTGAAGTAAGTTTGTCAACTATTACAACTTTCCATGTGAAAATTCCCACTCGTGATTTGAGGTTTTAGTATAATCTCTGTACCTGCGCGTAAAAATTTCAGAAATTTATAACGTTTAGACGTATTGAAAGGGAAATATCTCGTTTTATCAAATAAAATTATCGTATTCTTTTAAATATGGCGTCATTTTCAGTCGCTGAAATGTTTCGCCTATTGTTTCAAACTCAATATCAGCGAAATAAAAAAATAGTGTGAAATATAATAGCATCATCAGAAAAATTGTTTCTTTTTTAAAAAGCGTAACGTGATTTTCTGCTCAAATTTTTAAAAAAGATATTTTTAATTGTAATGAGAAAATGGCATCAATAAGAATATAATCAATAAAGATAACTAAACCACTTTTAATAGAAATGAAGTACTTCAGTTGCCACGATTAGAAAATTGGTATTAAAAACTATAAAAAAATTAATATCTCAAAAATAAATTGAGATACAGCTTTCAAACAAATTTCATTTAAAAGTGCATTTTTTTCTACATACGACGGTGTAAACATTTAAAATGTGGGATGTTTAGAAGTTTAAAAATTTGCAGTAGCGAAAATTGCAAAACCGAAATTTCATTTCAAATTTCAAAGTGTTGCCATTCGCAGAATGACGTATGCGTTACGCACAGATATGTTTGTCCTTTATAATATAGATAGCACGATCTTTCAGGATCAAACATTACCCGATTTTCCAGTTGCATATGAAAAGCACGAGATGTCAAGTTAGGAAAAAAATAGCATTTCAGACACTTCTGGCTGTTTTTATTCAACACGGTAGAGATTACCAAAGGTTACATATTGCCATAAGCGTTTGATTCAATAGCACATTTAGACCAGCTACAAAAAAAATTTGTTTTTACGTCAACGTGAAGCCATTCACGAGAAAAGAATCAAATCGATGTTCAAAAAGAAGCATAAAATTAACAAGTGAATGAGATCTCTAAAGCACCTCATTTCATTTTACAAGAGATTCAGCCAATGAAATAGTATGGTATACTTCCTCCAATCAGAAAATGCTTTTCAGGTGAGATTACAAGCGGAGGAAAAATTTTCCCAGGTAGAAAAATTCTCCCGGCTATGTGCTTTAAAATATTACAATATCTTTGGTCAAAATACTCTCCAATGAAATAGCACCTCTGTTGCTGAAAGTTAGCTTTTTACGATGGAGCATAATAATAATTGTAATTTAGATCTCTAATAACTATAATCACTGCACAATAAATAAATGAATTTATAAGAAAAAAATAAATAAATAAACAAAGAATTCGCTTGTGCGTTGTTCCGTTTCGGGATCAATATATATGGTATTATAATATAAATTATGTGTTAAAGCTACCGTATTTTATGGAAGAAACACCGCACTCCTCAAATTGGCCTGAATAAGCTTAAAAATATCATAATCGCCGCACCCGTTGTAAACGCCGCATCCATCGGAACGCTACTTTTATCGACAGCGTCACATTTACCTAACTTTAATCAAAGTTTTCTGAGCAGTGTAGGATGCCTCGTTTTTAATATCTTAAGATGTCTGAAGTTTTATTTAAAATATTTAAATCCGATTTTAAATATTTTTACGAATTTTTAAATTAAGGAAGCTCGGTTGATATTTAAAAAAATCGTAAACGCCGCGGCGTTTCTTCCATAAAATACGGTAATTAAAATCTGTAAAATTTTACTACGAAGAGCAGAGGTAATAAATAAACAAAAAATAAAATAAAATAAATAAGGATGATTTCTTCTATGATTTTCTCGGAATTTCTCAAACACACAGGGTTGTATAGAAAAATGCCAAAATAGTCTAAATTTTCTTTTGTTAATATAGCTTCCTCCCGTTCAGTTCATTTCCTTTGTATGCTAAGATTACCTTAGGGGCAAATTTTATCTCTTCAAGTTTTTTGCGTAACCAATGTTTTAAATAGAGATCTTTACATTACAAAAAAATTAAGATTGGTTAAATTTCGTTGGGTTAATTTTCAGAATTTAAAAGGTTTTTTTTTTTTTTTTTTTTTTTTTCCCATTAATGGTGAGAGTTTGCAAACGTATATTCGTTTATAAAATCTTTATATACTTTAGAAAATAATAATAATAAGAAGAAGAAGGAATTTAAAGAAAAAAAAATGGAAAATCCATCATTTTAAATATTTTTTAAACATGGGTATCTTTGAAGCCATTTGTTCCCAAACACCTCCGTTTACTTCAAGATACTTTCAAAAGAGTATTTTAACGTATAATTATTATAAATCTACATATATAAAAGCCGTTCTCTGTGTGTATGTCCATTATACAAATCTTCAATTTTTGACGGATTTGCACGAAACTTCATTTGCATAGGCTTTAGAACGTGGAAAAGAGCACTGACTACTTTAAAAAATCATCAGAACACTATTTATCCCTTTTTTCTACCAACTTCCATAATTTAACATTACAGAAATATCTCTTTTTACATTTCTAATTAAATCGTTTCTTTCCGGTTGCCACAACCTAAAAAATAGTGCAATAATAATAAAAAAAAAAATGATAACACGTGTACTTTCTTTTTATAAGATAATAAAAATTCAGTCTCAATCGTTATAATTTTGCATTTCCGAAATTGTTGTCATTCAATCAGAAAATGTACATTATTCATAAATAAAATAAAAACTTTACCTAAACGTGTGTTCAAATGAGTAGTATCTTCATTTAAAATTTTTTAAGTTAAAAAATCTATTTTAATACATGCGTTTAAATTTCAAGAAAACAATTTAGGAAAAAAAAAAATTCGTTTGGTAGATATGACGTCAATATCTAATATAAACTGACATCACTCTCTAATTATATTTTATTCTGAGGGGGAACTCTTGATCTTCTGAAATTAATCCATATTATTATCATCCATTGAACAAAAAATTCTGTTTTCTTTGCCATCAGTTTCCATTGCGACAGGATAATATGTTGGATAACAGAAGAACGGGAAGTCACCCCCTATGACGTCTAGAAGGTCATTTAGAATGACCAATAAGCATTGGTTATCCCACCCCACGCTAAGACGTCTCTTCTAACTTGAAATATTTGAGTGTCTTGTCTCTTGTGTACTGTTGAAAATGGCAGTTCGTTCAATAAAGCAATTCATCCAATTGAAAAAGAATAATATATAAAGAATTTTTAACAGAAAATTAAGAATCATTTTCACAATTGGAACCCGCGACACACACCTTTGACATCAGAACCGCTTTCTTCAATGATTATGATTTACAGCTCGAATACAAGAAAACAAACATAGCAAAAGGTATGTTTTCCTCCTTCTTTGAAATATGTAACAATGTTTTTCCGAAACGTAACAATATGTATGAAAAATACTTCCTATTTGCTAAAAATCTTAATTAAGCAATACTATTTATTATTATTATTTTATAATGTATGATTTACTTAAATTATTAGTATTATTTTATACTTCATTTATTTATGCACATTAGTAACTTAGTTGATCTAATTCTGTTAATAGCTGGAGATTACTTTTTGATCGGTTGTTTATTTTTAAGTTAAATAAATAATCTTAAGTTTATGATTAGTTTACAAATCTTGAATTTTTACATAGCTGTAGAATGATTACTTATTATATGTAACTTTTTTATGACTAAGAGTTTAATTTTACTTCATATGTATTAGTTCCAGAAATTTTGATTGAGATTTTAAATTAATTTTGTCATCAATTGACATACGTGATTAGTTTTGGAGTGATAGTTTTAATAATAAACACGGAGTAGCTGCATTAATTATTATAGTTATAGATAACAGATATTTTCATTTAACATTAACCAGAATAATATTTATTAGATCTGACGCTGTTCGTATATTTTTATTGTTTAAATTTATCACATTTCCTACTATTTACTATGCTGTTTAAAATGGAGTGGTTGATATTTTGTTTAATCGTTCCATATGTTGATTCTGAAGATTTTTTTTTTTTTTTTTTTTTTTTTTTTTTTTTTTTTTTTTTTTTAGTACAATCTTAGAGTTACCTGTAGTGGTTAAGTTAAAATTTGTAAATTTTATTCACTCCATTTAATGAAATAAATTTTGAGCTACAACTGAATTTTGAAAATAATTCCTATTTAAGCTTTAACCATTCATTTTATAGAATCAGCAAGTTTAATTTTGTTTAACATTTTAATTTAAATTATATTGTAATATTTTGTCTTATTTAGTTGATGATCATTTACTTTATACGGAAAAACATTGTAAATTGTTAAGAATTATGAAAACTCATTTTATCACTTTAGCTGAAATGAAATATATATATATATATTTTTTTTATGGTGATGTTTATATAGATTTTAGTGGCTCTTCTTTTTCATTTCTCATCTTTGCTCATAGCTGTCAACTTTTGCACATTTATATATACAAAGCTTTCTATTCGAAAAAAATTATAAAAATTGGCAGGCTATTATTTACATAATTAACCAAAGTCACTAATTTAACCTAATCAATTTTCAAAAATATTGCATGAATAAATATTAAAGTTATTTTAATTACAAATCACATTCAATACATATATTTATTTTATTAATAAATATTTTTATGGGGGAGGGGGGAGTTACCTTATATCGTATATATTTTTTTTATTATTCTGAAGGGTGGGGGGGGGGGGGAGTTTAAGATACCTTCTTTCACTTATTCCAGTCTTTAATGTACTTGATTTACAAATCTATATAAATTCAACTGTTTAAATATTTTATTGCGAGTAAGCTATTTAAATTAATTTTATAAAAGTTTGGAGGAGAAATTCCTATAAATATTTATTTTTATTAATATAAACAAATCGATCGGTAAATAGAAATTTCCCGTGTACCTAACCTATAATATGCGATTCTTCTGTTAAATAGAACCCCCCCCCCCCCCCCCTCGCCAACAGGAATCGACCTACAGATTTTGACTGTTGGGAAAAGCGTCAATTGTCAACACGAAGTGCCTGTATGACTATGTATTTCTGACGTCTGATAACTCATTCTTTCGTTAACAGATATTTTCTGGAAACAAATAGTTTCTGGCAACTTTTTGCTGCCAGAAAGTTTCTGTTCTTTTACAAAAATATTTTTAACAGTGTACCTATTACATTACAATTCATGAAAGTACAGATACACGAAATTCTACAAAGTTGACAGTTTTTTTCACAGACGAAATGTGTACTACTTAAAAATAAGTGATGAGTATCTAAGAAATGCACATTACTAACAAACTGCTATATTGTTGACTCACGTATCAGAATTTTGAATAAATAAGAATATAATTACATAGTGTATTAATATTGTAACATTTTTCTGTCAATTTGCAGATCACATTTTTTTTTTTCATTGTGAGTTACTCATGTTTTTGATGCTTTTTCCAAATTAAATATTGTAAATCATTGTCTATATATGTCACTGAGTAAACCGTTAAAAAACCACGTAAATGAAATTTTGGTTTGAAGGTGGTTCTCAAATACCCTGCTCAGCAACGCGAAATTTTTTGACACATTTTCTGACCATATGTTTAAACGTAAAGTCATAAAATTGGCATGTCTGACGTATTGAAACGATTTGAAATCGAAATGAGTTTTCCATTTTTGATAAATAAATTACTTACCGAGTAATAATGGACTGTGGTTACGTGACGACCGGCTCTGCTTTTGTCTCACGATGTCCCGTGCGGGAATTTGGTTCAAAACTCCAATTTTCTGAAAGATCTTTTGAATTTATCAAAAAAGACGAAAACGTGCTTCGATTTCATAGTTTCTGAACAACAAAACCTGCCAATTTCATGCATTTCCGATCAAAATTAAATTTAAAATTGTCAGAAAGTAGCCACTTACGATTTGAGAGCAGCCTTAAGGTACATAATGCACTTTTATACACATTCAGAGCATAATGAAAGAATGTATAAAAGTGAAAGCCGTATAGCAGAAAAAATTAAAAACGACGCTTTACTGTATAACATGATCCAGATTTAATTTCTGTCAAAGAATTTGACATGAAATTTGAATGCTGTAAAAAGGCTAATAGGAAACAATCCAAGCATTAAACTAGTAGCCATTATATCATCCCAAAGATGATTCTCAGTCGTGCGAATGCAAGAATGTCTTTCAAACGTTAAATATTTTTTATCAAACAATACAGTTTAATTGAATTTCTAAAAAACTTCTAATTGAGTGATTTATAATTGGCACATACTTAGTTCTTAAAAATAGTAAAAACTTTATAAGATTATTTAAAGAAAATGAAACAACACTGTTTATAAACAAGTGGTAATATTTTATTAAATATTGCTGCTACAGATCTAAATAATATAATTATACACCAAAGTGGTTGTTTACAAATTCCTGAAGCACACATAATTCTTCCTTTCTTTCATTTATATCTGAAATATAACACAGAAGATTAATTGTTATACTAACAAAAACATATCTTTGAAGATTGTAGTTACTTTTTTCTCTAGCGGAGGACGAATTAAAAAAATTAATAATAAACTCATTTATAAATACATTCCATTAAGAAATTGTTCAATTTTTAGTACTCAAAAAAAAAAAAAAAAAAAAAAAAAAAAAAGCGATAAATATGCACACAACTAATGCAGCAAAGTAAATCAATTCACAACTACGTTTATTCTTAGTAGAATTTGTTTTCAGATTATCAATAAATATTCTCGTAAACCACATGGAAAGAAATTTCAGTTACCCTTACCGTTTTCTTCTCTTAAGTTTTCTTTCCAGATTTTTTCCAGCGCAGCCAATACTTCTGGATTATTCATGAGTTTTTCTTCCCAGAACGAGAATTCCTCTTCCGCAATCACATTGTCTAAAAGATAAAAATAAAATAAAATAAACGATAAAATTATGTTTTTAATGATTTATATAATTTATGTAACACACAACAAAAGTATCTCTCTAGCAATTATACTATCAAAAAATAATCAAAATGCGATAAATATGTAAAAAATATATTAATGAAACCGAAAATTTACGTGTCTGTCTGTGTGCTTGGAATTTTAACACATACAGAAGTCTATAATCTTGGTTTGAATTATATGAAGACATGCCCCATTGCACCTGTGCCGCAGATATTCGATTATTGAATTTCATATTGAATATGAGTTTTCTCATTTTCAGACTGAGTTTGCCAGTGACTTTTCATATTTTTAAAAATAACTTTTACGAAAAAAAAAATTGGAGATATTGTTTTAATTAAAAGATTTAGATAGAAAACAATTGTTATTTCAGTCTAAATCTTATATCTGTAAACAGAGCGAATTTTTGGCCCGCTTAAAAGATTAATTATAAAAAACTAGCAAACACCGCGGCTTTGCTCGCGTAATATTTGAAACATGCCAAGTGATATTTATATGTCTAATTTTTATTAAAAGGTACTAACTAAATTTTTATTTTATTAAAAGGTAATATTTTATTTTATTAAAAGGCACTTATTACTTTTAGAAATAATTTAAAAAAATTACTATTTAAAACACAGTTTGATTAAATATCATTATTACACTGCATAAGGCAGAAATGAGACTTAAATTAATAAAACGAAATAAAACTAAATAAATAATAATTTAGAAAATATTTTGAAACTTTTATGCTCAATTCAGTATTCATTTGAAGTTTTGAATTTTTTAAAAACCATCTTCTTACATCTTAAAATTAACCATCATGTCAAATTCCAAGTTCTACCACCTCTCTCAACGTAAAGGGCTATGTTGAAATAGGAATTGTCACCATTAATTTGCCAACATTAATTTTGAAATTGGTTTGTTATTTCCTAATATTCCACAGAAACGTAATTTAGAAAGCTTTTAAAGGCATTTTTTATAGCGTTTGTTGTTCCTGTGAATCCCAGGTGGTAGAATCATCGGTATAAAATATAGCCTGTGTAGGATCAGAGACTGTTACCATTGATTTGCAACTATTACTTTTATATTTGGTTTCTATTTCCTGAAATAGCGTAAAAATCGTAATTTAGGACTTTTTTAGAATGCTTTTCGCACCTCCCCTTCGCTTCACCCCTTTTTAATTCGGATTTATTTTCGACAGTCCTCGAGGGCATTTATATTTTATAAGTAACTACCATGCCATAGAGGTCTGCACGGGCCCGGGCTTGGCCCGAGGCCCGTACCCGGCCCGGCCCGCGGGCCGGGCCGGCGGAATGAAGGCGAATTTTCAAACGGGTCGGGCCGGGCCGGCAGAATTAGGAC
The DNA here is from genome assembly GCA_963932465.1 of Maratus speciosus. Classification (NCBI taxonomy): domain Eukaryota; kingdom Metazoa; phylum Arthropoda; class Arachnida; order Araneae; family Salticidae; genus Maratus; species Maratus speciosus. Next base: position 323,083,244 of record OZ010794.1, read on the forward strand.
AATTTTTTCAACGGGCCGGGCCGGGCCGACAGACAAAATAAGCGGGCCGGGCCGGGCCGGCAAAAAAATTAATCGGGCCTAACGGCCCGATATAAGAATTTAAGCGAAACAGATAAAATACGAGCCGTTTTCAATGAATATGATTTTCTCGAGAAGTATGAATGTGTGTCACGAGCCGATGCGAGTTTAACAACATCAATACAGAAATGTAACACGTCCATTCTAGAGATCGGCATCGTACAGTTACAAAATGTCAGATTCCGAGTTTAATTTTTTTTCAGCAGGCTCGTGCCGGGACGGAACTGGTCTTAATCGATCGGAGGATGCGTAGGACGTAGGACAGCCATTGTGTTTTGTAGTATTAATAGTGATAATGAACTTCTCTTAACAGTATCTTTGGAAATGTACCTTAAGGTGGTTCTCATATTCACTGCTCAACAATGCGAAGCTTTCAGACACATTTTCTGACAAAATTTTTAACTATAAAGGCATAAAATTGACAGGCCTGCCTATTGAAGGCATTTGGAAACGAATAGCTTTTTCCATATTTGATAAATTACTTACATAGATAACAGAGATTCATGTCACGTGACTGTACATTTTTCTCCTTTCCTGTGCTTTCGCTTCCGAAAATTCGATTCAAAACGCTAACTTTGACAGTATTTTCAGAAAGATATATTGCTTTTATCTATGAAAAAAAAAACGACATGTACATAGCTTCTGAATAAGAATACCTGCCAATCTTACGCGTTTCCGAAAAGAAAAGAATTCATAAATGTGTCGAAATGTAGCTCCTTTGGATTTGAGAAAAGCCTTAAAAATGAGCGGAATATTTTCACAAATCTACTTTTTATTATACAGCTTCAAAAGTTATCATGTTTTTAATCCTTTATTCTGAACTACATTAATCTTTTAATGAATCCTTATTTCCATTTTGAAATGTCTGTAGACACGATGACTAAAACACTGTAAGTAATCGTTAGTATTTACTATTGTGTGTTTTCTGTTTTGCGAGCATCATAGTAATGTAAATTATACTGTAAAATTTTCCCATAAATATGTATGTAGAGTTGTATGTTGCATTAAAAGAATCTTAATTGTATGTTGAGAAAAAATGGATTTTTTTTTTTTTTTTTTTTTTTGTAGAAATTGTGTCGGGTCGGGCCGGGCCGGAACGGGCCTGTTTTCACTGATTTTTGTACGGGCCGGGCCTGGCCGAGAACTGTAAAAATGCAAACGGGCCGGGCCGGGCTCGGGCCGAACTTCCAATTTTTACACCGGGCCGGGCCGGGCCAAGATAGCTTTCGTTCGGGCCGGGCTGGGCCCGGGCCTGAAAATTCCGGCCCGTGCAGACCTCTACCATGCCATATTTAAAGTTTCTAGACTTTTCAGTATCACAGAAATCGCAATTTAGAAAGTTTTTAGCTACTGCAACCCTCTGGTGGTACTGGCACAGACATAAAATATAGCTTATGTTTGAGCAGGTTCTATCACCAAAAATTTGTTATCATTATTTTTTTAATCGGTTTCGTATTTGAAAAGACTACATAAAAATTGTAATTTATAACGCTTTTCGCTCACTTCATCTTTTTAAATTTGAAATTTTCTTTCGACAGTTCATAGGAAGCAGTTTCATCTTGTAAGTAAATAACATGCCATACTTCAAAGTGTTAGACCCTTTAGTTATGCAAAAAACGCAAATTAGAACATGTTTTGCTTTTTCAACCCTCAGATGGTAGTGACAGCAACATAAAATATAACCTATGTTATAGCAGGGACTGTCACCATCAATTTGCAACCATTACATTTTAAATAGGTTCGGTATTTCCTAAGATTGAGTATAAATCGCAATTTAGAAAGTTTTTAGAACGCTTTTCGCGTATTTTCACCCCTTTTTAAAATTTCCAATTTTTTCGAAACTGTTCTTAAAGATCATTTATATCTAATAAATATGTACCTTGCCTAATTTTAAGTTGCTAGCCCCTACCGATCACAAAAATCGAAATTTGGAACGCTTTTTTGCTCCTGCAACGTCTAGGTGATAGTGATACCGACTTAAAATAGCGTCTATGTTAGAGCAGAGGCTGTCAGCATCAATTTCTTAACATTACTTTTGAAATCAGTTTGATTCTTCCTGAGATATTGGTGACGAATTAGCATTTAGAACGTTTTTAGAACGCTTTTCGCTCATTTTTCTCCTGCATCTCCTCTGGGTTAGTGGAAACATATATAAAATATAGCCTATCTTAGAGCAAGATCTGTCACCATCATTTTAACACCATTATATTTGAAATCGGTTCAGTATTTCCTGAGATTGCATAGAAATTGCAATTTAGAACGTTTTTTACAACGTTTTTTGCGCATTTTGACCCCCCCCCCTTTTGAATTTTGATTTTCTGAGGAAATGTCCTTAGAGATCACTGATATCTTATAACTAACTACCATTCCAAATTTCATGTTTCTAGGTCCTTCCGTAACGTAAAAACCGCAATTTAGAACGTTTTTCTCCTGCAGCCCCTTTGGGGTAGTGTCACCGACATAAAACATAGCCTATGTTGGAGCAAGGATTTTCACCATCATTTTGACGCCATTATTTTTTTTAAATCGGTTTGGTATTTCCTGAGATTGTGTAGAAACTACCATTTAGAACGTTTTTTAGAACGCTTTTCGCGCATTTTCACCCCTTTTAAATTTCGAATTGTTTAAGAACTGTTCTTAGAAATCCTTTATATATAATAAGTAGCTGATACTTAAAATTTCATATTTCTAGGCTCATCAGTAACACATAAATCGCATTTTTAGAACGTTTTTTGCTCCTACACCCCCTTTGGGGTTGTGGCACCGACATAAAACATAGCCTATCTTGGAGCAAACGTTGTCACTATCATTTTGACACCAATATTTTTAAAATCGGTTTGGTATTTCCTGAGATTATGTAGAAACTACCATTTAGAACGTTTTTTAGAACGCTTTTTGTGCATTTTCACGCCTTTTAAATTTCGAATTGTTTAAGAACTGTTCTTAGACACCATTTATATCTTATAAGTAACTAATATTCCAAATTTCATATTTCTAGGCCCTTAAGTAACGCAAAAATTGCATTTTTAGAACGTTTTTTGCTCCTGCACCCCCTTTGGGGTAGTGGCACCGACATAAGATATAACCTATGTTCTAAGTTGGGGAAACACCATCATTTTGATACCATTACATTTGGAATCGGTTCGGTAGTTCCTGAGCTTATCTCCGACAAATAAACAATTTTTACCTCTTTATAATAGGAGTATGATGACTAGCAAACCCCGCGGCTTTGCTCGCGTAATATTTGAAAAATGCCAAGTGATATTTATATGTCTAATTTTTATTAAAATTATTTTATTAAAAGGTAATATTTTATTTTATTAAAAGGATTTTTTTTATTAAAAGGTACTTATTACTTTTAGAAATAATTCAAAAATTACTATTTAAAACACAGTTTGATTAAACATCATTATTACACTGCATTAGACAGAAATGAGACTTGAATTAATAAAATGAAAGAAAACTAAATAAATGATAATTTAGAAAATATTTTGAAACTTTTATGCTCAATTAATAGGCTCATTTCAGTATTCATTTGAAGTTTTGAATTTTTTAGAAACCATCTTCTTACATCTTAAAATTAACCATCATGTCAAATCCCAAGTCCTACCACTTCTCTCAACATAAAGGGCTATGTTGAAACAGGAAATGTCACCATTAATTTGCCAACATTAATTTTGAAATCGGTTTGTTATTTCCTAAGATTCCACAGAAACGTAATTTAAAGAGCTTTTAAAGGCCTTTTTTAGGATGTTTGTTGTTCCTGTGAACCCCAGGTGGTAGAATCACCGGCATAAAATATCGCCTGTGTAGGATCAGAGACTGTTACTATTGATTCGCAACTATTACTTTTATAATCGGTTTATATTCCCTGAAATTGAATAAAATCGCAATTTAGAACTTTTTTAGAATGCTTTTCGCACCTCCCCTTCACGCCTTTTTAATTCGAATTTATTTTCTACGCTCCTTCGAGGGCATTTATATTTTATAAGTAACTAACATGCCATATTTAAAGTTTCTAGCCTTTTCCGTATCACAGAAATCGCAATTTAGAAAGTTTTTAGCTCCTGCAACCCTCTGGTGGTAGTGGAACAGGCATAAAATATAGCTTAAGTTTGAGCAGGTTCTATCACCAACAATTTGTCATCATTATTTTTCTAATTGGCTTGGTAATTTATAAGTTTGCTTAAAAATTGTAATTTATAACGCTTTTCACTCACTTCATCTTTTTAAATTTGGAATTTTCTTTCGACTGTTCTTAGAAAGCAGTTGCATCTTGTCAGTAAATACCACTCCATACTTCAAAGTGTTAGACTGCTCAGTTGTGCAAAAAACGCAAATTAGAACATGTTTTGCTTTTGCAACCCTCAGATGGTAGTGACAGCAACATAAAATATAACCTATGTTATAGCAGGGACTGTCACCATTGATTTGCAACCATTACGTTTGAAATAGCTTTGGTATTTCCTTAGATTGAGTAGAAAACGCAATTTAGAACGTTTTTAGGACGCTTTCGCGCGTTTTCACCCGTTTTTAAATTTCCAATTTTTTCGAAACTGTTCTTAAAGATAATTTATATCTAATAAATGTGCACCTTGCCTAATTTTAAGTTGCTAGCCCCTACCGATCACAAAAATCGAAATTTAGAACGCTTTTTTGCTCCTGCAACGTCTTGGTGATAGTGATACTGACATAAAATAGCATGTATGTTAGAGAAGAGGCTGTCAGCATAAATTTCCTTCCATTACGTTTGAAATCAGGTTCATTCTTCCTGAGATATTGCCGACAAATCGGCATTTAGAACGTTTTTAGAACGCGTTTCGCGCATTTTGCTCCTGCATTTCCTCTGGGGTAGTGGAAACAGATATAAAATATAGCCTATCTTAGAGCAAGATCTGTCACCATCATTTTTACACCATTATATTAGAAAACGGTTCAGTACTTCCTAAGATTGCATAGAAATCGCAATTTAGAATGTTCTTTACAGCGCTTTTTGCGCATTTTGACCCCCTTTTAAATTTCGATTTTTTTAGGAAATGTCCTTAGAGATCATTGATATCTTATAACAAACTACCATTCCAAATTTCACGATTCTAGGCCCTTCCTAGGCTTTAACGCAAAAGCAGCAATTTAGAAGGTTTTTCTCCTGCAGCCCCTTTGGGGTAGTGGCACCGACATAAAACATCGCCTACACTGTCGCCAAACATCGCCTACTTCTATAATCCTTTGTTATCTGTTTAAACAAGCAATCAAGATTGCCCCTACTTGGAACAGCTAAGAAAGGATTAAGCCAGATAAAAATGCAGGGAGCCTGGAATTTGACAGTTAATAAAACCCAGAAATAAAGAAGTAAATTTTCTCACGAAGATAATTATAAGGGAATTGTATTCAATAAAGACAGATAGATGACAGGTCCGCGAAAGCTGGCAATTCATTTTAATATTAAAGTTAAATTTGTTTTTCGTAATTATTTAGAAGAGCATACTTATGGTCATAAATAAAAAATATACGCCTGTTATACGTTAGGCCTTTTTTTTTTTTTCTTTCTTTAACAGAGAGTTTGTGACAGTGAGAGATAGTTAATGGGTTAGTCTACTGTTTTGTAAAATGTCAGTTATTGAAAAGAGTCTTTAAAAAAATTTAAATTGTCTTAGCTTAAAATAATATTAAAACGTTTGACAAAATTTTGTCGAAATTACACTATATTATTCATGCTTTCGTTTTGAAATGATCATATGAATGGATCATAAAAAATATTATAAAACTAAACTTAGAATTGCTGCAATATTTGATGTCATCATCTATTTAAAGAAATACGTTGAATTATATCTTGAAGGATTTAACTGGATAAGTATGATGAAATAATACTTCAATCCTAGGAAATCTATGTGGAAGCTTTTGTTATAATATCAGTATACATGCAATTACGCTTGAACTGCATTTTTAGATTCAGACCTCGTAATAAAATATGTTAGTACTATATTTGCAAGTTTCATGAACAAAGAATATAGCTGAGAATTCAGGAAAAACAATCGCAAATAATGCATACATTTTTTTTTTTTTTTTTTTTACAGTTTTAGATCTTAAAATTGGGGTGCAGATTGTAGATAGAATATTTCCTACAACTATACAGAACCATACATAATTTCACTGTCACTGAATATATCACGTAGATAATGTTATAATGTTGTACGAAGACGTATACAATAAGTTAATGCAGTATTACTGGCAGTCGGTTGTGTATTGTGAAAAAAATGCAAAGTAACACAGTTCGATTCCAAAACGCTTCCTTGGTGGCTTTCCAGTTTTTTATATTTCCGTTAAAAAATGTGTTTGTAAATACGTCAAAACGTTTTGCGCTTGTTGAGCAGAGCAGTTGAGAACAGCCTTAAGGCTATGGTTTTTTTTTCAGGTATAGTGAATTATGATAACTAACATTTTACAGGCCGATTCTAGATACAGATACATATTTAAAAAATTTATAGTATGTATGTATTTATGGCCTTTGTCTAGCGTGTTATCAGTTTTAACAAATTGATTTAAATCAGCGATTAAATAATGATTTTATTCAATTGATTTTTTTTTATAATTTTTGATTAAAATCATAAATTTCCTCAAAATTGCTTAAAATGACATAAAAAAGTATTAAAATCTAAGATGAACATAATTTAGAAAGTTTCTACAGGTATTTTGACTTATGTATAAACAAACAAACAAAAAAAAGCTTTAAATAATTATTTCTAAGCTGAGCATTGTAAAAATTTAAATACAATAAGATTCTCTGAAACATTTGTTTTTATCTGACATAAAAATTCTTTAATTTAAATACTAAATTTAAATTTTTATTTAAATAATAATTTACGAAATATTTAATTAAATAATAATTTGAAATGTCATAATTTCCTTTGAGTAATCAAATTATTCATTCTTTTATGTAAAATAAGCATAGGAAGTAGTATAATAAATTTCTGTAAGTAAAAGAATAAAATAGCCAGAATCTTATTTTCCCATATTAATTTTGCAATAATCAATTTATAGGAAATATTGGAGCTAAATAAGAATGACATCTTCTCAACGCCTGTACTATTTCCGTATTTAAACAGAAGTTTTCCCGCGTAAACGCCAAAAAAGCGGAAATTTTTCTATAATGTACCAGGAGAAAGTTCCTTTACAAAAACGGAAATAGTACTGGCGTCTCGATTGCCAGTTGTATTTCCTTATTTTAGTCTGTTTTTTTTTTTTTTTAATATAGTGTATATATATATTATATAATATACTAGCAAACCCCGCGGCTTTGCTCGCGTAATATTTGAAATATGCCAAGTGATATTTATATGTCTAATTTTTATTAAAAGATACTAACTAAATTTTTACTTATTACTTTTAAGAATAATTCAAAAATTACTATTTAAAACACAGTTTGATTAAACATCATTATCACACTGCATTAGGCAGAAATGAGACTTAAATTAATAAAACTAAATAAATGATAATTTAGAAAATATTTTGAAACCTTTATGCTCATTTAATACGCCCATTTCAGTATTCATTTGAAGTTTTGAATTTTTTAGAAACCATCTTCTTACATCTTAAAATTAACTATCATGTCAAATTCCAAGTCCTACCATCTCTCTCAACAGAAAGGGCAATGTTGAATTGGGAACTATCACCATTAATTTGCCAACACTAATTTTGAAATCGGTTTGTTATTTCCTAATAATCCACAGAAACATAATTTAAAAAGCTTTTAAATCCCTTTTTTAGAACGTTTGTTGTTTCTGTGAACCCCAGGTGGTAGAATCACCGGCATAAAATATAGCCAGCGTAGGATCAGAGACTGTTATCATTGATTCGCAACTATTACTATTATAATCGGTTTACATTCCCTGAAATTGCATAGATATCGTAATTTAGGACTTTTTTAAAATGCTTTTCACACCTCCCCTTCGCTTCACCCCTTTTTAACTCGAATTTATTTTCGACAGTCCTTCGAGGGTATTTATATTTTATAAGTAACTACCATGCCATATTTAAAGTTTCTAGCCTTTTCAGTATCACAGAAATCACAATTTAGAAAGTTTTTAGCTCCTGCAAAACTCTGGTGGTAGTGGCACAGGTATAAAATATAGCTTATGTTGGAGCAGGTTCTAACACCAACAATTTGTCATCATTATTTTTTTAATCGGTTTCGTATTTGATAAGATTGCATAAAAATTGTAATTTATAACGCTTTTCGCTTATTTCATCTTTTTAAATTTGGAATTTTCTTTCGACTGTTCTTAGAAAGCAGTTGCATCTTGTAAGTAAATACCATGCCATACTTCAAAGTGTTAGACCCCTCATTTGTGCGAAAAACGCAAATTAGAACATGTTTTGCTTTTGCAACCCTCAGATGGTAGTGACAGCAACATAAAATATAACCTATGTTATAGCAGGGTCTGTCACCATTGATTTGCAACCATTACTTTTGAAACAGCTTTCGTATTTACTTAGATTGAGTAGAAATCGCAATTTAGAACGTTTTTAGAACGCTTTTCGCGCATTTTCACCCCTTTTTAAATTTCTAATTTTTTCGAAACTGTTCTTAAAGTTCATTATATCTAATAAATATGTACCTTGTCCAATTTCAAGTTGCTAGCTCGTACCGATCGCAAAAATCGAAATTTAGAACGGTTTTTTGCTCCTGCAACGTCTAGGTGATAGTGATACCGACATAAAATAGCGTCTATTTTAGAGCAGAGTCTGTCAGCATCAATTTCCTGCCATTTCGTTTGAAATCAGTTTGATTCTTCCTGAGATATCGCTGACAAATCGGCATTTAGAACGTTTTTAGAACGCTTTTCGCGCATTTTGCTCCTGCATCTCCTCTGGGGCAGTGGAAACAGATATAAAATATAGCCTAACTTAGAGCGAGATCTGTCAGCATAATTTTTACACCATTAAATTTGAAATCGGTTCAGTACTTGCTAAGATTTCATAGAAATCACAATTTAGAACGTTTTTTACTACAATTTCTGCGCATTTTGACTCCCTTTTAAATTTCGATTTATTTAGGAAATGCCCTTAGAGATCATTGATATGTTATAACTAACTACCATTCAAAATTTCACGATTCTAGGCCCTTCCACAACGCAAAATCCGCAATTTAGAACGTTTTTTCCCTGCACCCCCTTTGGGATAGTGTCACCGACATAAAGCATAGCCTATGTTGGAGAAAGGGTTGTCACCGTCATTTTGACACCATTATTTTTTAAATCGGTTTGGTATTTCCTGAGATTGTGTAGAAACCACCATTAGAACGTTTTTTAGAACGCTTTTCGCGCATTTTCACCCCTTTCAAATTTCGAATTATTTAAGAACTGTTAATAGAAATCCTTTATATCTCATAAGTAGCTAATATTTCAAATTTCATATTTCTAGGCCCTTCGGTAACGCAAAAATCGCATTTTTAGAACGTTTTTTGCTCCTGCACCCCCTTTCGGGTAGTGGCACCGACATAAAACATAGCCTATGTTGGAGCAAGCGTTGTCACCGTCATTTTGACACCATTATTTTTTAAATCGATTTGGTATTTCCTGGGATTGTGTGGAAACCACCATTTAGAACGTTTTTTAGAACGATTTTCGCGCATTTTCACCCCTTTCAAAATTCAAATTGTTTAAGAACTGTTCTTAGAAATCCTTTATATCTAATAAGTAGCCAATATTTCAAATTTCATATTTCTAGGCATTCAGTAACACATAAATCGCATTTTTAGAACGTTTTTTGCTCCTGCACCCCTTTTGGGGTAGTGTCACCGACATAAAACATAGCCTTTGGAGCAAGCGTTGTCACCATCATTTTGACACCAGTATTTTTAAAATCGGTCTGATATTTCCTGAGATTGTGTAGAAACTACCATTTAGAACGTTTTTTAGAACGCTTTTTGTGCATTTTCACACCTTTCAAATTTCGAATTGTTTAAGAACTGTTCTTAGACATAATTTATATCGTATAAGTAACTAATATTCAAAATTTTATATTTCTAGGCCCTTCAGTAACGCTAAAATCGCATTTTTAGAACGTTTTTCGTTCCTACACCCCCTTCGGGGTAGTGGCACCGACATAAGATATAGCCTATGTTCTAATTTGGACTGACACCATCATTTTGATACCATTACTTTTGGAATCGATTCGGTAGTTCCAGAGCTTACCTCCGACAAATAAACAATTTTTTCCTTTTTATAATAGGAGTATAGACTAGCAAACCCCGCGGCTTTGCTCGCGTAATATTTGAAATATGCCAAGTGATATTTATATGTCTAATTTTTATCAAAAGGTACTAACTAAATTTTTATTTTATTAAAAGGTTATATTTTATTTTATTAAAAGGTACTTATTACTTTTAGGAATAATTCAAAAATTACTATTTAAAACACAGTTTGACTAAACATCATTATTACACTGTATTAGGCAGAAATGAGACTTAAATTAATAAAATGAAATAAAACTAAATAAATGATAATTTAGAAAATATTTTGAAACTTTTATGCTCAATTAATACGCTCATTTCAGTATTCATTTGAAGTTTTGAATTTTTTAGAAACCATCTTCTTACATCTTAAAATTAACCATCATGTCGAATTCCAAGTCCTACCACCTCTCTCAACATAAAGGGCTATGTTGAAACAGGAACTGTCACCATTAATTTGCCAACATTAATTTTGAAATCGGTTTGTTATTTCCTAATATTCCACAGAAACGTAATTTAAAAAGCTTTTAAAGCCCTTTTTTAGAACGTTTGTTTTTCCTGTGAACCCCAGGTGGTAGAATCAACGGCATAAAATATAGCCTGTGTAGGATCAGAGACTGTTACCACTGATTCGCAACTATTACTTTTATAATCGGTTTATATTCCTTGAAATTGCATAGAATCGTAATTTAGAACTTTTTAGAATGCTTTTCGCACCTCCCCTTCGCTTCACCCCTTTTTAATTCGAATTTATTTTCGACGTTCCTTCGATGGCATTTATATTTTATAAGTAACTACCATGTCATATTTAAAGTTTCTAGCCTTTTCAGTATCACAGAAATCGCAATTTAGAAAGTTTTTAGCTCCTGCAAACCTCTGGTGGTAGTGGAACAGACATAAAATATAGCTTATGTTTGAGCAGGTTCTATCACCAAAATTTGACATCATTATTTTTTTAATCGGTTTGGTAATTTATAAGTTTGCTTAAAAATTGTAATTTATAACGCTTTTTACCCACTTCATTTTTTTAAAATTTAGAATTTTCTTTCGACTGTTCTTAGAAAGCAGTTGCATCTTGTAAGTAAATACCATGCCTTACTTCAAAGTGTTAGACCCCTCAGTTGTGCAAAAAATGCAAATTATAACATGTTTTGCTTTTGCAATCCTCAGATGGTAGTGACAGCAACATAAAATATAACCTATGTTATAGCAGGGACTGTCACCATTGATTTGCAACCATTACTTTTGAAATAGCTTTGGTATTTCCTTAGATTGAGTAGAAATCGCGATTTAGAACGTTTTTAGGACGCTTTTCGCGCATTTTCACCCCTTTTTAAAATTCCAATTTTTTCGAAACTGTTCTTAAAGATCATTTATAGCTAATAAATATGTACCTTGCCTAATTTTAAGTTGCTAGCCCCTACCGATCACAAAAATCGAAATTTAGAACGCTTTTTTGCTCCTGCAACGTCTTGGTGATAGTGATACCGACATAAAATAGCGTCTATGTTAGAGCAGAGACTGTCAGCATCAATTTCCTACCATTACGTTTGAAATCAGATTCATTCTTCCTGAGATATTGCCGACAAATCGGCATCTAGGACGTTTTTAGAACGCTTTTCGCGAATTTTGCTCCTGCATCTCCTCTGGGTTAGTGGAATCAGATATAAAATATAGCCTATCTTGGAGCAAGATCTGTCACCATCATTTTTACACCATTATATTTGAAATCGGTTCAGTACTTCCTGAGATTGCATAAAAATCGCAATTTAGAAAGTTTTTTATAACGCTTTTTGCGCATTTTGACCCCCTTTTAAATTTCAATTTTTTTAGGAAATGTCCTTAGAGATCATTGATATCTTATAACTAACTACCATTCCAAATTTCACGATTCTAGGCCCTTCCGTAACGCAAAAACCGCAATTTAGAAAGTTTTTTGCTCCTGCACCCCCTTTGGGGTAGTGGCACCGACATAAAACATCGCCTATGTTAGAGCAAGGGTTTTCACCATCATTTTGACGCCATTATTTTTTAGATCGGTTTGGTATTTCCTGTGATTGTGTAGAAACCACCATTAGAACGTTTTTAGAACGCTTTTCGCGCATTTTCACTCCTTTTAAATTTCGAATTGTTTAAGAACTGTTCTTAGAAATCCTTTATATCTAATAAGTAGCTAATATTTCAAATTTCATATTTCTAGACCCTTCGGTAACGCAAAAATTGGATTTTTAGAACGTTTTTTGATCCTGCACCCCCTTTGGGGTAGTGGCACCGACATAAAACACAGCCTATGTTGGAGCAAGGGTTGTCACCGTCATTTTGACACCATTATTTTTTAAATCGGTTTCGTATTTCCTGAGATTGTGTAGAAACCACCATTTAGAATGTTTTTTAGAACGATTTTCGCGCATTTTCACCACTTTCAAATTTCGAATTGCTTAAGAACTGTTCTTAGAAATCCTTTATATCTAATAAGTAGCTAATATTTCAAATTTCATATTTCTAGGCCTTTCAGTAACATATAAATAGCATTTTTAGAACGTTTTTTGCTCCTGCACCCCCTTTGGGGTAGTGACACCGACATAAAACATAGCCTATCTTGGAGAAAGCGTTGTCACCATGATTTTGACATCAATATTTTTTAAATCGGTTTGGTATTTCCTGAGATTGTGTAGAAACTACTATTTAGAACGTTTTTTAGAACGCTTTTTGTGCATTTTCACCCCTTTTAAATTTCAAATTGTTTAAGAACTGTTCTTAGATGTCATTTATATCTTATAAGTAACTAATATTCAAAATTTCATATTTCTAAGCCCTTCAGTAACGCCAAAATCGCATTTTTAGAACGTTTTTTGCTCCTACACCCCCTTTGGGGTAGTGGCACCGACATAAGATATAGCGTATGTTCTAAGTTGGACTAACACCATCATTTTGATACCATTACTTTTGGAATCGGTTCGGTAGTTCCTGAGCTTATCTCCGACAAATAAACAATTTTTACCTCTTTATAATAGGAGTATAGATAATAATAAATAAATGTAACTTAAAGTTAGAGAAAATAACGTCAACAACTACTTGAGATTTAAAATATTTTTAAACACAAAATTTGCAAATACAAAAGTAAAAAAAAGAAAAAAAACTATGAACTATGGAAATTAAGATCAATTTAAGAAAAAAAAAAGATTAATAAAAATTTAAACGGCTTCACATATTCTTCACACATTCTATGGCTTCACATATTCTATCGTAATCATCTTGTAGTAAAACTCAGTGATTTTTATCAATTTTTAAATACATTTGAAACAGCGTAATGTCATTAAAATACTCTGCAAATGATTTTTCCCCATATACCATAATGTAATGGAATTCTTTTGGGTCCCCTGTAAATGAACTATTAGTCCCACATACTTCATATGCAATACCAAACATGGCTAGGTGACCCTAAATAAGATTTACAAATTGCATGACAATCTGAATATATTTACTGGAGTTAGAGCGTGGACAGACGACCAGACGGACAGACAAACCGAAATTGACACTTTTCAACATTGTTAGAAAGGGTTAAAAAGGTTTTCTTTGCAATTTTAAAGAAAAAAATGAGATCAATAATGCGAAAATTTCATCATTTACTCTTTCCTTTGTCTCTAATCGACAGCAGTAAAAAATGTTTGCTGCCGCTATTAGAGAAATGCCGTTAAAATATAAAGCAAATTAATCTTTCAATAATATTATTTTTTAAATATTTTACAATTAGTACTTTTGAGAGTTATTATGAGACCTTTGGCGAAATTAGGATATCTGAAACGAATATATTACGAAATAATAATTACACAACTGAATGCAAATAAAATAAAATTCCCCCCTTTGTTTTCTTTTCATTTTTTATGAGAAAATTATATCAATAATGCGAAAATGACACCATTTACTCATTCCCCATTTTCATTCGCAGCAAGAAAAATAAATGTTACCGCCATTAGAGAACGCTATTAAAATTTAAAACAATTTAATATTTCAATAACAGTACTACTTTAATATTTTAAATTTAGAAATTTTAAGAGTTATTAATGAGTTTTTTTTGGAACCATGCGAATACGTCATCATAGACATCACGGCAGACATGGAAGTAGAGGTAACGTAAGCTGAAACTCAAATAAAAAATAAATTTACACGTGATTAAAAAAACAAAACTAAACTTTAAAGTCATAATTAGATGATTACGTGTTAAAAGCAGGAAATGTGGAAAATCACGTCATATAACATAAATTTACACGTGAATAATAAAAAAAGTAAGAAAACTTATTAAATTATTAAGTTATTTACACTCGGAGTGCATTCGATGGTGATAAATACGTCATATGTAAAATGCCTAAATATTTAACGTTGTCATATGCAAAATGCCTAAAATAAGTAAATTATTACGCGTGAAAAATTTTTAATGATGAAAATTCGGTGATATTTAAAAAGCTGAAATAATAATATTCCCAAACACTTTTGAATTCAACAATATGTTTACACGTGAATCTTAAAAGTGATATTTTTTTTTTATTAAATTGTCACACGCGAAACGCATTTTAGGTGAAAATTACGTCATATAATAAAAATATACTTAGAAAAAAATTCTTATGGGCAATATTCATGTGGCTATATTGCAAATTTCATTGTGTAAAAGTAATGCAGCTGGTAAATATTTTTATGTATTACATCACTTGATGCTGCATAAATACAGGTAAATGCATGCACAAAATACTTTCGTTTTATTTTGTACGAATTCGATAAATATATGTAAGAAAATTCTTATATCCATATTAATTAAAATAAAAAAATATATTTTTTAAAATAACATGAAAATAAGCATCAGGATGCATCAAAATAAACAAAATAATACATGCGTAAGCTATAACTTTTAATGAAACTATCTAAAACTGGTTCAACGTAAAAGTAAAATTTCAAAACACAGTGATTTATCCCTAAGCCTTAGTGTTTTTTATCCGTAACCGGATAATCTTTTTAAAACATGATACATTGCCATGTTTTTAGAGGCTGCGAAGTGTTAAAGAGGTTTGGCATGCGCATAGCTCACAGGTTACAGAGCCTCTTATTATATATATAAAATTACTTACGATTTTTTTTTATCAAGATTTTACAGAAATGTAATGCGTAATTTCGTATATGCCAGAGTGTTTGTACGTTTTATCGAAAGCGTTAAAAGTATATTTTACGAAAAATCTGAAATTCTTTATTTAATATAAATTATAAAGAGGACAAGTGCTATTTTTTACGTAATAAAAAACTGAAAAAACAGATCCGCAAAAAGAGTTTGCGAAAATAGTGCCGCGGCACGAGGTATATTCATGAGATTAATCTTCGCCAATGCAATTTATTAATTACCGATGTACGATCAACCGATAGAAAAACAAAGAATAGCTTTTTTCAAAAGGATTTTTTTTATTTTTCCGACGGTGCACTTCTTCAAGATTAACATTTGTTTTTTTACAAATAAAGATAAAAGACTTTATACTAAAATGATAGCTTGTAAAATTTTCAAAATAAAGAATTTAGGTATATCAATAAGACATATTTAAATAAAATTTTTCAATGTAACATACTGACTTCTCTTGTAAAATTTTCCTAATAAAATTAAAATAAAGACAAATACTGAAAGCACATAAAATACCGATGGGCAATGCAATATTTAACTAAAGAGCACCAACAAATATGTATTTAATATACACATGTATATTAATAGAATATATTCAATAAAATTTGTTAATACCTTTTTTAAAAATTTTTACGCACATGAATAGTGTGCTAGAAAGTTAATGAAGAATGAAACTCCTTTAGGTGTTATAAGTATATAATAAAACCACTTATAGAAATCATATAATAATAATAATAATAATAATAATAATAATAATAATAATGACGATAATAATAAGGAGAAGCAAATGGTTAGTTAAATTACATAATTTGAATATTATTTAGAGCAGTAGTCGCCAACCTTTTGAACCTCACGGACCCCTAAATCCATAATTTGAACCCTAGTGGGCATCTAATATGTATTTTCTGTGCATAAAATATGAATGCACAAATTGTGAACAAACATAAGGAAACAGCTTGGAAAACTATGCTTTTTGGAAAGTGTTTCTACATCTTTTGTCGATTACCTCAACATTTGTACAAAAATTACCAGAAAAACCAACATCCGGTAATTCGCAATATACTCTCCTTCGCCAATCTCCTTCGATAACTGCACCAATGTGGCAACCCTGGTTTATCAGGCTCCTCGTCGGACGTCACAAAATATGGCAACCCTAAGATTTCTCTGGAGAGAGTTGATGGTTTAAACCGGAGCCGTCGCGAAACAACTTCCTTCTCTTACAGAAGAAAGTTGTTTCGCGACGGCCCCGTTTAAACTCCTTGTTTTGTAAGATGCTTTCTAATTGGAAGCTTATTTTTTTGTAAAAGGCTTTCTTATTGGACAAAGATGAGAATCAAGGAGCATTTTGAATTTGTTTGGAAAAACGTTGATATTGCTGTAATGGATTTTCCTCGTGTTGCAGTCGCGTATTTTTATTATTTGTTTTCTCAATCTCGTATATTTTGAAACAAGTACTTATCTGGATAAATGTTTGACAGGTGAGAATATTCAGTCAGTTATTTTTCTTTTATTTTTACCTGTATTTTTGAGCATTGGTTGAATTATGTACGAAAGAAAGGTTGATTGTTCCAAGCTATGAATGACTAAAAGTGACAGATTGAGTGATGCTTTTGAACGACATCTAGAGCACAAGGTAAAATTATGAATAAAAAAACGGGGGGTTCAGGGGGGCGGTAGCCCCCCTGATTTAAAAAAAAAGGGCCCCTCTGATTAAAAAAAAAAAAAACATTGTTTTGCTCCCATTACTGTTAACAAACGTTCTTTTTAATAATTTGGGTAAGTGAAAGTTTTGTTTATTGGTATATTTAATAAAATGTATTTTAAAATATATGAAATTTATTTTTTTTAATTGTATTTCGAAAAAATTTGAAATTTTATGTATTATTTTACTCAAAAATACAGGTTAAAATAAAAGAAAAATAACTGATCGAATATCTATTCTCACATTTTAAGCATTTGTCTAGATAGGTACTTGTTTCAAAACATACGAGATACGAGAAGAGAAAACAAATAATAATTTTGCGTACTCTCTCCCGGATGTTGTAGCTCCGGGAGTTAGTACGCGAAAATGCGCCAATTTGGCGATTTTTGAAAATTGCGCCAAGAAGGAGAGTAAACTGCGATCGCACCTAATAATCTCTCTATTCTAAAAAAAAGTAACTACCGCTGTCACCGCCGCCGCCGCCGCCGGTTTTGAATTTTTTGTGACTGGAGGTCTTTCTTCGTTAATATTAAGAAAAATAATGCATACAAAAATATGAAAATTGGTGGTTTTATACAGAAATGTTTGATAAACACGCTGAAGCAGACAGTTTTCAAATCGAAGAATTATTTTAAGAGATATTTAATGCTAAAGTTGGACAAAATCGTTCCACTAAAAAAGTTTTATAGCAGCAAAAAGTATACATGGCAGTGTAATCATTTTTAGATCATTTTATGCGTTAGAATTTGCCGGAGTGCAGATTGCATTAATTTTTTTTATTTTGACTCATTTTTTGAGGTTTTATTTCTATTTTAAATTCAAATTTTCAGCATTTCTAGAGATATTTTTTACAGATTTTAGAAAGTGATATTAATTTAAACTGTTGCCAACTGTATAAACAGCGGAAGCAATAATGTTTGCTTCAAAAAAAAAAAAAATATTTATACGTGTAAATAAATTAAAAATTTATTTACACGTGACTATTATAAACAGAAAAAAACCATTTGGAATTAGAATTAAATAATTATGCACAAAAAGCAGGAACTTATTAAAAATTACGTCATAAAAACTATAATTACACGTGAATTTTAAGACAGAAAGGAATTTGTAAAATAATAAATGTATTAACATGCGTTAGAAGTCTTAAATAGGAGAAATTACGTCATATTTACGCCACATTACAGTTATTACATAAAATGAACACAAAATAATATTGCAAAACGGTTTAAATTTAAAAATTGCGCTAGACATTTATTTGATATTTTGAGAGGATACTTTTCAACTGGTATTTTCACGTGAATATTTAACAGAGAAAGAATAGCTTGGTAAAAATTACGTCAGATTAAAAACGATTAATTTAAAATGTCTCATTTAAAAGAACTTTCTTTTCGCTTTGTTAAAAAAATACCAGGATACAAAGACTCTGTTTACTTAATTCCTTTTATATTAGCTTATTTTGAAATGTTGTTACACGTGTCTACGTCATCAAGTTATTTTTATTTCGACGTTTTATTTGTATTTTTATTAATGTTGTACTAATTTATTTGTTCTTTCGTTATTTAAAAAAAAGAAATATGTCAATTTGTGTAATTTGGCGAGTGGTTTGGCGATTTATATAATTTGGCGAAATTGGTCGACGGGATAATCAAGTAGTAACGCAGCGGATTTTGCGTTAAAATTCCCCAATCAAAGAGAAATGAATAGAAATTCGTTTATAGGGAGATCGCCACTGTTTTTTAACCTTCCGTCTACCAGACGGGTCCATTGGACCCGACATGTACATTCAAAATATTTATTCAAACCAGAAATTTCTTCAAAACAAACTAAATGTATAAATCAGACAATAATAAGTTAAATAAACAAATTAAATAGTTTTAAGTAAAAATTCTGGTGTAGAATGTTTTTATAAAACTTGAGTAAAATTTCCGGTAGTTCTAGGGTTAAATTATAATTCACTCTTTCGAAATCTTTTTAAAGCCGATCAAATTAGCGTGCATTTAGAGTCTGCGGTGTCTGGACGGGGGTTGGCGAGCGTAGCTCGTAGGGGCCGAGCCCCCTAGTAATAATAATAATAATAATAATAATAATGACGATAATAATAAGGAGAAGCAAATGGTTAGTTAAATTAATTTGAATATTATTTAGAGCAGTAGCGGCCAACCTTTTGAACCTCACGGACCCCTAAATCCATAATTTGAACTCTAGTGGGCATCTAATATGTATTTTCTGTGCATAAATTATGAATGCACAAATTGTGAACAAACATAAGGGAACAGCTTGGAAAACTATGCTTTTTGGAAAGTGTTTCTACATCTTTTGTCGATTACCTCAACATTTGTACAAAAATTACCAGAAAACATCCATTTTATTAATATAAAACGCATAAAACATATTTAATGTGACAAAATTACAAATATTTATTAAATTATAAGAAAATCATAAATATAGATATTTCATCATAACAAAAATCTTTAAAACTTGTTTAATTGTAACAAATTTAGTTTAATTACTTCGAAATTATCGAGGCTTGTGTACACATATTTTTATTGTGAAAAATATTCTTGTACCTTCGAAATAAGTTCATGGATTGTTGGATCCAATGATGTTATATCACGACAATTTTAAATCCAAAGCTGATGCTTGTACCGACTTATGGGGCAAGATGAAAATGTGTTTATTGTGCTAATATAAACTAAATCAAAAATGTCAATCAACAATAAATTTTAAAACTTCTCAGATTACTATTATTTTATTATTAACATATAAATGCCAATAATTTCCAGATTTTATTTTATTTTATTATTTATTTATTTTTTGTGGACTACCGTAATTGTTTCGCGGACCACAAGTAGTTCACGGACCACCGGTAGGTGACTTGTTAGAGAACGTGACTTTATTTATTTATTATCTTTTTTTTGTGTGTGAATGGAACTGGGAATAACTGAGTTTCCAGGAACATGAGATGAATGGTGAATAGAGAATTTAACATGTCAAATGCTGTTTATGAGTAGTGCTGCCAGATGTCCCGCATAAATCGGGATTCCAAATGCTCCGGACATCAGTATTTTAAAGTAATTTTCTTCGCATTTTCTAATGGCAAAATTAGCTGCGATTAAAGTCGGCGAAATAAGCTTTAAGAAAGTAGTGGTGCCCAGAGCATTTGGGGCTTTGATTTACGCGGGACCCTGACAGCGCTATTTATGAGATAATTGCAGGACAGATGTTAATCAAGAATTTATTACAAAAACCATTTAGTTTTCCTTATTAAATTACAAACTCATAAAGCACACAATAACTATCTTTCATTATTAGGTTCTTATTTTATGGATTATTAGATTCAAGTTTTATAAAAAAAAAAAAAAAAAAAAAAAAAAAAATTATTTGTAAAAAGCATTACAAAAGAATATATTTAAAAGTTTTCTATTCAAAATTACTGTAGGTGAGGAATTTTTAGGTAACACATAAAACACATTTAAATAAATGTACCAGTAAAAGGAATTAATTTTTTTAAACCTATTAAAGATTGCTCTGTCATAAATATAATTTTTCCTTACTTGATAAATTTGCTGCTTCCTCTACGTTGTTCCTAGTAAAGCTGCAATTTCCATTAGGTACATCTAAAAAATAATAAATAAATAAATAAATAAAGGTACTCTCAGAAAACAAGATTATATATTTTCATTTACAAAATATAAGAATAAATTTAGTAAGTAAAAGTAAATATTTTATTTAGAAATTTATTAGTTTAGTACTTATTCGAGGGTCCTAAATTACAAACTATAAAAGATTGAATTTTTTCTCTTTTTAAATCTATTTTTTTCTGGAAGATAACTCTACGTTTTATAACAAATGCGTTCATTAAAAAAAAAAAAAAAAAAAAAAAAAAAAAAAAAAAAAAAAAAAAAAAGTTCTCTTTACTCTTTCTCTTTTAAAAAACTCTTTTAAAAAGGTTTATAATGCCCTTCTTTGACGCGGGACAACATTTTTTAAGGTATAACATCAGTTTTATTTACTTTCTTATCAGGATGCTCTGACCGTTTTAAAACCCTCCCTCCTCCGTTTAACATAAATTAGAAAAACATGAACGTTAAAATGTTTTTTAAACTCATATCGCGATACCACGTGTTAAACTATGGGAAAAGATATTTCATTGCTTATTAACTAATATAAATATTGACATAAGGTTTTCACCAACAGAAAGTGCACATAAAATTCTGACGTAGTGTGCGTTTTACAAACTGTCTCCTTTAATTTTACGTATTTTTTAATCATTTAATTTAAAGTATTTTTTTAAGAATTTAATTTTGAGTAAAGAATTTAACTACTTTTTAAGAATTTGTATTTTTTTAATTAGAAAATTATCTACAAGTAGAAATTTTATAGTTTACCTTAAAAAAAAAAAAAAAAAAAAAAAAAAAAAAAAAAAAAACTTAAAATTGGAAAGGACTTTCTAAAAAAACCATTATACATCGACAACTTTTTTTCATAACTACCGTATTTTATGGGAGAAAAGCCGCGGCGTTTACGAGTTTAAAAGTTAATTTTTTTTCCAAGTGCGGCGTTTACGACTTTTTTAAATACCAACTGAGTTTCCTTAATTTAAAAATTCATTAAAATACTTAAAATCGGATTTAAATATTTAAAATAAAACTTCAGACATCATAAGATATTAAAAACGAGGCATCCTACACTGCTCAGAAAACTTTGATTAAAGTTAGGTCAATGTGACGCTGTCGACAAAAGTAGCGTTCGGATGGATGCGGCGTTTACAACAGGTACGGCGATTACGATATTTTTAAGCTTATTCAGGCCAATTTGAGGAGTGCGGCGTTTCTTCCATAAAATACGGTATATTAGATACTGACATATCACTTAAAAGTGAAACATGGAATTACAATAAACTATAACATTAAACATAGACTGGATTATTTTTTAATTTACCTGAAGACATCATCGATTCTGTAAAACCTTTGCTTTTACGCCGCTTTCTACGCTTATTTCCACCTGGTAGTATTTCCACATAATTTGTATAAGCTTGAAGTGGTTGGCGGTAGTGAGATTGACATACATCTGCACCAAGAATTTGTTGCAAATATGGCATATTCACTCCCGGATTCGGAGTATACATTCCATTTTGTAAAGGATAATGCGTTTGTTGGTGGGTAACTGAATTACCAGGCTGTGTAGAATACAGAGTGCGCATATTCAGTCGGTTTTCTCCATGCTGAACTACACAAGAAGAAATAAATTTTGGTTGACTAGTATACGGCTGATTTCTTGGCGAACAGAACATTTCGGGATATGCTGGCGGTCTGCAAGATTGTCCTGGATACGGTGGCGGTGTGCAAGGCTGTCCTGTATAGAGTGGTGGTATGCTAAGCTGTCTTGGATAGGGTGGTGGCCGTTGCGGGTAAGGAGGTGGCCCTGAAAAAAAAGTTGAAACTTAGTAATCACATTATTCAAAACAAAATCTACTCAACAATAAAAGTCTAAATCTCTATCTCTATCTTTTTATTTTTTCAGTTATATCATGAACGAGTGGATATCATGATCAAATCTTAAAGATGCTAATATTTTTTTTAATGATGAGAATACTTGGTTTCTTTAAAGTTTTTGAGCACTTTCATGGAAGAAAGAACAATGAGAGTCCTTAGTTTCGTGAGAACATATGCTTGTTTCTTAAAAATTTTATGACAAAATGCACGTTTGGAAGAAAGAATGTGAGAGTTCTTGGATACTTTTTGTGAACTCATTCGGGAAAAATCTTTAAGATAGTTTTTTCTTGATACTTCATGGGTCCTGAGTGTCGATAGTTTGTTTTGAAAATCAATTTCATGCAAGAATTTTGTAACAAAAAAGAATGAGAGTCCTTGTTTTCTAATTAGGTTTGTTTGATTTCTTTAAAGCTCATAAAAATCGCAGGAATTGAACGTATGCTTGGAAGACAGAATGGTGAAATTCCTTAAGTTTTTGAAAATACATGAATTGAACGCTTGGAAGAAAGAATGATGAGAATCCTTGTTTATTAGAAGGTTTGCTTGATTCCTTAAAAGGTTTTGATAAATGGACGGTATATACATGATATACATGATGCATGAAATATATGCATGACAGTAAGGACGATGAGAGTCCTTGGATCAGTCATGAGAACTAATTTAAAAATATTTGTTAGTTAACGAAACAAAGTTTTTGAAAAAAAAAAAGTTAAGTTGAAAAAATTTAGTTAAGAAAAATATTAAGTTAAAAAATTTTAGCTAAGAAAAAAAAATTAAAAGTTAAGAAAAAAGATTAAAATAAGAAAAAAATAAATTACGAAAAAAAATTTAAGTTAAGAAACAAAAATAAGTTAAGAAAAAAAAATACTTTAAGAAAAATATTATAAGGTTGAATGTTTGTAAAATTTGATTGTTTTCTGCTTTAACTCATGAATGAATTCATCCAACCATTTAAGTACTTATCCTGGCAACCATGTGTTTATTCATCACCTAACCAACCAATTTCTTATCATAGCAACCAATTATTCAGAGTATTAACTATTTATTTTATTTTTGCACAATTGCAAAAACTAAACCGATGACATAATCCAAAACTAAGTGACTTATAAAACATTGGATAGTTGAGGCCGATCTGTACAAAGGCCGTTTTTTACTTTTTTGATTTTCATTGCAAATTTTTTATGAGGATGCTTTCACTTTCAAAACCGGTTCCGAAAATGAAAGTATCCTCATTAAAAATACCTGTAAACAAAATTGAAAAAGTAAGAAACGGCCTTTGTACAGATCGACGTAGCCCGTGCAAAAAAAAAAAAAAAAAAAAAAAAAAAAATCATTTAAAAATATTGAAATGCAAACGAGATATCTTTATAAATTTCTTCCATAGGATTAGCATTACCGAGCTGGTCTTTTCACTTGACTGAAGTAGCCTCTTAATTGGATGACTAAAGCACTAGACAGGAAACATTGGAAAAATGTGAGGGAGACCTACATACAACAGTGGATTGTAAACGGTTGTTGTTGATGATGATTTTGATATATATATACATATATATATATAGTATGTATATAGTATATAGAGGAGAATTTCCAAGTACCGGTTAACACTTTTGTTTTCAATCTAAATCATACAATTTTAAAAATTAGTAAAAGAAAAAATGACAGCAGGGTACCTTGACATGTTTTACACGTGTTTAGAGAAAAAAATCAATTTAAAAAGCGTTTTCTGTTTATAAAAAGAAAAATTCCGAAAGTCTTTAAATTTTGAGTTTTGAAAATGGGATCTAAATACCGGCTACCTATGTTTTTTGTTGTTGTTGTTGTTTTTCCAAAAGATCACACAAATAGAGCTAATGACAATTATAAAGCAATTAGAATATTAATTTAATAAATTTTATTGATTAATAACATTTCTTATGCACAAAAATACGTAATTATTAATAAACAAGCATTTTTGTGAAATTTATGAAATTCTTAACGACTATGTCTCATAGTCTTCTTTTCATTATGTTTCTAATTTTTTTTTAACGTGTAAAAAAAAAAAAAAAGCTTGCTGATTGAAATGAGAATTAATTTATCTGAAAAAAAAAAAAATCACAAACATAATATCAACCATTGCATTGGTGCCATCGCTATAGGCCCACGCATCGCATTCCTAACATTGAACCTAGAAACCCCTCCCACACTCTTGTCCGCAGAGAAAGCACCCATGCAGAAAACACAAATTGCATCATCTTCCTCTTTTGGATATCTTCCTTTTCCAATTTTTAAAAATCCAATTTCTGCCCCTTTCACCTGTTTTCCTCCGTCATTTTTCTTCTTTATCTTCAGATTTATTGCAGGCGATTTGGAGAGCTCAACAGTTCTTTTTTATGAAGTGATCCGGTAACCAGTATCGCCCCTGAAGAATTACGACCAGGGTTGTTTTTTTTCATATTGCGAAATTGGAATGGGACTATTTCTGAACCATTTAAATTAATTTATTAATTATGGAATTATTTAAATTATTTTTTCCTCCCCTCAAGCAGAGCAACCGAGAGAGGTCCAAATACCGGCTAGCCGGTATTCGGACCACTTCTATGTTTAAGTTAAAACCGGTCTTACTTATTCATATAATAAAATACCAATAACTTGCACGCGGCAATTAAGAGTTAAATATGTCTAGGAAATAAATTCATCATCAATTCAAGCCAGTATACGATCAGTATATTTTTAAAAAATGAGAAACTGATGTCTGTAAAACTTTTGATGTTTCAGATTACATCGTTTCGACACTTTTTCATTTGCTGTTTGTAAATGACAGACTTCAGCGACGTACTTCTCGTAACTTTCTTCTCTCAATTAATCTTTGAAATTCTGCCTATCGCCGCTAGGCTGTGCTGCGCTCAGTTCTCAGAACACCTTGTCAGGGTTTCCTCTTAGTCCGCACAACTTTGAAGAAAATCTTTTGCTATTTATATACTGCCACGACCGATATGATTACATGATATCGGTCACGCTCTGAGAGGATTGTTTAAATGAAAACCAACTCGTTCAATTAACTAAATTAACAGTTTATTTACGCACTATTTACAAATCACAAAACAATATTTACACTTAAAAACTCGGATGTAGGTGATCCGGTTCAACATTAAATTAAATACAGTAAATGCTGGCTGTGTACTGTTAAACTACGTTATATCACTCTCACTCTACACTCATTAAATTAGTGTTACCGGAGATTATTCTCAAACTCCCAACACATGGGCTCTAAGCTCGGCGAGCTTCACTCAACCCTACGCTCTATCTAAGAGCTATACACAGGAACAACCTACTACTTTGCGTTCTAGGCTCCAACTCACCCTCTCCCAGCAGATGCGACCGCTTCTCTAGCAACCCTCTGCTTTTTTCTCCACGTAAAAACCGGGGTTTCCACCCTGACCACATTCTTATCTCTTTCCCTCGTTCGGGGAATTCTTTTGTCTCCCCATCTCCAACAGACATCTCAAAAGGTCGACAAACCCCTCTCCATCCAAGCTGTACAATTCACCTGCTTGGATCCAGTTTCAGACAAGGAAAGAATGTTACTTTGAAATTTCCAGTACACAGACTATACAATATATAATATAGTAAGACAAAAATAATATAGAACCATAGTTCTAATAGCAGGTTTCTCAGAATCTGACTCACCTAGTAGCCATCATTTGGACCCTTTCCGGTATTTAGACCTTCTCCTCTATACATATATTATATGTCAAATTTTGAACAGCGGATGGTTTTGTGTTCTAGAGGTCATGATCGGCGTAGATCTGTAAATTTTTTTCAGATATTCCAACATAGGGGAGATTGCAATGGGTAGTATTTTTTACGAAATCTACCTAAAAAAAAAAAGCAAATCTATAGATTCCGATCTATATATATATATATATGTATTTACACTCAATTAATCTCTAAACTTATAAACAAAACCGCATTCAAAATTTTGCCTTATAATGCAGGTAACAGTGGAAATATTTTCTCATATCGCAAAATACGACTACGATTTCTAATAAATATGGGGATCCATTAAAGTCTTAACCTTTTTCTAAAAGATCCGCTGGCTTTAACGAAAAATGGATTAAAAGGTAATATTAAGTAGTAACGGAATTATAGCAACTGTCAATTTGAGGCGTTTAAAAATCTTTTGCCTCCCTCCCCTCCCCCACACACAACCCGAAAAAAAAAAGGAATGTCTATAGATTCCCATATTACATTCAATTAATCTCTAAAACTAGGACTTCCCTCAGAGGGATTAGTCTGAGCGATATTACTGAGAATATAGAATTAACAATAACATGTGGAAGCAAAGAAAATGAGATGTTATCTTTAATTGTCCATATACTGCGAAAAATTGAAATGATGAATATAAACGAATTGTAGAATTACAAAATCTTATATATAAATTCGTATACACTGTTTAAAAAAAATGGGAAATCAAACCATTCAAGACAGCCATGCATGGATATAAAATTGAAAGTACGCAATATATTAAAAGTCAAATAGAAAATGAAACACTAATTTACTTATATCGGAATTTTAACTGTATAAAATGATGTCAAGAGCATAATCAGACGCTCCGCACCAATTTGAGTAACTTTAAATGACAAATATATGATGTTTAAAAAGAATGGACTATGCTTTATATGGTGTGTGCTCTCCCGGAATAGTTAATATTGTACAATATCTGTTTTCCACGGATGCAATGAGGTTGTCGATAACATTTAAGGAATTCTCTTCTCAAAATCTAATATAGTATCAAAGTACCGAATACATCAAAAGTGGCATGCAATGCTTCGTTAGAGTGTGTTTTAGATATGCTCGATCGGATTTAAATGATGAGTGTATGCTGGCCATTACATACGCTGTATTGTTTTTTTTTTCAAACATATTCTGCACAAGTTGAGCTGTACTTAGCATGTATTAAATAAAAGAAATCGGCAATGATTACAACATAAAGTATGACACAAGATCTGAATATATCGTCTGCATAACTTTTGAGCTGTCAAAGTGTCATTTGAAGTAATTTACAAATCCATACATATTTATTCAGCAAATCATGCAAGCTAACATACGCCAATATAAAACGGATTACAAAATTTCACCAGAATAAGTTAATATATAAAAAATCTACTAATAATAATTGAGAATATGAGATTATGATAAAATGTCTAGAAAAATGAATCGGATAAGAAATTCATATCACATTTAAAACGGCACTTCCCTCTGTTAGTGGCCTTGGCGAGAGAGAGAAAAGCCTAGAGAAGGAACACTTTAACAAGTACTTTCGGGCAACCTACTCACTGTTTCATACGTCTTTATTCAATATTTACACAATTTATTTAATGCTAGGTGGGTATCTATCAGTTTTGTTGCATTTAAATCGCATGTTTTGCGGAGGAAAGGCAGCATTATGAAATATTTGAAGTTGCTGTACCTAATAATTCCAAATTAATGGTAATTGAGATCGCTTTCCGTTAATTTCATCTTTTTAAATTTTTAATTTTTTAGAAACCATTCATAGAGACAATTGTATATTTTAAAACTAACCCGAAGCAAAATTTCAAGATTTTGGGCTCAGCAGTAGCAGAGAAATAGAAAATTTTTTAAAGTTTTTTGTTTCAGCACTGTTTTTTATAGCGACATTTTTAGAAATTGTTCAATTGCGAGAATTTACGTCATGATAAATACAGCCATGTCAATTTTCATGTTTATATTCCTAACAGTTCCATATTCTTCGTTACTTAGATCATCTTTATCTTTTTCCGCTTTGTTTAGTCTTTCTATTTTTTAGAATTCGTTCTACAACGAGCATTTACATCTTATTAATTACTACCATGCCAAAGTTCTAGTTTCTAACCCCAACAGTATCCCAAAAATTTCAGTATTCCAAATAAATCATAGTTTAGAACCTTTCTAGAAATTTTTACGTTTATCCGTCAAATTGAACCTTTTAGAGAGCGTTCATTACGAGTATTTACATCTTAAAAATAACTACCGCACCAAATTTGAAGTTTCTAACCCAATCAATATCGCAGAAATCACAATTTTAGAACTTTTTTGCTCCTGCAGCGATGTAGGTTCTTGCACTGACATAAAATGTCTTTTTTTCAGAGCAGAGATGGCCACCAACATTTTTTTAAGTTGGCTATGTAGTTTCAGAGATAACACCTCACAAACGTACAAGCATTAATAATATTATATACTTTATAATATTATAACGCTTTATAATATTAGCATTAGATGTACAGATACAAAAGCCATTTATCTGTTACAAGCTAAAGTGCCGGCGTTGCCCAGAATTTGAAGGATGTTTGTTCTGAAAAATCAATTTCAAAATTTAACATACAACACAAAACAAACATTAAAAAAAGCAGTCGAAATGTTTTTGAATGAGTCATATGAAAACGCTATATAAAAATGTATAAATGTATATAACAGACGCAAAAGAATACAGCTATAAATGAACTTATTTCAATTTATAATTGGAGCAATAATGTTAAAATACGCCAATATTTCCCTAATCGGGTTTTTATTATGCTTCAATACATTTTTCACACTCATATGACGTTATACTATATCCACCATGCCCTTTATATTTCTAATATGATGTAATATTTTCCTCTTTCACTTGGAAACCTTGAAATAGAAAAGTTATGAAGTTATATTCACTTTCATTTAAATTCGTCAAACCATTTATTTCATTTTCATATTTCACGTGAATATCTTGCAATAGAAAAGTTATGACGTAATATTCACCTTTTTTTTTTAATTCGGCAAACTATTTATTTCATTTTCATTTTTCACGTGGAAATCTTGCAGTAGAAAATTAATTGTTGTAGTAATAATTTTATTGTGTTTTTTAATTGTTGGCAACTGCTATAACGAAAAATGTTTAAATTTGATAAGAAATTGCTGTTAAATTGGTTGTTTTTTATTAATTAAAAATTAACTATAAGTTATTTCGATTCCGGATTACTTTAGTTGTCTCGGCCATGTTTTAATACACATGTACGTATCTCTTCACAATTTTGGCTTCCAAATTGTGGATTTTTTATAGAATTACAAACAGACAGATAGACAAGTTTTCATTTTTATATATCTCTCTATTCTATGAAAAGTATAACTAACGCTGTCACCGCTGCCGCCGGTTTTGAATTTTTTGTGACCGGAGGTCTTTCTTCGTTAATATTAAGAAAACTATTGCTTACAAATATATGAAAATCGGTGGTATTATAGCGAAATGTTTGATCAACACACTAATGCATACAGTTTTCAAATCGAAGAATTATTTTAAGAGATATTTAATGCTAAAGTTGGACAAAATCGTTCCATTAAAAAAAAATTATAAGAGCAAAAGCTATACATGGGAATTTAATCATTTTTAGATCATTTTATTCAATAGAAGATCCCGGTCTGCAGATTTCATTAATTTTTTTTTTAATTTGACTCATTTTTGAGGTTTTATTTCTATTTTAAATTCAAATATTCAGCATTTTGACAGATATTTTTTACATATTTTAAAAAATGGTATTAATTTAAAGTGTTGCCAACTGTATAAACAGCGCAAACAATAATGTTTGCTTCAAATAAAAAAAAAAATATTTACACGTTACTATTATAAACAGAAAAAAACCTTCAAATTACAATTAAATAATTAGGTATAAAAAGCAGGCACTTATTGGAAATTACGCCATAAAAACTATATTTACATGTGAATTTTAAAAGAGAAAGGATATTGTAAAATAAATTCATTAACATGCGTTAGAAATCTGAAATAGAACAAATTACGTCACATTACACTTATTATGCAAAACGAACAAAAAATAGTATTGCAAAACAGTTTAAATTTAAAAATTGCGCGAGACAAAATATTAGAGGTTAAATATTAGATTTTTTCAAAATTTTATTACTTGTCGTTTGATGTGAGGTGTTCAGCTATAAGTATGCAAATTTTTATGTTTCAACATAATTAGGGGCTGAGTTAGAAAAATTGCTTTAAATACACAAGTTAGAGCCCAGAGGGTTAAATATTAGACTTTTTCAAAATTTTATTATTTGCTGTTTGATGTGAGGTGTTCGGCTATAAGTATGCAAAATTTCATGTCTCCAACTTAATTAAGGGCTGAGTTAGAAAAATTGCTTAAAATACACAAGTCAGGGGATTAAGTAATAGACTTTTTCAAAATTTTATTATTTGTCGTTAGATGTGAGGTGTTCAATTATAAGTATGCAAAATGTCATGTCTCCAACTTAATTAGGGGCTGAGTTAGAAAAATTGCTTAAAATACAGAAGTTAGAGACCGGAGGGTTAAATATGACTTTTTCAAAATTTTATGATTTATCGTGTTATCGCAAGTGTTCAGCTATAAGTATGCAAACTTTCATGTCTCCAACTTAATTAGGGGTTGAGTTAGAAAAATTGCTTAAAATACACAAGTTAGAGGGTTAAATATTAGACCTTTTTCAAAATTTTATTAATTGTCGTTTGATGTGAGGTGTTCAGCTATAAGTATGCAAAATTTCATGTCTCCAACTTAATTAGGGGCTGAGTTAGAAAAATTGCTTAAGATACAGAAGTTAGAGACTGGAGGGTTAAATATGACTTTTTCAAAATTTTATGATTTGTCGTTTGATGTGAGGATTTCAGCTATAAGTATGCGAAATTTCATGTCTCCAACTTAATTAGGGGCTGAGTTAGAAAAATTGCTTAAAATACAGAAGTTAGAGACCGGAGGGTTAAATATGACTTTTTCAAAATTTTATGATTTATCGTGTTATCGCAAGTTTTCAGCTATAAGTATGCAAACTTTCAATTCTCCAACTTAGTTAGGGGATGAGTTAGAAAAATTGCTTAAAATACATAAGTTAGAGCCAAGAGGGTTAAATATTAAGCCTTTTTCAAAATTTTATTATTTGTCGTTTGATGTGAGATGTTCAGCTATAAGTATGCAAAATTTCATGTCTCCAACTTAATTAAATTAGTGGCTGAGTTAGAAAAATTGCTTAAAATACACAAGTTAGAGCCCAGAGGGTTAAATATTAGACATTTTTCCAAATTTTATTATTTGTCGTTTGATGTGAGGATTTCAGCTATAAGTATGCGAAATTTCATGTCTCCAACTTAATTAGGGGCTGAGTTAGAAAAATTGCTTAAAATACAGAAGTTAGAGACCGGAGGGTTAAATATGACTTTTTCAAAATTTTATGATTTATCGTGTTATCACAAGTGTTCAGCTATAAGTATGCAAATTTTCATGTTTCCAACTTAATTAGGGGCTGAGTTAGAAAAATTGCTTTAAATACTCAAGTTAGATCCCAAAGGGTTAAATATTAAGCCTTTTTCAAAATTTTATTATTCGTCGTTTGATGTGAGATGTTCAGCTATAAGTAGGCAAAATTCCATGTCTCCAACTTAATTAAATTAGTGGCTGAGTTAGAAAAATTGCTTAAAATACACAAGTTAGAGCCCAGAGGGTTAAATATTAGACTTTTTCAAAATTTTATTATTTGCCGTTTGATGTGTGGTGTTCAACTATAAGTATGCAAATTTTCAAGTCTCCGATATATATAGTTTCTGAGAACGGGCTCTGTGACAGACGGACAAACAGACAGACAAAGGAGTGAGACAGGTAGGGTTTCGTTAGATGGACGAAACTCTAAAAACATGCTGCGGATGACTGTAACAACATCCTAAAATTACATTACCATCAGCGATCTACCAATCCCGAATTTAGTTTATATTCGTTTCATATATTCTTATTCTTTTGTGCGGCCCTGTAAAATAATTATCAATATTATATACAGTAAAACCTCTGAATAGCGGACACCCCGAGAATTCCGAATTTGTCCTCTATTTAGAGGTGACCGCTACTGAGAGTAAAACATGTACAGTTATTTAAGAGTTGGTAATCGAAAAAATGTCCGCTAAATAGAGGTATCCGCTAATCGGGTGTGTCCGCTATGGAGGTTTTACCAGTAAAACTTCTGAATAGCGAACAGCTCGGGAGGGCAGAATTTGTTCTCTATTTGGAGGTGTTCGCTACTGAGAGTAAAAAATGTACAGTTATTTAAGGGTTGGTAATCGAAAAAATGCCCGCTAAATAGAGGTGTCCACTAATCGGGTGTGTCCGTTATGGAGGTTTTACTGCATAATAATATCATCCTTTACAAGAAAATTGCATGCTGTATGATAGACAGACAGACATCCAAAGAAAGATAACCTCCGGATTAATAAACACTCATGTCTTTTGTTTTAATCATCCACAATTGTATGTCATACAACATGCCAGATTTTATACAACAGGCTAAAAACGGTCACCGTGGTACGGAATACTGTATTATTATTTGTTTGCCCACCAAAACTGGTTGCCACGTGTTGTTGCAAGGTTTGTGATCACGTGGTTGAAACTGATCTATTCAATATTACTGTGTGCGTATTTTTTTTTATTTGCTCCATGTGTTCAAACCAGTTGTCTGCGAAAACATCAACCGGTGAAAGTGACACACACCAAATTTCTGTGACGTATGCAGATAAATTGTGCTTTTTTAAGAGTTTTTTCTATATAATTTTTAAACGGTTTGGAACTTATTTTTCATAGTAGGTGCATTCAGTAGGCGACCCTCATAGGTACCTTCTGGTGCAATCAGAAACGAAATCCGACAAATATTTTTTGAGTTGTGCTTGACGAAAGGTTTTTATTAGGCTTTTTTTTAGTAGGACATGGCGTTAATATCCATATCGTAGTAGTAAAGTGTCCGGACAGTAATATTTCGCTGAGTATTAGCCTTCGCTTCTCTCAGACAATTATAAACAAAACCGCATTCAAAATTTTGCTTCATAAGGAAGGTTAAAGTAGAAATATTTTCTCATATCGCCTTATACGACTAAGTGTTCGAATAAATATTTCTTTGATTTAATGAGAGCGGAGCCGCAACAGCTTCAAACACAACATCGGCGTCCGATGTCACATGTGTAATGCTCGAAACGTTTAAACTGTTAATGACATTTTATCAAAGAATTTATGCATACAATTTCGCAAAAAGGGCTAAAAAAATTAAATAAAAATGAAATTAATTAAAGTTCTTTGTTTTTCTTTAAAAGTAACCTACCTGTAGGAAAATGACATTAAATCTGGAGTTTGAGCCGGTATTCGGGCTCAGTCAATGATTTAATGGCGCTGATAGCAATCTGCTGTAAACGATATATCAAATCTTATTTAACCCTTAAATGCCTGATTTTTCAAATATCATCGTAATAATGTTTTTCGGCTTTCATTTTTTAAATAAATCATGGGAAAAATACTTTAAAAAATCATATTTTGTTTTAAGTATAGTTTACGGCTAAAAAACAGTTTGTTACTAATCGGCAATACTGGTGTTTAATTGAAAAAATAATTTTCCTTGATAAAATTCTATAATATTAAACACACAAGAATTTTAGGAGCTATAATAAGAAATAAATTTTACTTGCTCACTGCAGGTCAAAATAGAGTATTTGGCAAGCTTCTAAAGAAACCAAAAAGAACAAGTAGCCACAATTGAAAAAATAAATTTATCTTTATTCTTAAATAGCACATGTGTTGCCATCTACATGTTGAAAATCGATTTAATAATATCTTCAGAATGTATTTTATTGGCAACATTAGGCATTATAGCTTCAATATTATTCTAATAGTATTTTAGAGCCTAAATCGGGTATGTTGCCGAAAAGCAACACCAGACATTTAAGGGTTAAGTGCAAACTGATTTATCTTTCAAAATATAAACATGAAATAAGTTAAACAAAAGAATCTTTTGTCAGAGCACCTCGTACAAGAATTTTTATATAAAAGAAATATAAAAAAATTAAGAAGTATTAAATGTTCAGAAATAAATTTCTAACAACCTTTTTCAAAATGCAGAACATTTCTTTCCTTCTGGTGGAGGGTATTGCCCTTATGAACACCCCTTATCTTCCAATTTAAGATAAATTAAAATATATGAACGTCAAAAGGAAATGATTAAAAATTTATTTCTATTAGTGGTTTAGGAAGGGAGGGGGGGAGGTGTTTCTCTTACAAAAATTTATTAGTTCCTTTTTGTCTTAGTCTTTAATTATGTAGTAATTTGGAAGAATATATATTTTTTTTTATGTAAAGGCAATTTAAATCAGTAAATTTCAAAATACAGGGATGGGAAATGGCCTGCAACCGCCCTCCTGTCTGTTATTATGCATAATAAAATGTATTATTTAGAAGCGTTGCGACGATTTTTTTAATTTATCATATGTTTTTCCCCCTCTGCCTGAAAGTATAAAAACTGTAATAATTATGTTCAGATAATTTATAAATGTAAGCATTACGAAAAATGCCAAATAAAGAAAGTAAAATGCTTCTGATTTCTTCTTATACAACGTTCCATTTCCCGCTAATAAAAAATTTTTAATGAGCTTATCATACTGTAAACCGTATGCTGACGTAATGACTGACGTAATGCTGACTCTGTCTTTTTTTCCTTTGTCAGCCGAATTCGAGTTCTGGGTCCAATGTCGCTTTCAAATTTAAACGTTCTCCAACAGTTCACATCTTTAACCGATCCAATTTTTTACTGTGATCCTATTTTGTCATTATAATTCTACTGTGGCTGCGTCATTTCTGGAAGTGTTATATTTAGAAGTTTCTTGAATTTTGGATTTCTGCGTGAATCATGTGTGTTTCAGATATTGATATAACAATGGAAAAGAAACACTTGAAAATTACATCCAAGAATTCTACAAAGAGCGCGCAACAGAGATAGTATTACTTTTCATTGCTTTTCATTGATAATATAGGTTATTCATCTCGACAAAATTGTGAATAAGAACTAGCCCCAGACTTACAAACTAGTCCCGCGGGTTGTGCTTTAAGAATGGAAAATTTCCATTATTTTAACACAGCTAGCAGGATATATGAAGGGGTTTCTTTTAAAAAGATGCAAGTATTTTGCTACTCATTCACTATGACAGTTCTTTTAAATCAAGTCAAGGATATAAATAACAGTAAGTAGTTTTGATATTTTGTTTATAGTACCACATAAAATATTGCATGAAATATAAGTTAGGTGTGAATCTGTTTCCGAAAAAGCAGCTAATTCTAGAAATATATATTCTTACATTCGTGTAATTATGCATGTTACTCTAACTTAAAAATCCTTAAAGATATACATGTATATTTCATTTGAAATTAATTTTAATATTGATTCTTAATTATTTTTAGCAAAAAATAAATTTGAAATTTAAAAAGCTAGAGTTATATACATTTACTTTCATAACTAGTTTTGATTAAAATTGCGGTTTTTATCATTTTATCTATCATCACTTAAATGAAATATTAAAAAAAAAAATGACAATTAGATATTAAAATGTATGTTTAAGACAAAAGAAGTTTAGAAATTAGAAGTAATTTTTTCTGCATGTTATTTAAAATAGAATATTTATTTATTTTTTATTTATTATTAAATAAATAGCTCTTGAGTTTCTCACCTGATGTATAAAAAAACTTGTCTATGTAGCAATACAAATTTAAAAGAAGAATTTAATTTTTAAATGATATGAATTTCTTTTTTTTCTGAGGGGCCGGGGGGACTTTTTTTTTTTTTTTTTTTTTGCAATTTTGTAAAGCTGATATTTTAAATCTCTTTCGACATTGCTCTGTTTATAATGAATATTTCGAACTTTTAGAACAGGATAAGATTAGAAACAAAAAATATATATTTATCCGAATACCGTAAAGGCCCTGCCTTCAATAGTGGACACTATGGGACTGCGGAATTTGTTCGATAATCACTGGTAGGCAAAAAAATTAAAATTTCTCCCTGCAAACTAAATATGTAAAGTGTCTAAATATGTTATTCAAATTGCTCCAGCACGTACCATTTTTCAGAGAAACAGTTTTATACTAATAACAAACATGGAAGGATTATTATATTAATTTGCAATGCTAGATAAAATTGAAATCATGACAGTAATGTTTTCACTGTCTTAGATATCAAAGTGACAAAATATAGCATGGAGATTTTATTTGTTGACACTTGTGTAAAGCATATTTTTATACCCCTCCCTTACTATTTGCTATCCACTAATATATTTTCATTCCTTATGCCGCTGTAAATCTGGTAATCATATTCATACATATTTGCAGGTAATTTACCTATTATTATCTATATTTTATGGTTTGAAAATTTTTCACTCATGTTTTAGCAAGATATAAAATATCTTAATTTTAAATTTAAAAGCAATACTCTCCTACCAAAAAAATGGTACGTGATACAGTAATTTCGTTACCATATTTTTATTTAGAAGAGTAAAATCTATAAGAATCAACTATTATTTTTTACAGAGAGGATTTTGGTGCCGACTAGTGAAACAGACATGTCTGGTTTTTTTTTAGGTAAAAATAAACAAATGTGCATGCGTTTTGCTTTTAAAAAGTTTTTGTTAAATAGAGCTGTCCGGTATTAGGGAATGTCCATTAGTCTCCATAACGAACACTTCCGAATACCGGACATCTCTATTTAGCGAACATAATGCAGGGTTGGATTTTTTGCAGAAGAAGGATTTGATTGAAGCATCGGCAAACTAGGCACTGTCCCCTACACCCTCCCTACAATTTTAGGGGCCCCGAATTAGATATGCTATTATTGTAAAGTTTATATTTAAAAAATTTTCCATAGTGGGCCGATTATAATAAAAATTTTGAACATTTAAGGCAGACTAAGATTAAAATCTAAATTAAAAAAAAATCTAAATACAGTAAAACCTCTCAATCACATGCACCTCGGCAACGATTGGTGGATAAATTCCCTTGAAACCCCTATTGACAGGTTTTATTGCATTTAGATTTTTTTTTTTTTTATCGTATTCTACTCTAGAATTTCAAAATACTGATTGTAACGTACATTGTTGAAAAAGATTTAAATTATCAGCTTTAAGAAAATTGCATACCAACTTTCAGAGCCCCTAAAATCGCACTGCATGGGGGGTGGAGGGGGCAGGACCATAGCCAAAATATTTTCTAGGATTCAACGTGGTCAAACATGGCTGCGTATAATGCTTAAAAAAATGGCGGCAATTAAGACGTTTGAAGTGTCTGAAAATTGAACACTCCGTTTCAGACACTTAAGTGTCTGAATTTCAGACATTTCAATTTGCAGTGAATATTCGTATACACGTTTTCAAACAAATTTCGACTAAGAGTTCGAATAAATATTTCTTTATTTAATGAGAGCGGATCCCACTGAAATCTTTCGAAAAACTTTTAATATCATTTTATGCTCGAGAAGTCTAAACTTTTGATGCTTTTTTTAAAAGTCAAATACGCTTATTTTACACAAAAATTAATTTGATTAACGTTCTTTGTTTTATGAAATAATAAAGTGTAATATAAATTACGGTTTTTTAAATCAACGTAACGTTAGAGCATAAATAATATCAGAATTTCTTAGCTTTTTCACTTTATAGATCAAGAAGTACTACCTAGAATTGTTCCAATCAACTATAGTCAAAATAATAATTTTCCAAACCTAATATTTAAACATAATCTCATGAATTACCAAAAAAAAAAAAAAAAAAAAAAGTGATGTCTATAAAATATCATTCTTATTTCTATATAATTACTTGTATAAAAGATAGGTCACCAGGATTTGGCCGTCACTAAAATCCCTGTAGAAACTTTACTTTTAGTATTTACTTCCAAAGAAACAATCTTAAAAAACTACAACACTAATTTTGTCTATATAAATAGGTTCACATCACTATCAAATTTTAAATCGATGAGAAATATATTTTGAAGTGTTATTTGATAGCCTTTTATTAAATAATATAGAATAAATTTCCTGTCGACAGTGGCGGCTCGTGCCAATCTTCACTGGTGGGGCCCGGTCCTCATAACATATTGTAAATTTTTATGTATTAATATTTGTTGTTTAAACATGAAAACAAATTATTTAAAACTAACTATTATTTAAAACTTTTATTTCTTACTTTTGCAAAAAAAAAAAAAAAAAAAAAAAAAAAAATTATTTTTTCAAGTAATCAACGTTAATTTCAAATTTATCAAATTAATTACAATTTTTAACATACCATTAATTGCCATTATTAACATTGAACATACTTTGATCAATCATTATTTAATTAAAAAACAAATATACAAAATAATAATAATAATAATAATAATAATAGTAATAATAATAACAATCTCACAACGTTACAGAAAAAAAATATAAACTTTACTTGAAAACATTGAAACTGTTCAGAAATTAAAATTTAGTACATTATTTAAATAAAAGTTTGGTATGTTTTTAGATGCGCAAATCTTTCACTAACTTTAAATTTAATTACCATTATTCACATTAAACTTACTCTGGTCAAACGTTATTAAATTAAAAAACAAATTCACAAATCAAACAAAAAATAATTATCTCATAATTTAATAGAAAAAAATACATATTTTTCTTGCAGAGATTTAATCCATTCACAAATTAAAATTTAATGAATTATTTAAATAGAAATTAGGCACGTCGATTTTTTCGACTAGCAAATCTTTCACTTACTTTTAAATCAAATTCTGATATTGTACTAATAAAATCTTTGTGGACTGAAAGAACAGCAAGAGTGTGCTTAATCGTTCCTGTCCCATAGAGTTTTTCAAAAATGTTTTAAAATTTTCTCTCATTCGCTCTTGAACTCCAGTATGACACCCGCTCACAACAGCGCACCGTCATATGCTTGCGCAACAAGCTTATCTTTTAAATAAAACTTTTCTAAATTTTGAGTTAAGATTATAGTAAGTCCCTCTGCTGTTTTATCATAGACATCAATAAATTGAACAAACCTTTTCAAGGGTTTGTTGTTTTTTATATATCGTAAAATGATAACAAATTGCGAAGTGCAGCTTACATCAATATAGTTTCGTCAGCTTGTAAATCTACAAAATTAGAAGCAGAAATCTCATTTTTAACTTCATGCATATACGTTTCATATATACAATCCAACAGCTCATATTGTATAGTTTTTTAAGTATTTTTAGATACTGTAGCATTGTTTAAATGGTCTTCCAATATAGTGTCCAGTTTTGAGGCGTATGTGACCAATTCTAAAAACATACCTCGGTTTACGATTTAGCACATACCTGTTCTTCTCAACCATTTCATTATGTTTTTGTAATGAAATCCTGTAACCTTCATCTAACTGCACTACAATATTGACAGTTCCGAAGGTTTTATAGTTAAAAGCATTATTTAAATGAGTAGTATTCATTTCATGTTTTTTTTTTTACTCTTTCAGAAAAATGCTTCACATCGTTACAGCCGGCCATACTCCATAATTTCATCCCTCCAAACAATAAAAAATAAAAACAGAACAATGCTTTTTTTTTTTCTTCACTTGCTGAAATACACAGAAATTTTTGATACCACTGTGTAGAGAAATAGCGTAGTTTTCTCCCATCTTTTCGTTGCATTTCAAAATTCTTCGGTTGATAAGGTCCCAGGCGTTTAATTTCAAGTTTTTCTTCCAAATTCATTGTTGAAAAAGGCATAATAAATCATCTACAGAATTCATTTTTTTACTTCAAGAATTTAAGGGTGTGTTCGAAAAAATATTTTTCCACCCTCAACAGCTCGAAATTTTCTGGGACACTTTCAGACTCATTTTTAAAAGTAAAAACATGAAACTTGCTGAGATGATTTTTGAAGTGATGTTTAAGAGGCCGTGTGGTTTCATTTTTCGCTCAATTCAATAGAATTTGATTTTAAAACAATTATTTTCTCATTAGGACCCTTTTTTTCCTCCCCAGATCTCCCGCTTCAGAAAATTCGGTTCAAAACTCCCACTTTGATAGCATTTTTTTTGCAATATTTTCTGCATTTTTCAAAAAATCGACAAGCACGTCCCATTATGTAGTTTCTAAATAAGAGAATTTGCCAGTTTGATGCATTTGAGAGTAAAAATGAATTTAAAAATAAATCAGAAAATAAGCAGTTTGGATTGGAATACACCTTAACAATAACATGTGTCTCCGTTTAAAGAGAGTACAGAGTACTTAAAGATCGCGTAATTCAACGAATAAGCAGCAATAGTAATACAAATGTCGACGAATATTTTTGAGAATCCCCGTATAACAAACTTTGGATCAAGGGCACTCTCGCCCAGTGCCCCCCATTGCAAAAAAAAAAATACGGAAGATTTAGCTCTAAAAGAGCAGTACATCGCCAAAATCGAATGACGCGTGAGGGAGGGAAATACTCATTATCGCGCCAAATGGGCACAAATGTCTTGTGCCCCGATACAGTAACCTTGGTATTCAGAAGTAAGTAGTGGCCAGTAAAGTGATTTATTGCCTCTGAGAAAGAAATAGATGCTGAGAGTCGATAACGGATGAGTGGGCACGATGTAAGAAGGAGTTTCTTTGCAATATATTTTTAGTAAACAGTTCTTTTTTTTTTAAGTTTTAAATTAAAAATATGAATCAAAATTTTTTAAATGAACAGAAAATTCTAGTGGGGCCTGGCCCCAGTGGCCCCAATGGACCGGCCGCCCCTGCCTGTCGATATACAAATTACAATTCAATATATGAATTTGGCATTAGAACATATATAAGAATCTCTTAAGGGTGTACTCGGAAAAATATTTTTCCACCTTCAACAGCTCGAAATTTTCTGAGACTTTCTCATTTTTAAAAGTAAAAACATGAAACTTGCTTAGGTGATTTTTAAAGAGAAGTATAGGAGGCCGTGTGATTTCATTTTTCGCTCTATTAATTAGAATTTGATTTTTAAACATTTATTTTCTCAGTATAACCATTTTTTCATTCCCAGATCTCCCGCTTCGAAAAACTAGGTTCAAAAAGTCAACTTTGACAGCATTTTTTACAATTTTTTCTGCATTTATCGAAAAATCGAGAAGCATGGCACATTTTAAGTAAGTTTCTAAATAAGAGAATTTTCCAGTTTGATACGTTTGAGAGCAAAAATGAATCAGAAAATACCCAGTTTTCGATTGGAATACACCCTTAACCTTTTAAATTTATATGAACCAAGAATCTATCTCTGATTGTTCCACTTTCCAATCAAATATAGTCAAAATAACAATTTCCCGCACTTGACATTTAAACATCATCTTATGCAATGAGAATAATAACAATAACAAAACTCTTTGTGTCTATGTGTGTGTGTGTGGGGGGGGGGGGGGATATTTAAACACCAAATTTTACTCGACAGTATTAGTCGAGAAATTGAAAAAAGTAATGACTCGCAATAAAAAACTAAATGAAACTATTTAAAAAAATATCTTATATTATTAAAGTTACAATAAATATACATGTATTAAAGATGTTACCAGATTAGTCTTCATTAAAGATATTATCAGATTAAAATATAAAAAAATGCTAGGTTTTATTGAACGCCTCCAATAATATAATGCAAAAAACATATAAATTTTCCCAAAGTTATTAAATTTGTAAATAAATAAATAAATAAATAAACATAAAAAAAACAAAGCAAAATATTATTTCAGATATTTAAATCAACCGTTTATGAATGTAGCAATCAAGGCATTGAAACACTAATTATTTTAAACGTGCAATTGCAATTTCATTAAAATTAATCGATTCTGAAGATTAGCATCCCTTAAAAAAATTGAAAGTTTAAAGACCAAATATACAGATAATTATGCAAAACTTTCAAAGCTTTAGCATTTAAATTTAAACTTTTTATTTTGGATGGAATGTGCATTTGTAATGAAAAATGCTTCATATATATATATATATATTTTTTTTTTTCAAAAGAACATGTATGCTCTAAATTATATATATATATATATGGCAAATTATTATTCTGAAATGGCTGCCAACAGGGCCCGATTTATGCAGGGGCATGCGGGCAGCTGCCCCCCCCCCCCCTTAGGGGGGGGGCATAAGAAAAATCAGGATTTTCATTAAAAGGTGCCAAATGATTAAAATTAGCAAAAAGTGACCAAAATTCCTATATTTTCAAACATTTAGGAAGAAGTGTAGTCCTCCTTCCCCTCTCTATTTCCAGTACTCCCTACACCCATGCAAAACACAAACTATATGATTAAAAAACTAATAGTTAAAATTTTATTATGACAACTTAGTATTCTATTGTTTTCAAAAGAAATTATTTATTAACGTTTTCCTCGCAATGTGGCAAGTTAAAACCATTCATTATGATCAATTTGGGGCATTTTTTAGAGACCTTATAGCGTACGTAGATAAGCAAAAAAAAAAAAAAAAAAAAAAAAAAAAAAATACTCGTGTCAACCAATCTATCATTTTTTCTGCATTTATCCTACTAGTATTTTTTCTTAAAGTTGTGACCATCATTTTGTGATACCCTGTTTACAGATGGGAGTAGTACCGGGTACAAAATTTATGCATACATACAATACGTATGAAGTTTAGTACTAGCCAATTCCAGATTATTCCAAGAAAATTCTATAGATATACAGAAGGAGCTCCCCCCCCCCCCCCCTGAATGATGCTTGCCCCGGAGCCCTCCATAGCCTTAGTCGGGCCCTGGCTGCCAAGCAATAACAATTCTGAAAAATCCATTGCAGCCTTAGAAAAACCTAATAAAAATGATTTCTTTAATTTATACGGATGTTTTAAAAACAAAATAAAAATTTATGTTGATTGCAAAATCTGCATGTTAATTTATAAGATGCTGTTATAAATCCCGCACTTATGATACATAAAAAAAAGTAAAATAAATTAATTGCACATGTAAAAGAAGAAAAGAATCAAGAAAGTGCGAAATCTAAATCAAATAAATCATATGAATGTAAGTGACAGGGGTGTTTCAAAGATAATTATAAAAAAGAAAAATCAAAACACAAAACATCATCAAATGTTCCTTTTCTGATGCTACTTTCCGCACTTTCTGTAAGTATGAAAATAATTTTAACTAATTGCCTCAAATTAAATTTTATCAAGATGACGTATTGTGCTTTCTCTATCCAAAATACCGTTTAAAAAGAATTAACAGGAAACAGGAGAAAAGGGACTCTTATAAGCATGAAGTTTTTTAAAGATATTGCTTTTACTTAAAGGTTTTCAAATGCATATTAGACTGTAATCAACTAACAGAAAATTAATAAAAATACAGCATTTTTTTTTCTTACCTATCTCTCTTGCTGATATTGCTTCACCAGTGATGGGGTCCATTACAATACACTAATAATATCTATACTCTCGACTTTAAGTAAAAGTTTTTCAGTCGATTCCCTTATGTGCACACACCTAATTTGATGGACTATGGAACGAATACTTTTCACGGAGGTAGATGTTGCCATATACTTCATTTGTATAACTGTGCCAATCAGAATCTTCCTTTTACATTTCGTACCTTAGTGTGA
Organism: Maratus speciosus; assembly: GCA_963932465.1. Lineage (NCBI taxonomy): Eukaryota > Metazoa > Arthropoda > Arachnida > Araneae > Salticidae > Maratus > Maratus speciosus. Next base: position 323,127,311 of record OZ010794.1, read on the forward strand.
CTGTCCTATGAACGCTCTAGGGAGCGGTTTAGGGAACGAATGAGCGTGTTAGGATCACATGCAAGTCAAGGTGTAACTAGTGCAATTTGGGGAGTATTTTAGAAATTGTTTGTTATCTGTTTAAACAAAACAATCAACAATTTCTCGGCCATTAGGTAAATCGCCCCTACCTACAACAGATAACAGAGGTTTAAAGCAGATTAAAAAGGAGCTGTGGCTTTTGGCCAGTTAATAAATTAAAAAAAAATAAATAAATAAAAAAAGAAGTATAATTTTTCCAGAAGATACTTGTGAGAATTTTTTTTCCAACAAAGACAAATTGGAAATTTAAATATTTTATCGGATTATAATGATATATATGTTTTACTAAATTAGATTTAAAATTTCAAATAACATTTCCTTATTTCAAAATACAAATGCAAAAATATTAAAGCTAATTTTTTTTTTTTTTCATTTTGGACATTTAGTAATTAAGGAAGAAAAGTATGTAGATTCTAATTAAAAAGATTTAATCTAATTAATAAGAATAAGATTAAAACATTCGGTGACGAAAGCACGCAGCTTATTTAATTGCTTTGCTAATAGGAATTTATAATATTAATAATAACCATAATAATATGAACTGATAGTAGTGATTTAAACGAAAAGGTAGCTTTGCTCGCTTCATTTTAATATTTAATAAATATTATTTTTTCATAATTGTTTTAGAAAGGTCATTAATAAGAAATACTTGTGTAAAACACTGCCAAAAATTTGAGAAATTAAAAGAAAAGAGTAAGGATTATTGTGTAGTGTTTTGTAAAATTTCAATTACTGAAAAGAGTACAAAAAAAAAAAAAAAATTTAGTGTTTAAAGTAGAAAGATAAATTATTTAAAAACTTACTGTAATTTTTTTTTCTATTTCTCATGCATTTTTAAAAAATGATCACAGGAATTAAACATATGAAATACAGGGCTGTTACAAATGATGGACCTGATTTAAAGAAATCATATTTTCGAAACTACTGCACATATTACAGTAAGTGAGACATGAATTTAAGGCCCTACTTCAGTAACGCTCCGAGATAGAGCGGCTAATGTTATTTCAATGGGAGAAATTTATAACTGATATTTTTTTGCATTTTGCTCGAATTTGATATTTTTTGTAACTTTCAAAAGCTGTACTCTTAAACTATGCACGCCACTTTAATTTTTTTTTTTTTTTTTTTTTTAAGGCGTTCTAGATGAGTTATTTTAGGTTGTGCAAAAATTGTCTTTAGTACCTTATCGCGAAAATCTATTGGACGTTTAAAAATTTGGTAAAGCGGAATGCATAGTTTAATGATTTAGCTTTCTGAAAATGCTTTTCATTTTGATTTAAAAAAAAATCAAATCTATGCTGCATTTATAAAAAGTTGAGACACTTTCATTTACAACAGTCAGAAAGACTAAGATCTCCGCCTTAGCCATGATACGCCTTCTTAGGGAGGGTCGTGAACGTTAAACGACACTGCTTACCCCAACGATGAGTCTATAAAACAGGAAAGTTGTGGAATTTCACCTCCGGCTAATTGCTGTAAGCAACTTGTAGGATAGATAACTACAAATTTCTTTTCCGAAGCAATTGCAGAGAAGAAAGTTTAAATAAATGTCGTAAACACATGCTGATTTCAGACGATTTGTTTCACTAGGCTGTTCTAATGATAAAGATAAAGATTTTTAAAAAGCATTATTGATTTGGAATTAAAACAAATTTATCATTGTTATTATTTTTCTTTCTTACTTTTGAAGTGGTGTGGGGGAGACAGAGAGAGAGAGAGAAAGAAAATAACAAAAGTTACTAATGTCTTTAAAAATTAATAGATATGTGCGGAGAATAAATGCATATGTATTTAAATTTTCTATAATACCTTTTTTTCTATCATTTATTTGGTAATTCTTATTGAATTAGTTTAAATGTTTCTTTCATAAAAATTAAACATTTGTGCTATACAGCAAACTAAAAGATAACTATTGTACAATTATTACACTAATTTAAAACTTAGAAATATATTTCTCAAACTTTAAAGAAAGATTTCTTTTCACTGTTTTACCGAAAATTTCGGCTAATTTTCATCGTTTAGCAAATACATTCCCTTGCGGCGAAATCCGCATACACAGATGAAATATTTGTGCTTAGTGTATATATTTTTTTCTTTTTTCCCTTCTGAAAAGCAATCGAAAAATTTTTAAGGTTATTCTAAACATTTTGATTTAATAATAAGCATATTTTGTTGCAATTCAAATCAACAGTGAGTGATGCTAAGAGGCTAGTTCAGTCGCGCGAATACACCCGCTCGCTAATGCTAATCCTATGAAAGAAATTTATAAAGGTATCTCGGCTGCATTTCAATATTTTTAAATGATTTTTTTTTGCATTGGATAGCTGAGATCGATCTGTACAAAGACCGTTTTTTACATTTTCGATCTTGATTGCAGAATTTTTATGGGGAGGCTACTTTAGTCAAGCGAAATGACCCATTCGCTAATGCTAATCCTATAGAAGAAATTTATAAAGGTATCTCGGTTGCATTTCAATATTTTTAAATGACTTTTTTTTTTGCATTGGATAGCTGAGATAAATCTGTACAAAGACCGTTTTTTACATTTTTGATCTTAATTGCAGATTTTTTTATAGGGAGGCTACTTTAGTCAAGCGAAAAGACCCGTTCGCTAATGTTTATTCTATAGAAAAAATTTATAAAAAATATCTCGGTTGCATTTTCTATATTTTTCTTTTTTTTTCTTTCTTTTTCTTTTTTTTTCTTTTTTTTTTTATATTGGAATTCCCGGGCATTCCCGGGGCAGCTGCCCCGGGCCCCCCCGTCTTAGGGGGCCCCATAAGAATAATCAGGATTTTCATTAAAAGGTGCCAAATGATTAAAATTAGCCAAAAGTGACCAAAATTCCTATATTTTCAAACATTTAGGAAGAAGTGTAGTCCCCCTTCCATCTCTACTTCCAGTACTCCCTACACCCATGCAAAACACAAACTGTATGATTAAAAAACTAATGGTTAAAATTTTATTATGACAACTTAGTATTCTATTGTTTTCAAAAGAAATTCTTTATTAACGTTTTCCTCGCAATGTGGCAAGTTAAAACCATTCATTATGATCAATTTGGGGTATTTTATTTAGACACCTTATAACGTACGTAAATAAAGCAAAGCAAAAAAAAAAAAAAAAAAAAAAAAAAAAAATGCTCGTGTCAACCAATCTATCATTTTTTCTGCATTTATCCTACTAGTATTTTTTCTTAAAGTTGTGACCATCATTTTGTGATACCCTGTTTACAGATGGGAGTAGTACCGGGTACAAAATTTATGCATACATACAGTACGTATGAAGTTTAGTACTAGCCAATTCCAGATTATTCCAAAAGAATTCTATAGATATATAGAAGGAGCCCCCCCCCCCTCCCCCGAATGATGCTTGCCCAGGAGCCCCCCATAGCCTTAGTCGGGCCCTGGCTGCCAAGCAATAACAATTCTGAAAAATCCATTGTAGCCTTAGAAAAAACTAATAAAAATGACTTCTTTAATTTATACGGATTTTTTTAAAAACAAAATAAAAATTTATGTTGAATGCAAAATCTGCATGTTAATTTATAATATGCTGTTATAAATCCCTCACTTATGATACATAAAAAAAAAGTAAAATAAATTAATTGCATATGTAAAAGAAGAAAACAATCAAGAAAGTGCGAAATCTAAATCAAATAAATCATATGAATGTAAGTGACAGGGGTGTTTCAAAGATAATTATAAAAAAGAAAAATCAAAACACAAAACATCATCAAATGTTCCTTTTCTGATGCTACTTTCCGCACTTTCTGTAAGTATGAAAATAATTTTAACTAATTGCCTCAAATTAAATTTTATCAAGATGATGTATTGTGCTTTCTCTATCAAAAATACCGTTTAAAAAGAATTAACAGGAAACAGTAGAAAAGGGACTCTTATAAGCATGAAGTTTTTTAAAGATATTGCTTTTACTTAAAGGTTTTCAAATGCATATTAGACTGTAATCAACTAACAGAAAATTAATAAAAATACAGCATTTTTTTTTCTTACCTATCTCTCTTGCTGATATTGCTTCACCAGTGATGGGGTCCATTACAATACACTAATAATATCTGTACTCTCGACTTTAAGTAAAAGTTTTTCAGTCGATTCCCTTATGCGCACACACCTAATTTGATGGACTATGGAACGAATACTTTTCACGGAGGTAGATGTTGCCATATACTTCATTTGTATAAATGTGCCAATCAGAATCTTCCTTTTACATTTCCTACCTTAGTGTGACTGTCCTATGAACGCTCTAGGGAGCAGTTTAGGGAACGAATGAGCGTGTTAGGATCACATGCAAGTCAAGGTGTAACTAGTGCAATTTGGGGAGTATTTTAGAAATTGTTTGTTATCTGCTTAAACAAAACAATCAACAATTTCTCGGCCATTAGGTAAATCGATCCGACCTACAACAGCTAACAAAGGTTTAAAGCAGATTAAAAAGGAGCTGTGGCTTTTGGCCAGTTAATAAATAAATAAAAAAAAAAAAAAAAAAGAAGTATAATTTTTCCAGAAGATATTTGTGAGAATTTTTTTTCCAACAAAGACAAATTGGAAATTTAAATATTTTATCGGATTATAATGATATATATGTTTTACTAAATTAGATTTAAAATTTCAAATAACATTTCCTTATTTCAAAATACAAATGCAAAAATATTAAAACTAATTTTTTTTTTTTTTCCTTTTGGACATTTAATAATTAAGAAAGAAAAGTATGTAGATTTTAATTTAAAAGATTTAATCTAATTAATAAGAATACGAATAAAACATTCGGTGACGAAAGCACGCAGCTTATTTAATTGCTTTGCTAATAGGAATTTATAATATTAATAATAACCATAATAATATGAACTGATAGTAGTGATTTAAACGAAAAGGTAGCTTTGCTCGCTTCATTTTAATATTTAATAAATATTATTTTTTCATAATTGTTTTAGAAAGGTCATTAATAAGAAATACTTGTGTAAAACACTGTCTGAAATTTGAGAAATTAAAAGAAAAAGAGTAATAGGATAATTGTGTAGTGTTTTGTAAAATTTCAATTACTGAAAAGAGTACAAAAAAAAAACAAAAAAAAAAACTGTAGTTTAAAGTAGAAAGATAAATCATTTAAAAACCTTACTGTATTTTTTTTTTCTATTTTTCAAGCACTTTTAAAAAATGATCATAGGAATTGAACATATGAAATACAGGGCTGTTACAAATGATGGACCTGATTTAAAGAAATCATATTTTCGAAACTACTGCACATATTACAATAAGTGAGACATGAATTTAAGGCTGTTTTTAAGTGCTCAACAAGCGCAAAACTTTTTTACACATTTACAAATTCATTTTTTAACAGAAAGATATAAAATTGGAAAGCCTGGCCATGGAAGCGATTGGGAATTGAACTGTTTTTTCCATTTTTTTATCAATCAATTACCTATTGGGTTATAAACGTTTTTGGATCACGTGACAAACACGTTTTTCGCCTGCTCTTGAGTGCTTTTTCCTCCTTCGTGCGGAAATTTGGTTCAAAACGCCTACTTTGACACTCTTTTCTGAAAGATCTATTGCGTTTGCAAAATATTGGAAAAAACAGCTCAATGACGTAGTTTCTGAACAACAACACCAGCTAGTTTCAAGCATTTTCGAACAAAAATAAATTAAAACTTATGTCAGAAAGTTGCCCTTTTGGATTTGAGAACAGTCTTAAAGAGAAATATACCAAGTTATTTTCACTTACAAATGTTCGATGTGTGACCTTCTTGTTACAATGCATACGTCCAATCTGTAATCCAGTTCGTCCCAAACATTCTGTAGCATCACTCTGTCAATGGTTCTGAATTCTGCACAAATGCGTTCTTTAAGTTCTGATAGTGTCAAAGACTTTGTTTATGTACCACCAATGCCGAAAACAAAGTGTTCAGAACTTAAAGAACGCATTTGTGAAGCTTTCAGAACCATTGACAGAGTGATACTACAAAATGTTTGGAACGAACTCGATTACAGATTGGACGTATGGCGTGTAACAAAAGGGTCACACATCGAACATTTGTAACTCAAAAAACTTAGTATATTTCTCTTTAAATTCATGTATCACTGAGTGTAATATGTGCAGTAGTTTCGAAAATATGATTTTTTAAAATCGGGTACATCATTTGTAATAGCCATGTATAATAAATAATTGATAATTAACAATGCAACAGTAATTAAGGTCATTATTTTTTTAAGACTTATTTTGAAATATATCTTTTGATAGATCCAGCAGTACAAGCATGATGAACTAGCATATTCATGGAAACCTTTCTAGAAGCATTTGTTATAATATCAGTCCGTTACAAGTATACTTGAACTCCATTTTTCAATTCAGACGATATGATAGAATATGTTAGTACACTACCCCCTACATACTAAGTACATACATAGTATGTAGGGGGTAGTGGTTAGTACTATATATTTGCAGGTATCTATCTATATTATAAAGAACAAACATATCTGTGCGTAACGCATACGTCATTCTGCGAATGGCAACACTTTGAAATTTGAAATGAAATTTCGCTTTTGCAATTTTCGCTACTGCAAATTTTTAAACTTCTAAACATCCCACATTTTAAATGTTTACACCGTCGTATGCAGAAAAAAATGCACTTTTAAATGCAATTTGTTTGAAAGCTGTATCTCAATTTATTTCTGAGATATTAATTTGTTTATAGTTTTTAATACCAATTTTCGAATCGTGGCAACTGAAGTACTTCATTTCTATTAAAAGTGGATTAGTTATTTTTATTGATTATATTCTTACTGATGCCATTTTCTCATTGCAATTAAAAATATCATTTTTAAAAATTTGAACGGAAAATGACGTTATGCTTTAAAAAATACACAATTCCCTGATGATGCTCTTATATTTCACTATTTTTTCATTTTGCTGATATTGAGTTTGAGACAATAGGCAAAATATTTCAGCGACTGAAAATGACGTCATATTTAAAAGTAAGCGATAATTTTATTTGATAAACGAGATATTTCCCCTTGAATACGTCTAAAAGTTATAAATTTCTGGAATTTTTACGCGCAGGTACAGATATTATACTAAGATCTCAAATGACGAGTGGGAATTTTAACATGGAAAGTTGTAATAGTTGACAAACGTGACTTCAAGCTTGAAAAAATATTTATTAATAACCTATTGCGCGTTAAAATGTTTTTAAATGGTTAATATGGATGTGAAACGTGGAAAATGACTTGATTCGGTTTAGAAGTAAAGGTAGAAAATTCTATGATTATATCGAGGTGAAATCATTTATGCGGATTTTTCATTCCGTAACCAAGCATCAATTAATAACTTAATCAAAAATACTTATCTTGATTATATGTTACTGATTACGTATATGAATGAAGTTTAATTTTTCAATAATTTTAGCAGTTGAAGTTTATGAAAAAAGTATTTTGTTAATCTTAGGTTAAAATATGTCTTTGGAGAGTTAAATTAACAAGTGTAAGATGGATTTTTTATTCTAATTATTTTTTGTCGATGTATTATAAATTTGATGCAACACTTCCTTTGTAAACATTTTCTTTCGTCGAAATTCGACGGGTTCCACCTTGTACTAATAAAAGAATAAATCGCTCTGTGTGTCTGTCTGTCTGTGTGCGATGGCTAGCGAAAACTACCGCACGTAGAAGTCTGAAAATTCAGATGTGATTAGTCCAAGACAGGTCCTAATACACCTGAGGCTCAGATTTTTAATTTTTTAAGGGCCGGGGCCCCTGGGCCCCTTTTAATTTTTATGCACTAAAACGTTAATAACATGCCTCTTTTCTATCCGATCTTCTTCGTTTTTGGGGTAAATTATCCTTTTAGTTTCTGCCCCATTTCTACATTTCACTTAAGACCCTGGCACCCTTGCAAGGGGCCCAGTACAGGGTCCCTTGAAGTTTCAGTGCACTAAATTGTTAATAACATGCCTCTTTTCTACCCGATCTTCTTCGTTTTTGGGGTGAATTCTCCTTTTGAGTTTCTAACCCATTTTTACATTTCAGTTAAGACCCTGGCACCTTTGCAAGGGGCCCGGTACAGGGCCCCTTGAAGTTTTAGTGCACTAAATTGTAAATAACATGCCTCTTTTGTACCCGATCTTCTTCGTTTTGGGGGTGAATTCTCCTTTGAGTTTCTACCCCATTTCTACATTTCAGTTACGACCCTGGCACCCTTGCAAGGGGCCCAGTACAGGGCCCCTTGAAGTTTTAGTGCACTAAATTGTTAATAACATGCCTCTTTTCTATCCGATCTTCGTCGTTTTTGGGTTGAATTCTCCTTTTAGTTTGTGGCCCATTTCTACATTTCACTTAAGACCTGGCACCTTTGCAAGGGGCCCAGTATAGGGCCCCTTGAAGTTTCAGTGCACTAAATTTTTAATAACATGCCTCTTTTCTATCCGATCTTCTTCGTTTTTGGGGTGAATTCTCCTTTTGAGTTTCTGACCCATTTCTACATTTCAGTTAAGACCCTGGCACCCTTGAAAGGGGCCCGGTACAGGGCCCCTTGAAGTTTTAGTGCACTAAATTGTTAATAGCATGCATATTTTCTGTCCGATCTACTTCGTTTTTGGTGTGAATTCTTCTTTCAGTTTCTGCCCCATTTCTATATTTCAGTTAAGTTCCAGGAACCTTTGCAAAAGGCCCAGTACAGGGCTCCTTGAAGTTTTAGTGTACTAAGTTGTTAATAACATGCCTCTTTTCTATCCGATCTTCTTCGTTTTAAGGGTGAATTCTTCTTTCAGTTTCTGCCCCATTTCTACATTTCAGTTAAGACCCTGGCACCTTTGCAAGGGGCCCAGCACATGGCCCCTTGAAGTTTTAGTGCATTGAATTTTTAATAACATGCCTCTTTTCTATCCGATCTTCTTCGTTTTGGGGTTGAATTCTACTTTCAGTTTCTAACACATTTCAACATTTCAGTTAAGACCCTGGCACCCTTGTAAGGGGCCCGGTGCAGGGCCCCTTGAAGTTTTAGTGCACTAAATTGTAAATAACATGCCTCTTTTCTACCTGATCTTCTTCGTTTTGGGGGTGAATTCTTTCAGTTCCTACCCCACTTCAACATTTCAGTTAAGACCCTGGCACCCTTGCAAGGGGCCCGGTACACGGCTCCTTGAAGTTTTAGTGCACTAAATTGTTAATAACATGCCTCTTTTCTATCCGATCTTTGTCATTTTTGGGTTGGATTCTCCTTTCAGTTTGTGGCCCATTTCTACATTTCACTTTCACATTCAGGGGCCCTTGAAGTTTTAGTGCACTAAAATTTTTAATAACATGCTTCTTTTCTATCCGATCTTCGTCGTTTTTGGGGTGAATTATCCTTTCAGTTTGTGCCCCATTTCTACATTTCAGTTAAGACCCTGGCACCCTGTCATGGGGCCCAGTACAGGGCCCCTTGAAGTTTTAGTGCACTAAATTGTTAATAGCATGCCTCTTTTCTACCCGATCTACTTCGTTTTCGGGGTGAATTCTCCTTTCAGTTTCTACCCCATTTCTACATTTCAGTTAAGACCCTCGCACCCTTGCAAGGGGCCCGGTACAGGGCCCCTTGAACTTTTAGCGCACTGAATTGTTAATAAATTGCTTCCTTTTTATCCGATCCTCATTTTTGGGATATTTTCTCCATTTAGTTGTACTGCCGTGTCTACATTCCAGTTAAGACAATGGGCCCATCTAGGGTTCTGTACGGCCCGGTCCAGGGCCCCTTAAATTTTTTGTGTGCCATTTGTTTTTCATACCCTAATTTTCTGACCTTCGCAAAGAGTAATTTTAAAGTTGAGTCTTAAACTCTTCTCCTTAGACCAACAATCACAAATTTTTATTGGGGACCTAGGGCCCTTTTTTAAGCCTTTCCCCAATTTTTTGCACATTTCTTTTAAATTATATTCTAATGATTAATTCGTACCCTATGCTTAATATCAAGTAATCGAAGATCTAAACCGCTAAGTACTAAAACGTTGTAACATGTTTTCATGTTAGGGCCTTTTCTCAACTATCAGTTGTCCCCTTTTGGGCCCCCTGTTATAACTCCCTTAAAAATAGTCCGATTCACTAGCTTTTTTTTTTTTCTATCAACCTCTTAGGTTCTCCAGCTATTACATGAACGATAAGAAAATAAAAAAATTCAGGCTTCAACAACCACCAATTTTGAATATAAATCGTCTTCTTAGGGGCCTTGGCACATCTTCTTTTAAAATGATCCGAATTCCTTGCAATTTTCTTTACCATCGTTCTAGCGTCCTCAGATTACATTATAGCCACCGCGGGAGGCAATGGAGCCTCCCAAATTAGGTTCATTTAAAAGAATTTCCAAAGATATAAAATCAATCAAACTTAAGTTTTGTTTAAGGTTATTATTTACAAACGCCGGGCGGGTCTGCTAGTTATGAATAAAGAACACTTATAATGTAGAATACAGATAAAACGATCTCTAATAAGAAATTGAATAGTAATTCTCAATTGCTGAATTTATTCGTTTATAATACGCATTACTTTTTCGACATTTTAGTTTTTAAAATTTTGAATGCTCATTATACACGGAATATTTATTACAACTACATGGAACCAAATACATTTTTACTGTTATTGAATATCACGAGGCTATTGCTTATGAAGTTGCGCGAGCAAGCTGTAATATGTTAACAACATTTAAAAATTGCATTTCTACTTGCCGTCGGGGAGCAAATATAAGGTAATTTATCACTTGATTTGTCTTTACTGCCGAAATGGCCGAGAAAATCGTGTGTATTTATTATCTTGTCCTAAATAATCATAACTGAATATTAAATAAACTCAAAACTTACCAAATAAAAATACATCGTGTATCCTAATTATGTAAATTTTGCATGGCGATTCTCAAATTACCTGGTCAACAACGCAAAACTTTTTAACACATTTTAAAACGTAAAAACATAAAAGTCGCAAGACCTGATTATTGAAGCAATTTTTAATGGTGTTTTCCATTTCTTGATAAATAAACTATTTATCGAGTTATAAGGATTGTGTTTATATGTGAAGACAGATTTTTATCATTTCCCTCGGTGTCGCGTTCGAAAATTTGGTTCAAAACACCAACTCTGACAGTGTTTTCTATAAGATCTGATTTTACCAAAAAGTGTAAAACGACTTTCGATTACATAGTTTCAAAATAGAGACACCTACCAATTTCATGCGCCTCGTAACAAAATTAATTCATAAATGTGTCAGAAAACACCACTTTTGGATTCGAGAACTGCCATAACTAAAACAGAAAAAGAAAAACAATGCATATACTTCGAAAATTTCTTACATACAGTTACAAAAGTATAAACAAAGCCTCATCACTCAGGCACTGACACACACTGCAAATTCATAATTCAAATAATTTTCATTTCCAACTAACCCTATTTGAAATTCCTGCCACTTGTTACTATTCGCACTTTGGTATTATGTACTACTATTGGTGTTAAGTTTGGGGACGTTAATTCTGTAGATTTATTATAAAAACAAACAAAGATTAGAAACTATGATCTTTTTTTTCTTTTGTGGGAAATTGTTTAACGATTTTTTAGGATGTCATTAGTATTTTTTTTCACCGTGTTCATCAGCAACACAAAACTTTCATATTAGCAAACCCGTCATTGCATAAAACAAACTTTTGAATTACGATACCATCATTAATTTTGATTTATTAAAAATCAATATATATAATAATGAAAATGCTCCATGTGTATTTAATTAGTATGTAAGATATTTTTAATGCACTTCAAAATTAATACATGGAAATATAGTTTCTATCGATGCTGGATTTAATTATGTTTCGTGTTAGCCCCAGGTCGGTGGCTCACGATAAATATTCCATCTTGTGCTGCGTTTGTAGCCTTGTCAACATATAATAGTGAGAAATTTTCCGAGCTGTGTATCGTTCCAAGTGGTTTAGTCGGTAGAACGTCAGTGCGCTATACTGATGGCCCGGGTTCGAGTCCCGGCTTGGAATCTTTTTCACTATGTTGGCCTTTGCGACTTTTAAGCAATTACTTTCAAATTTGATTTTCATTTGAAATATTCAAAATTAATTCAAATTGTTTTTTTTCAGCTAAAAAAAAAATTCTGTAGAAATAAAATTTCATTTTCCAAATCAGCTATACTCAACCTTTTATATCCGTGCGGGCATAAGTTTGCTTCGTTAGGTGGTCCGCAACACATTATAGTTATAAAATAATGTGAAAAAATGTAGTTAAAAATATATAACAAAAGTAGGATAAGAAAGTAATGTAACAAAATTAATACATAGTCGAACCTCGTTAACGCGAACATGCTAAACAGAATTAATCTTAACACGAACTATTTTCAGCTGTCCCGTCAATTTGTATAGTCATTTACTGTGATTTTAGTCCTTTTAACACGAACACGCTTTATATATGATATATATTGTTTATCACGAACTGAAAAGGATCGGCTTTTGAAATATTTCCTACTCATATCACGAATTAAGCAAGTTTTCCCAATTTTACAATCCAATTGTACTGAGTTCTATTTTTTTCAAATTCTAAATTTTTTAAAGAATGTTAGTCTCTGAATGGAAATGTCGTTGATTTTGATAGCCACACGGACTAGTGATTGTAAAATTGTCAGGCGTTTTTTCTTTCTACTCATTCAGAAGGCAAAATTCTATTGTAAGAATTGCCTTGAGGTGTGTAAAAAAAAAGTACGTAACGCTAATTAAAGTTGTATTCACAAAGCTATTTACATACGCAAATTAACCTGAGATATCGCTGTGGCTGTGAAGCTTAGATTAGATTCTAATCTGCAAAAATGAATCGAGTTGGCTGTCCTGAGCTTTGGTGGATTTTTTCGGATGAAACGTAAATACCGGTCAGTTCTTGAAAATACTTCCACTGAGAAATATCCCACGTGCAGGTTTAATGGCGGATCCAGCTCACAATTTAGAGGGGGTGATGGATTTCCTTTAGGGTGGTAAGGGCTCACATCTCTTTATGAGAATTTTTTATATTAAAAGCTGTTCACAAATCCAAACTAACTACTTTTCTGATATTTTTACGAAGTCATTTTCATTCGTAAATACAAAACATTTGCATTAATATTCGTAAAAATATAAAAATTACCGATTTTGTTCACATACCAAGAAATTAAAGAGTTTCCCATTTTTTTTTTCTTTTTAACCATTTGGAAAAATGGTCATTGTTCTCGTCAGGATGGAAAATCAAAAGCATATCTGAAGGTTTTCATTGGTTTAATCTGCATTTTATTCGTTTTGTGATTGGTCTGTACAGTAATCTGTATTTCCCTTTAATTTCAACAACGATGGATACCTTCTGTTGCCACTATGACAAGAAAATAATAAAAACTACAAAAAAATATATTAATAACTCAGAAACAAATTGAGATACAGCTTTCAAAAAAATTGCATTTAAATGTACATTTTTTTCTCCATCTGACGGTGTAAAAAGTAATATTGTCGGATGTTTAGAAGTTTGAGAATGAAATTTCATTTAAAATTGGCCGTCAGATTTCTTGGAAATCTGACGATGGAAAAGCCTTTTCCCGAACAGCCAATGAAATGCTTGGATATTTACGTAAGTTTCAGGTGGATAATACTTAAATTTCATGAAATATGACGGGTCGCAGGCGATTTTGTTGTCTTGCAATTTTTAAGTGTAATAACACTATTAATGTTTAATTCATGGCGTACGTAATGTATGGTCAACTCCGTGCGATTTTTTATGCCTTAAATTTTAGTCTTCGAAAAAATCGTTTTCCAAATGGTCGTTGTAATTTGATAAATTACTTTTTTTTTTTTTTTTTTTATAAAAGCAAAGATTCATTCAGAAAATGTTGTCTACGTTAGCATTTTTAGCCAAGTTTTACGAGTTGACAGCTTCAGAAATGTCGTCACAAGGGAACAATTGGCTGTCACTTCCAGAAATTCAGTTTAAAAAGTCTAACAATTGTCAACGATTAAATAGGGCAAAAATTTATATTCAGTTTTAGAGGAAACAAAACCGTACATATTAGCAGCTATGCGATTCTATTAGTGTCATGAAAATTGCAGGTGTAACCTCTTCTTTCTGCTCAAAGTATTAGTTTTTTCAATCGGATCCTTTGGAATGGTTCATTTTCTTCTAATAGAAGCCATCAGTCCATTAGAACAAAATAACTTGGTTAAAGCGGAAACTCGGTTCATCGGGACTCGGATAATCGGGACTCTACTGTATATTTCATTTTAAAAATGATCTTTAGAATATTTTTGTTGGTGTTCAGAGGGAGGTCATGATTCCCGTGACCTCCCCCTTGAATCCGCCATTGTGTAGGTCTATATTCTTGACGGATCGATCTTAAGAAGTAAAACCAACACCAGCAATACAGTAAATTTTGAAGATACGTATGGATATTTATTCTTGTTACATCAAATACATAATATTTTTAATGTATATAAGTAGATAATAATTGGGGGTTCTAGGTCAGCGGCACGGCGGCACGACCTTGAATGACCTTGAACGACCTCTGTGCACCTGTGAAGGTCATGCGGCGGCGGAGGTCATGGGGTCAAGGTCATGTGGCGTGCTCTTGGAGGCGGGGTCAAGGTGATGCGTCATCTTATAGTATGAGGGGTTATTTTGAGTTTAATTATTTTACTAATGATAATTAATTTTAATTGGGGGACTTTAACTTTTTTCGGGGTAATTTTTGAAGATTGAATTTTTGGGAGATTGATTTTTTCTCTTACCGTACTACAGTATGAGGGGTAATTTTAAGGTTTTTTTTTTTTTTTTTAATGATAATTAATTTTAATTGGGGGACTTTAACTTTTTTCGGGGTAAGTTTTGAATATAGAAATTTTTGTGAGATTGATTTTTTTTTCTGACCGTACTACAGTACGAGGGGTTATTTTAAGTTTGATTTTTTTTTTAATGATAATTAATTTTAATTGGAGGACTTTAACTTTTTTCGAGGTATTTTTTGAAGATTGAAATTTTTGGGAGATTGATTTTTTTTCTCACCGTACTACGGTACTTAGGGATAATTTTACATTTGAAAAATACATTAACGATAATTAATTAAGAAATTTTAATTGGGGGACTTAAATTTTTTGGAGTAATTTTTTGAAATTTTTGGGACATTGATTTTTTTTTTTTTTTTTTTTTTTTTTTTTTTTTTTTTTTTTCGTCGTACAGGGGGTTTTTTGAGTTTGATATTTTTTCATTAATGATAATTAATTAAGAAATTTTAATTGGGGGGGCTTTAACTTTTTTGGGAGTATTTTTGAAGATAGAATTTTTCGGGGAAATTGATTATTCTTTTCGTCGTACTTCAGTACGAGGGGTTATTTGTACTTTTAAAAAATTAATTAAGAATTTTTAATTGGGAGACTTTAATTTTTGGGAGTAATTTTTGAGATAGATTTTTTTTTCTGACATTTATTTTTTAGCACACTTGAGTTTTCGGTGTTTTTACTGGCAACGATTTTTAATTTGGGAACTTTCAAATATTTTTTTTTTTTTCGCGATTTTTCATTGGCAATCGAATTTTAAACATTCATTAAACATTTTAATTGGGAGACTTTATCTTTTAACGCAAATTTTTAGATAAAAATGGAATTTTCAACATAAATTGGATGAGAGGACTTTACGCGATTCAATTTAGCGACATATGCGCTCGAATATTGAGTATTAATTAAAATTATGAATGATTGTGAATTTTTGTTATTTAGTGTTAGAATTTATTTCTGTGAATTTTTTAATAGTACTGCCCCACCCGTGGGTGAGAGGTTATGCTCATGAAGCTAATAGACGTGAAGTGTTGGGTTCGATCCCAATCGCGCCCGTCGGCCTAATCGTTCGGAGTTTTATTCGAACCATGGATTTTCATGTGTAAATTCAGGTTAGGTTACCTTAGAAAGACCCACACGAAGGGCACTCCCCCCTATATACCTAGTGTACATAATCAATCGCGCCCGTCGGCCTAATCGTTCGGAGTTTTGTTTGAGTCATGGATTTGCATGCGTAAATTTGGGTTAGGTTCCCTTAGAAAGACCCACACGAAGGGCACTCCCCCCTCGGGCTTAGTGTAGATAATCGGCCATCAAAATCAACCCACCTTTTAAATAGTGTTAATAAATTTTAGAATTTTTTTTTCTGAATACGTGTTAGATCGGTGGCTATGTTTTCGCGGATTTAATCATAAATAGAAATTGGTAAGATATTTTTTAGGATATCGGTTTTTTGGCTTGTTATGCAATGTTTAGGTATGTATTGTTTAATCTATATGAAAATTTATTTTGAAAAAAAACATGAAATGGTATTCATAAAGATATTAGGAAATTTTCCCCCTACCCCTTAATGAATTTATATTTGTGAAACATAGGGTTACCTATTTAATGGTGTGTTTGAATTTAGAATCACCAATATACCTTAACCCGAAATTTTATTGAGGCATGTTTTCGAAAAGTTTCATATTTTTAAAAACTAGAAAATCGATTTTTTAAACGTTTATATTAAAACACTTTGAATTTTTAATAAGATTTTGGGAAAAAAACGCATTTTTTACAAATTTACACTAATATTACACTTTTTAGAATAAAACTATTAAATACATAAATTTACCAAAAATTAAACACACTTACTTTACTTCAAATGACTTTCAGAGCCTAAAAAAACGCGTGTTTGTGCAGGAAAATGTCTACTATACTGAACCGTGGTCATCGTGCGTTATCTTTGGGAACACTCAGAAGTGAATCACTTTATCTAGATAAGGGGTTTTCCTTTTTGTCGTGATAGGATATTAGATTTTAATTTCGATTGACTAATGGTGGGGTACAAATTAAGATTTTCAAATAATTAATTTAAGATTTTTATTATCTCACTGATTGTGAATTTAATGAATGAATAATTAATATTATGTCACACAAAACGAATTTTTTGAATAATTTAGATTGCGTCACAATTTTTGAATGATTTTATTAATATAAAATTTTTATCCAATTGGGGGTCATTTTTTCTTATAGATTTATTTTAAATAAAATTGGAATATTCATTTAGTAATACTATATTAACAATTTAATGCATGTGCGACATTTCTTTTGGATAAAATTAAAACTATTTTCTAATGAGACCTTTAAAAACGGATACTTTTTTAACTGATTTTATTAATATAAAATTTTTATCCAATTGGGGGTCATTTTTTCTTATAGATTTATTTTAAATAAAATTGGAATATTCATTTAGTAATACTATATTAACATTTTAATGCATGTGCGACATTTCTTTTGGATAAAATTAAAACTATTTTCTAATGAGACCTTTAAAAACGGATACTTTTTTAACTGATTCATTAACCGCGAGAATACTTCAAACATGTCCTTGATGAGTCATCACACATAAGTAAATTTTCACTCGTAAACATGAAAGTTTTAATAAATATATTGAGGTTTTTGAAAAGTGACACTCATTTTGTGCAGTGGACTTTGAATTTTTAGTCTAGTTCTAATTTCGATCTAGTTCAAATTTTGTTAAGTTAACACGTTACGAAATATAGGGGAGCTTTATACTATGCATTAATATAACTATGATTTTTGCTTAATTTTTTACAAGGATAAAATTTTTATCATCGGAAAAACACATCTTTAAGAGATTTAAAATAAATATTTGTAAATATATATATAATTTAATATCATTAAATATTTAGTATCTTCACATATAATTAACACATGTTAATTAAGTACGATTAAATTTAAAAGAAATCATAATTTTCATTAAATTAAAAAGAAATTGTACATTTAACTTTTAATCTAACAAATATTAAAACATGAAAGAAATGATTGCGCTTTTAGAGCATATAACTTTAATCATAAAAATTTGAATACTTATCACTTTTAAATGAAAATGATAAACCTTTATTTAAAATTTTTCAGTTTATAATTAGAGACATACAATTAACTAGAAACTTAAGTATAAAAACAGAAATGAATATCTAGCAATAAGGTTAACATTTTTAATTAAAAATTAATATTTTAGTTTAATTTTAAACGTGCTAGTATTTTTAGACTAGCGAAATATCCCTTTTTTTAGAAAATACTTTTCTGGTTTAATTTTCATTTATTTTTTAAATATAACTTTTAAAAAATATTCTCAACTGTAAAAACTAGGGATTTGCTTTTGACAATTTTATTTGAATTTAAGATTTGTTTCACATTTAGAAGTATATCTTATCAAAATAAATTCGAAATATTTAGATTTGTTTATTATTAATAATTTGAAAAATAAAACATTTAGAAGTAAATTCACTTACTTTTGTTTATGTTTCATAAAAATCCAAAAGGGTTGAAAAAGAGTAGCAACACTTCACATAAGTTTTGTGATACTAAATGGAGTAAATTTTGAACATCAATATCTTATCTGTTTGGGTATTTCCATGAATACATGATTCATGAGATAAGCAGAATGTCATGTTCAAATATGAATCTAAGAACAGTGTTAATGAATTTACTTTATTCATATCGTATATACTTTGGCTATAATTAATATAATGTGTAATTAATAAGGGATTTAATTAATATGATGCGTTTTTAAATAAAATCTAAATATAATTGTATCTTTTTCAGTCTTATTAAATAGAAGAGGAATGCTTTTCAAATTTATTAAGAAACATGTAAGTTATTATTAGCTTGGAAATTGCAACTGAATTAAAAATTGACTTTTAACATAGAATTAGTCTTTTGCTAAATTTTCAATGAAAATATTTCTCACTTAAAAGTTTACTTCTCACATTAAAAAAGTCATATACTTGGAATTTTTACCGGGAAAATTTTCTCACATGGAAAAAGGCTTTAGTGATTGTATTAGAATAAAAACTTATCATATTAAAATTTTTAATAAGTAAATTATTATTATTAAATCTTTGTCACCCACCACTCACTTTATTTACAAATAAATATTTTTCACTTTTTAATGGAAACAAAAATGGTAGGTAAAGCTTTCGTTTAATATTTTTAAATTAATATGAGTCTTTTTTTTTTCAGTGCGACTCCTTCAAATTAAAAACCTTTTGAGAGCTTTTATAGGGAGAACGTAAACAAATCGAAGTCTCCCATTTCACCAATAAAGGATTTGTACTAAATACACTACAGACATTCTTGTTTTAACATGATTTGAAAAATTTTAATTCAGGTTCTTTTGAAAACTTTACTTATTTCATAGGGAGAGAAAAAAAAAAACATGCATTTATAAATTTTTAGTTTCACATTTCAACAATAAAGGATTTATACTAAGTACACTACAAACTTATTTATAAAAAGGAAAGACATAACCTTATTTCAGTTTTTCGTTAAGCATATTTTTAATTCACAAGCAGGCTTCACACATATTATTTAGCACACAAGTTACTTCAGCGAAAAATCCCTTTTCCTTATCTAAATGATTCATAGGGATTCATACCTCCCTCATGAATACGTTATACAAACGATGTATTAGTTTAATGAATATAAATTTTAACTGAATCCTTTAAACTTTATTTGATAACATTCGATCATTTTTATATTTCAAAACGAAGAAAAATTATTGAATATCACCTAACAAGCATATACTTTTACACTAACATGTTATAAAAACACTTCTCAATATTCAAATTTTATGATATTTCAACATCTCTCGCCAAGCTTTTTAAGAATGAAAGACTATTTCGTTAGAATATTTAGCTTTTTGTATACAGTTTTAGCAATAAATACATAATGCACTCAACTTTACTTTATCCTTAAACATTAAATTAATCCATCGCTTAGCAATTCAAACGTAGGATTTTTTTATTTAGGGTACATAAGTATACGTGTATATATATACATGCGCATATATGTGTGTGCATTTGTCAATGGGGGAAAAATTTAAAAGGTATACACATTGAAAGTTAATAAAATTATTTTAAAAAAATTATATAAATATTTCAAGACAGTATTAAAGATTTGAACAACTGATAAAAATGTTTTTCAAAGCATTTTTATCAGTTGTTCAAATCTTTAATACTGTCTTGAAATATTTATATAATTTATATAACTTTCAATGTGTATACCTTTTAAATTTTTCCCCCATTGACAAATGCACACACATATATGCGCATGTATATATATACACGTATACTTATCTACCCTAAATAAAAAAATCCTACGTTTGAATTGCTAAGCGATGGATTAATTTAATGTTTAATGATAAAGTAAAGTTGAGTGCATTATGTATTTATTGCTAAAACTGTATACAAAAAGCTAAATATTCTAACGAAATAGTCTTTCATTCTTAAAAAGCTTGGCGAGAGATGTTGAAATATCATAAAATTTGAATATTGAGAAGTGTTTTTATAATATGTTAGTGTAAAAGTATATGCTTGTTAGGTGATATTCAATAATTTTTCTTCGTTTTGAAATATAAAAATGATCGAATGTTATCAAATAAAGTTTAAAGGATTCAGTTAAAATTTATATTCATTAAACTAATACATCGTTTGTATAACGTATTCATGAGGGAGGTATGAATCCCTATGAATCATTTAGATAAGGAAAAGGGATTTTTCGCTGAAGTAACTTGTGTGCTAAATAATATGTGTGAAGCCTGCTTGTGAATTAAATATATGCTTAACGAAAAACTGAAATAAGGTTATGTCTTTCCTTTTTATAAATAAGTTTGTAGTGTACTTAGTATAAATCCTTTATTGTTGAAATGTGAAACTAAAAATTTATAAATGCATGTTTTTTTTTTTTCTCTCCCTATGAAATAAGTAAAGTTTTCAAAAGAACTTGAATTAAAATTTTTCAAATCATGTTAAAACAAGAATGTCTGTAGTGTATTTAGTACAAATCCTTTATTGGTGAAATGGGAGACTTCGATTTGTTTACGTTCTCCCTATAAAAGCTCTCAAAAGGTTTTAAATTTGAAGGAGTCGCACTGAAAAAAAAAAAAAGACTCATATTAATTTAAAAATATTAAACGAAAGCTTTACCTACCATTTTTGTTTCCATTAAAAAGTGAAAAATA
This sequence comes from Maratus speciosus, assembly GCA_963932465.1. Lineage (NCBI taxonomy): Eukaryota > Metazoa > Arthropoda > Arachnida > Araneae > Salticidae > Maratus > Maratus speciosus. The sequence continues at coordinate 323,148,447 of OZ010794.1, forward strand.
TTTATTTGTAAATAAAGTGAGTGGTGGGTGACAAAGATTTAATAATAATAATTTACTTATTAAAAATTTTAATATGATAAGTTTTTATTCTAATACAATCACTAAAGCCTTTTTCCATGTGAGAAAATTTTCCCGGTAAAAATTCCAAGTATATGACTTTTTTAATGTGAGAAGTAAACTTTTAAGTGAGAAATATTTTCATTGAAAATTTAGCAAAAGACTAATTCTATGTTAAAAGTCAATTTTTAATTCAGTTGCAATTTCCAAGCTAATAATAACTTACATGTTTCTTAATAAATTTGAAAAGCATTCCTCTTCTATTTAATAAGACTGAAAAAGATACAATTATATTTAGATTTTATTTAAAAACGCATCATATTAATTAAATCCCTTATTAATTACACATTATATTAATTATAGCCAAAGTATATACGATATGAATAAAGTAAATTCATTAACACTGTTCTTAGATTCATATTTGAACATGACATTCTGCTTATCTCATGAATCATGTATTCATGGAAATACCCAAACAGATAAGATATTGATGTTCAAAATTTACTCCATTTAGTATCACAAAACTTATGTGAAGTGTTGCTACTCTTTTTCAACCCTTTTGGATTTTTATGAAACATAAACAAAAGTAAGTGAATTTACTTCTAAATGTTTTATTTTTCAAATTATTAATAATAAACAAATCTAAATATTTCGAATTTATTTTGATAAGATATACTTCTAAATGTGAAACAAATCTTAAATTCAAATAAAATTGTCAAAAGCAAATCCCTAGTTTTTACAGTTGAGAATATTTTTTAAAAGTTATATTTAAAAAATAAATGAAAATTAAACCAGAAAAGTATTTTCTAAAAAAAGGGATATTTCGCTAGTCTAAAAATACTAGCACGTTTAAAATTAAACTAAAATATTAATTTTTTATTAAAAATGTTAACCTTATTGCTAGATATTCATTTCTGTTTTTATACTTAAGTTTCTAGTTAATTGTATGTCTCTAATTATAAACTGAAAAATTTTAAATAAAGGTTTATCATTTTCATTTAAAAGTGATAAGTATTCAAATTTTTATGATTAAAGTTATATGCTCTAAAAGCGCAATCATTTCTTTCATGTTTTAATATTTGTTAGATTAAAAGTTAAATGTACGATTTCTTTTTAATTTAATGAAAATTATGATTTCTTTTAAATTTAATCGTACTTAATTAACATGTGTTAATTATGTGTGAAGATACTAAATATTTAATGATATTAAATTATATATATATTTACAAATATTTATTTTAAATCTCTTAAAGATGTGTTTTTCCGATGATAAAAATTTTATACTTGTAAAAAATTAAGCAAAAATCATAGTTATATTAATGCATAGTATAAAGCTCCCCTATATTTCGTAACGTGTTAACTTAACAAAATTTGAACTAGATCGAAATTAGAACTAGACTAAAAATTCAAAGTCCACTGCACAAAATGAGTGTCACTTTTCAAAAACCTCAATATATTTATTAAAACTTTCATGTTTACGAGTGAAAATTTACTTATGTGTGATGACTCATCAAGGACATGTTTGAAGTATTCTCGCGGTTAATGAATCAGTTAAAAAAGTATCCGTTTTTAAAGGTCTCATTAGAAAATAGTTTTAATTTTATCCAAAAGAAATGTCCCACATGCATTAAATTGTTAATATAGTATTACTAAATGAATATTCCAATTTTATTTAAAATAAATCTATAAGAAAAAATGACCCCCAATTGGATAAAAATTTTATATTAATAAAATCAGTTAAAAAAGTATCCGTTTTTAAAGCTCTCATTAGAAAATAGTTTTAATTTTATCCAAAAGAAATGTCGCACATGCATTAAATTGTTAATATAGTATTACTAAATGAATATTCCAATTTTATTTAAAATAAATCTATAAGAAAAAATGACCCCCAATTGGATAAAAATTTTATATTAATAAAATCATTCAAAAATTGTGACGCAATCTAAATTATTCAAAAAATTCGTTTTGTGTGACATAATATTAATTATTCATTCATTAAATTCACAATCAATGAGATAATAAAAATCTTAAATTAATTATTTGAAAATCTTAATTTGTACCCCACCATTAGTCAATCGAAATTAAAATCTAATATCCTATCACGATAAAAAGGAAAACCCCTTATCTAGATAAAGTGATTCACTTCTGAGTGTTCCCAAAGATAACGCACGATGACCACGGTTCAGTATAGTAGACATTTTCCTGCACAAACACGCGTTTTTTTAGGCTCTGAAAGTCATTTGAAGTAAAGTAAGTGTGTTTAATTTTTGGTAAATTTATGTATTTAATAGTTTTATTCTAAAAAGTGTAATATTAGTGTAAATTTGTAAAAAATGCGTTTTTTTCCCAAAATCTTATTAAAAATTCAAAGTGTTTTAATATAAACGTTTAAAAAATCGATTTTCTAGTTTTTAAAAATATGAAACTTTTCGAAAACATGCCTCAATAAAATTTCGGGTTAAGGTATATTGGTGATTCTAAATTCAAACACACCATTAAATAGGTAACCCTATGTTTCACAAATATAAATTCATTAAGGGGTAGGGGGAAAATTTCCTAATATCTTTATGAATACCATTTCATGTTTTTTTTCAAAATAAATTTTCATATAGATTAAACAATACATACCTAAACATTGCATAACAAGCCAAAAAACCGATATCCTAAAAAATATCTTACCAATTTCTATTTATGATTAAATCCGCGAAAACATAGCCACCGATCTAACACGTATTCAGAAAAAAAAATTCTAAAATTTATTAACACTATTTAAAAGGTGGGTTGATTTTGATGGCCGATTATCTACACTAAGCCCGAGGGGGGAGTGCCCTTCGTGTGGGTCTTTCTAAGGGAACCTAACCCAAATTTACGCATGCAAATCCATGACTCAAACAAAACTCCGAACGATTAGGCCGACGGGCGCGATTGATTATCTACACTAGGGATATAGGGGGGAGTGCCCTTCGTGTGGGTCTTTCTAAGGTAACCTAACCTGAATTTACACATGAAAATCCATGGTTCGAATAAAACTCCGAACGATTAGGCCGACGGGCGCGATTGGGATCGAACCCAACACTTCACGTCTATTAGCTTCATGAGCATAACCTCTCACCCACGGGTGGGGCAGTACTATTAAAAAATTCACAGAAATAAATTCTAACACTAAATAACAAAAATTCACAATCATTCATAATTTTAATTAATACTCAATATTCGAGCGCATATGTCGCTAAATTGAATCGCGTAAAGTCCTCTCATCCAATTTATGTTGAAAATTCCATTTTTATCTAAAAATTTGCGTTAAAAGATAAAGTCTCCCAATTAAAATGTTTAATGAATGTTTAAAATTCGATTGCCAATGAAAAATCGCGAAAAAAAAAATATTTGAAAGTTCCCAAATTAAAAATCGTTGCCAGTAAAAACACCGAAAACTCAAGTGTGCTAAAAAATAAATGTCAGAAAAAAAAATCTATCTCAAAAATTACTCCCAAAAATTAAAGTCTCCCAATTAAAAATTCTTAATTAATTTTTTAAAAGTACAAATAACCCCTCGTACTGAAGTACGACGAAAAGAATAATCAATTTCCCCGAAAAGTTCTATCTTCAAAAATACTCCCAAAAAAGTTAAAGCCCCCCCAATTAAAATTTCTTAATTAATTATCATTAATGAAAAAATACCAAACTCAAAAAACCCCCTGTACGACGAAAAAAAAAAAAAAAAATCAATGTCCCAAAAATTTCAAAAAATTACTCCAAAAAATTTAAGTCCCCCAATTAAAATTTCTTAATTAATTATCGTTAATGTATTTTTCAAATGTAAAATTATCCCTAAGTACTGTAGTACGGTGAGAAAAAAAATCAATCTCCCAAAAATTTCGATCTTCAAAAATTACCTCGAAAAAAGTTAAAGTCCTCCAATTAAAATTAATTATCATTAAAAAAAAAAAAAAAAAAAAACCTTAAAATTACCCCTCATACTGTAGTACGGTAAGAGAAAAAATCAATCTCCCAAAAATTCAATCTTCAAAAATTACCCCGAAAAAAGTTAAAGTCCCCCAATTAAAATTAATTATCATTAGTAAAATAATTAAACTCAAAATAACCCCTCATACTATAAGATGACGCATCACCTTGACCCCGCCTCCAAGAGCACGCCACATGACCTTGACCCCATGACCTCCGCCGCCGCATGACCTTCACAGGTGCACAGAGGTCGTTCAAGGTCATTCAAGGTCGTGCCGCCGTGCCGCTGACCTAGAACCCCCAGTTATTATCTACTTATATAGATAATGCGAACTACTTTTAACACGAATAGAAAAAATTTCCCCGTGAGTGTTCGCGTTAACGAGGTTCGACTGGATACTTACCTTCAGCTATATATTAAGTTTAAAACGAGATAATATAATATTGTTGAACTTCTAAAATCTAAAGATTAAAAATAAACAAACTAGTTTTCCTTTAATTAATCCTACTGTAGCTCAAATTTCAAACTGCAAAAATTTCATATTTTTTTTAAAATGGGAAAATATATGGCATTTCAAATTTAATTAATTTTAAATAATATTTGATTAGTGGTGAAGATTAAAAATATACATACGATTGACTGAGTAAAAAGACTTTCCCTAAGCAAATGATGTACTTTTATATTATAAATAAATGGGCTGATTTTGGTCTTCCCATTAAATATATTAAGCAAGAATGAATGTTTTAAACACTATTTATATTGAGTGTCTCGGACTGCACGTGAAAGAACGCTGTGCCACATGCGACCAGCGGGCCACAGATTTAGAACAAAAGAGTCAATCTCTCACTTGCCCGTTCGCCTCCGAGAATAACGCGAAAGAAGGACCTTTCTTAGCGGAATTTTTGAAAACGAAAATAAAGCAAAAGCCTTCCCTTCAAGGAAAATTGAGATTAAATGATAAGTGGGATTTTCATTGTTTTGGTTGAACCGGGAAGTAAGAACCCGAATGTACAAATTTTAGAAGGAGAAAGAGAAATATTCATTCGTATTTGTTACATTAACAACTTATGGGTTTCTTTTTTGAACATAATAAAATTAATTAGCGACAAAACCTTGTGTAAAATACCACTTTTTCCAAAAAGTAATGCAAACCTTATTCAAAGAAATAATTTCGGCTATTATAAAAATTGAAGATTAATAATAAAAATTGTGGTATTCAAAAGCTTTCACTAACTCATTTTTCGAGCATGTAAGGCGTACGGGTACGTACTTGGCGAAAAGAAAGAAAAGGGGTGGTGGTGGTGGGGGGGAGGGGGTTAAGAAAAAGTTTGATACGGAAGCAAAAAATCTTAGATGATTATTATGAGAAATTTTTCCTAGGGCTTATAGAGAGAATGCTTTGCATTAAAAGGGGGAGAGGGGGGGGGGAGGATGAAACATTTTAAATGCAATGCAAAGCATTGCATTTAAAATATTTAATTTTGAGATTTTTATCTAATTTGTTAATCGATTGCATCCAATATGTTGAAATTTCTTACTGTCGTATTCGCTCTTAAAAATTAGTGAAAATAGTATGACAACCCTTATCAGGACAGCCATCTTGTTAGTATTTTTCATCTTGGATTGAATCACAGAATGCATTGTGTGTATACATGAACAGATAATTAGCTAATGGGTTAACTGCACATAATAATCCATGGGGGGAATATTAAACCATGGTAAAACCTTACATTGTTCCTATAATTTTAATGAAAATGACAAATTTAAATTAGCTGAAAATTTTAGCAGGTATCTTTTTTTTTAAAAATATTGTATTGATGTTTTAACGGTATAATTTACATCAAAACTTTTGAAACTGCATTGTTTTACAAAAATCAACCTTTTCACGAATATCCAATTAAGTACTTTAGAAATGCATAAATAAAATCATTATTATTTAAATAGTCTTCTTTTATCAAATCCATAAGCAGAATTTTTTTGGATTATATTACCCTTTTATATTAGTAAAAAAAAAAAAAAAAAAAAAAAAAAAAAAAATGTTTCTGTCCTTAATTTGTAATTTGTTCTTCACATATATATGGGTTACTGAGGATGAATTAATGGGTTCATATTTAAAATGGTTATAAGAGGAAACATATCAAGACATGCTTTTGAAAAATATTTCTAAACGAATGTAATCTTTGTTTCTTCTTGTACACACACGGCTGACTAAGAAAGCATCAGGGATGTTACTTTTAATTAAAGATGAAAAATATGTGGGATTGAATCTTAGCAAGCACAAAGCATGACTACTGAAGTGTTTTGAAGTCGAATATTTTATTATTATCATTATTATTATCGATAAATGAATTGCACCTTGTGTTAAAAGCAGATTATTGTTTTATAACGACTTTTTGTGTGTTTCGCATCCTCAAACTGGATTCAAAACGGCAACATTGAGAGCATTTTATGAAAGATCCTTTATCAAAAAATGGATGAAACTACACAATCTCATAGTTTCGCTATAGAATTAAAATAGGATGCGTTTATGCGCGCGTTTAAAGTAAATATGTGTTCGCAGTCACAATAAATTATACTTTCTCTCTCTCTCTCTCTTTTTTTAAACTATTCTTCTTGTATTTACAAGAAACTGTTTGCCTTTATTTTTATTTTTATTTATTTATTTTTATTTTATTTTTATTTTTTTAACAAGGGGAGATTTTTTTGATGGAACCCATCTTTTCAGTAATGCACTGAGCACTGTAAGATAATTCGAATTTTCATGAAAAAATCGTAAAATAAATAAATATTACATTTATATGTAAGAAAGAATGCTGAAATTCTATAAGACTAAAATGAAAAAAAAAATGTTCGCACCTGGAAGAAAAAAAAAAGTTAAACCAAAGAATTTTATAAAATATCAAAATCCAGGACATATGAAACGTACAGTTATAAATTGTCTTATTTGAAGCACAGCTCTTAAATTAACCAATATAGTACCGTCGTGGTACACATAAGACAGCTATGTTAAAATTCTTCAAAGTAAAAATAAACACTACTTTGGTATATGAAACATTCTTTAAAATAAAAAAATAAGATGTTAGACTTAGGTCTATTTCAAAAGTGTTGTACAAAATATTTAAAATACTTTTATTATTTTTACTTTAAAGAAGTTTAAGGATAACTTTATTAAATATCATATTAATAAAACGATCAGATACAAGTTAAAAATATTACTGGTCATTTTTAAAACCCTTTGAACTCTGATGGGTGAATTTCTTCTCACTTAATTTTAATCTCCAAATGTCAAATTGGCACCGGAATATTCAACCAAATTTATTTGAAAATAAATTAATGCATTTTTTCATGTATACTATAAGTCGAATCTTTTGTTTACAAAATACTGGTGCCAATGTTACATTTGGGCATTTTGAAGAAATTCACCCACAGAACTCAAAGAGTTAACGAATGCCTGAAGTGTCCGGTATATCACTAAATCAACTTTTAAAGATAAAATTGAAACGTTTTTGTGTTTATTATTTCTTAATAAATATTATTTCTTTTGATTTAAATCATAGTCTTTTTTTTTGTTGTTGTTAAGAGCTCTAATACAGTTGAACCTCGTTAACGCGAATACTCAAGCGGAAACTTTTTTTGTTCGTTTTATCCGAACTTAAATACATTACATACAACTGAATGTGTCAATCGGAAACCGTTCGTGCTAAAAGTAATTCGCGTCAAGCGTGTTCATGTTAACGAGGTTTGATCGTATATAGTTAGTAGCTAAGAGAGTTATCTAAAAACCCTTTATAACAAAAGTAATTAAACAAAAGGAATATTAATTATCATAAAATATAAACACTACACTTCTTAAAACTTCTTTAAAATAAAATATATTAAATATTAATATATTAAACGTAGGTTTATTTCAAAAGAGTTAGAGTTGACAAAGAAATCATTTGTCATCATGGGTTAAAATCTTTACTTCTTGTTACTACCAAAGACTTCTTCTTGTTTTTCAATAACACTTCATTTAAATATAATAGTGAAATGTTATATGTTTTTATTTAATAGTTATTGTGATTTCTCGTAATTGTAAATCATATTTTTTTTTTTTTTTAATATATTTTCTAGCTACTTCGTAGGACATAAATAAACACTGAATATATAAAAGGGAACAAGCATCCCGATTTTAAAAAGAATACTAAGGAAAACTATAAATACATTGTCAATTCAAAACATCAAAACCTGCCTCATCTGCAGATTTTATTATCGTAGAAGTGGGAGGTAAATTATATCTTTAAAAAAATTAATAGTTTTAATAATCTAAATCTTATCTGGATCGTAAATAAATTCTGTCAATAGCACATGTTTTTCTTTCTTTTAATTGCTCATGAGGTTAAGTCAAATAATTTTCTAATATTTAAAATTTTTAATTTTTTTCAGTTTTATTAATTTTCTTAATCTTTAGAAGCTAGAAATTTCCAATACAATTTTGCAATTAAATAAAAAGGTTGTTTTCAAATATGCTATGTAATAATTTATCCTACAACTTTAATATATCAAGAAATGAAATAAAAAAAAGAGAAGCAAATTCTATAAAAAATGAACTGCCATCTAAAAAAGGAATTTATAAGCAACCGGACATACATTATATTTGTTTCCTGTAGCAGTTAAGTTTATTTATGTAATCTATAAAAAATACAGTTAAAGGAAATTTTAAATAAAAAGTATGATAATATACTTTAATTAGTGAGATAGAAAAAATTTCGAAAGCATATTAAAAAAAAAAAAAAAAAACGAAACACCATTCTTAAAAAAAGGAAAGACACAATTTATTTTATAGATTAGTTTACAGAAAATAACTAAAAACGGTTACAATAGTGAAAAATATCTTTTTCAAAATTTTTCACTAATACATAAAATTTCAATTCCGATTCTACGTCCTTTATTTTACATAATTTTACTCTCGTTTCTTCCCAAATGTCACATATTTTAGTCGGAATGTCTTGGATAACAACATTTTCAATTTGCAGAGAAAACGTCTCTTCCTCTTCTTTTTCGATCTTTCTTTTACCTTCGCTTCCTTCTGAAATATAAAACAGGGGATTAATTACTATTCTTAAAAAAAAAAAAAAAAAAAAAAAAAAAAAAAAAAAAAAAAAAAACCTTTGAAAATTACAGTTTTATTTATCTAATTGACTATGCAATCAAAAAAAAAAAAAAAATCTCTAAAACACACGTGTTGATTCAGTAGGCGATCCTTGTGGCATATTTCATAAAATTAATGATAGGATTTAATATTAAATAATTTAATTTCTAAAAAATAAATAAATAAATAAATAAGTAAATGGTGCTTTTTGCTGTATGTTTACAGGTGTTATTTTTGTTTATTTTTTCTTAAACTAATTAATTTTGAAAGTGTATGTTCTTATCAGTTAAGATCATTTGTAAGAAAATAATAATAAAAACAAATGATAAAAGTTCAAGATTGTATGATAAAAATGAAACAAAAAATATTAAATTTAAAAAGGATAATTTTTTCTTAAATAACTTTCCTTTGTAAAACTATTTAACAATGTATCAAAAAAGTATTGTAAAATTCTCAGCTGAAAAAGTAGTTCAAAAGGTGCCGAAAACTGAAAAAAAAAAAAAAAAAATCTTTCCAAATGAAGATAATTTTATTCATAAGATAATGAGTATATCTCTATGATAAAAACCTCCCTGAAACTAATTTTTACTACGATTCGTAGGCTAGATCTGATCTCAGACCAATAATATTTTGCACTAAGTAAGTAGCAAGCTTTAATTATAATATTTTAATTATAATATTGCTTTATATATATATATAATCTTATTGTGCCATGAAATTTCTAACTTCTCCTTGTCTGACCAAACTGCCAGCTGACACTTAACAGAAAATTACTCAAGTTGCAACAGTACTTCACAATGTTAATTCCAGTTTCCCGAATGGAATGTTTCACAATTAATTATATACATTTTTTTGTTATTTGTCCAGTTTCGGGACTATTACGTAGGTTTCTTACTATTGTTATATAAGTAATAATTTCTGTTGATAAAATTTTGGAAGGAACTTTGGATAAAGGATGAAATTTAAATAAAGTGATCGTAATGTTAGAAAGATTAATATAATCATTACTCTAAAGGTGTTGGTGCTGTGTATGACGGCCAGTTAACATAGACGGCCAATTAACTACATACCAGAGATAGTGACCCGAAAGGGGGATGCGCTGCGATGGGGTCTTTCTAAGGGATACTAACCCGTATGTACGCAATTAAATCTAAGGTTAGATGAAAACCACGGAAAGCTCCGAACAATTAGGCAGACGGGCGCGATTGAGTTCGAGCAAAGTACTACGGTTTAGAGAGCAGCATTACACTAACATTATTCTTTTTGTTAAATTTTCCTATAACGTCTAAAATTTTCAAAACTTTATATAAAGTGTCTATTTGAGTTTATTTGTTAAAAATCATGTTTATACAAATATTTTTCATGCTGAATTCAATATTTTAGAGTACTTTTTCAAGTACTGAATTTCAAAATTAAACTAATTATTTTATACATTTTTTTATTACATTATTACATACACTTATATATGTATATATATATCACGATAACCAAATACTAATGAATATGAATTAGAACAAAAATGTTTTGAAATTTAAGATTGCTGAATGCTATAAAAAGTCAACAAGTCGAATTAGATAGTGTAAAATTTACATTAAAAAATTTAATTTAGATATTTTTCTTCATACAGGCCGGTTCATAAAAAAAGAAAAAAGTAAAACAATTATTATTTATAATTTGTACAATAAATAAAAGGCTACAATCCTCCAAAGCTTGGAATAATGTTGTCATTAATAATATAGGAAAATTTCTTTCTTTCTCAATGCGATTCTATCTTTAAAACTTTCAATTACTTTGCATTATCTCAAAAATACACTACGTCAGGCCTCAACATGTTTCTTGTAATATATATATATATATATATATATATATATAATTCTTTGTATTATTTACTCACTTTTTTAATTTAACTATTGTGCCACTTTAAAAGGGCGCTTATGAAATTATTTTTTCTAGAAGATTATCAATTTTATAGTAATTTTAAAAATCAATCTAATTACAGAATCCTTGAAATAAAATTTAAATTTATTAAATACTTCAAATCTAAATAAAACTGAAAATTAAATCTAAGTTAATTAAGTAATAATAATGTAAGAAGTTGCAAGTAATGATCTTGAAAAATATTGAGCGATTTATTTTTCCTTACCTGTTATACTTATGTATGAAGTTTCCTCATAACTTCTGTTTACGTTTCCATACAAGATTTCCATTGAGGAAATCAAAGCATCTGAAAAGAAAAAAAAAATAGATTTAAGAAATGATCATATATAAAAAGATTGAAATTAAAATTTGTCACCAAAAATTATAAAAGTTTATTTAAAATATAAGAGAAATAAAATACAGTATTGCACATGAGAAAACACTAATGTGTTTAATAATCAAGTAAAAAAATAGTAAAGCTTTATTTTTCTGAAGCATAGAAAGTACATGAAATTAATTTATGTCAAGATAATTATCCAAGATTTAAAATAATAATAATAATAAAATATGCATCATACAATATTTTTAAACTTCTTAGCAGTTAATTTTCTCTACACTTTAATCGGATTATCTATTAATAATCAAGTATAATAATCAAGTAATAAAATAGTAAAGCTTTTTTTTGTGGAGCATAAAATATTACATGAAATTAATTTATGTCAAGATAATTATCCAAGATTAAAAAAATAATAATAATAAAATATGCACCATACAATATTTTTAAACTTCTTAGCAGTTAATTTCCTCTACACTTTAATCGCATTATCTATTCCTGTATCACTTGTTGTCACTTTTAAAATAGAGTAATAATAGTTAAAACATACGAAAAAATAAAACCCTAATTACTGTAAAATGTACCTACGGATAATTTTCTTAAAAATTAATTATTATTAACAATTTGAATATTAAGCATTCTTTTCTTAGGGTTTTAAGAAATATGTTAATGAGCATCTATATAAAACTGATGTGTTACACGAAATTAAAAAAACACATCTACTCTTAAATACCCAGTTATTATGTAAAAGTAGTTTTCTCCATGAAGTAAGTTTTGAAAGTAATTATTTTAATTACGACGATTTGTATACTGAGTTACTTTTACTATTTTAACACAATCATATTGATTGATAAAAAGTAATAGGAGTTTTCCAACTGAGGGAAAAAGCATCCAGGCTGAGTTTTTAGACCACGACTTTATCATAAGGCGGTTGGTTCTCAAATTCCCTGCTCAACAAAGCGAAATTTTCTACGATATTTTCTAAATCATTTTTATATCTAAAGACATAAAATTTTCAGATCTGACTATTGAAGTGATTTGGAATCAAAATGACTTTTCCATTTTTTGATAAACAAATTAATTATCGAGTTATAAGCAAATTTGGTCTCGTGATGACAGCGACAGCCTTTTGTCCTCTCACTCGCGATATTGCGTCCAGACATTCGGCCCAAAATGTCCACTTTCACAATATTTTCTGAAAGATCTTTTACCTTTACCAAAAAAGGAAAAAGTCTTTCGTTTACTTAATTTTTGAATGAAAAACCCCTGCCATACTAAAAAAATTGAAGCACTCAAAAAATGAGTAAATCAATGTATACGCACATCGAATTGAGTATGTTTGGATCAAAAATGAAGTTATACGTTTACTCAATTTTGCTACACCACATGTTATCAATCCAAACAAAACAATAATTTAGTATTTTGTAATGGTTAATTTCATTCATTTGGACGTAAAAGACGTTCATTAATAGAAAACAATCCAAAATACCGTAGAAATCAGGGGATTAATATTACATATTTACTTTCTTCTACATTTAGAATGAAAAAGTACTGGATTCGTGAAAAAATTCGACTTCCGTTTTTCGACGGAATTACATGTTTAAGAAAGCACTGAACACGATTTGATTATTTTTAGAACATGACTATTATCTATGTGTCTCTCCGTTGAGAATGTCTGTGAATCTGTCTGTCTGTTACAGAAAATTTGTGGGCGTTCTATCTCAAGAACCAATACACGGAATGTAATAAAACTTTTGATCCATTTAGTCCCTGATGTAAATAGGCGCTGATTATTTTTTGGTTTAAATCGCCCAAAAGGTGGCACTGCTATGATGCATTGTTCATGATTTCCGCAATAGCTATATCTCAAGCACTAGTACACAGATTTTCATCAAGCTTCAGATTCAGTTATACCTTGATATAATTTGGTGCTGATTACTTTTTGGTGTAAATCACCCAAAAAGTACCTCTGCTATGCTCTCACTGCAAATAAAGGCGTCTTAAATTAAGATACATATGTGACTGAAAAAGAATTTCAGACACTTAAGTGTCTGAATCTGAAAATTCAGTCACAAAAGATGTCTTAATTTAAAACACCTAAGTGTCTTACTATGATCATAGTGTACACGAACTGATAAAAGTGTCTAAAAAATCTGCAAGTGTCTAATTTTAAGACACTTTGTAACTCCGCTCCGCATTCACCAGGGGGCACTCTTAGTTGCGCATGCGTCTTCCTTTCGAACTCGATGTTCGTTTGTAATTCAAACTGAATGCTTGTTTTTATGTACGCGTACATTTTAACTAATAATTTATTTTGACTTGATTGTTTTTTGCGGAATGTGAAGTTCCGGGATTTAATTTCTATCGACATAGTGGTACTCCGTATTAATATTTATCTATAAAACTAATACAGTGTTCTTCATCTCGTCAGATTTGTAAAGAGAACTGTTGTCTGGCGGGCTATGTTTTCAGGATGGAAATTTTCCATCCTTTTAACAGAGCTAGCCGGATGTGCAAGGGGATTTTATTTTTTAAATATCCAAGTATGCCTAATTAACGGATACTAACGTAGCCTCCAATCCGGACGTCCTCTGGGCGAATGTGCTTTTGGAATAATCAGACCTTTTCCCAGGTAAGTGGGGTCTTAACTATGTATTTAAAACTCTCTGTGATTGTTTTATCTTTAAATGAAGACCTCACACGTGTCTATAGCTTTATTATTTCCTGAGTTATGCCAAAATATGTTCAAAGCATTTTGCCTATGGTATTTCCATGTTAAAATTTTATTTTGCTAATATTTAAATTTCTACTCTTCAAATCATCTGCAATCATATTTCTGTATTATTTTCTATCCAATGTTATCTTTAAAATAAATTTTGGTGTCTCTGCATGGTGTATATTAGCGGTTACTGAATTTATTAATTTTACACCTTCCTAAGCCTTTTCTTATGTAGCCATTACTTTAAAAATCGCAGTGACATCGCCTGTTGATTGGCTCATACTTCTTAATTACCATCAAGACTACCTTAATAGTATTTTTTGGTGTAATTATTACTCTGAAGTACCCTTTTTAATTATTTATTTACGTATACAATATTTTTATAAGCATTTAATGCGGCAGCATTTGTAATGTTTACATCGATTTTTACATTTCTGATAGATTTATTATGTGTTATGTACTGGAATTCAAAAGCATTTATAGTAAACATTCCTGTTAATAGCTGCTTTTATTTATTATTTATGCTTTTCTTGTCTAATGAAGTTTTCTTCTGCCTCATAGTGTGTACATCATAAATTTTTAAAAAGAATATAGTTCGGACATCTTTCCATTCATTGATTCCCCCATATATTTAATACAGCGAATTACTTGTGTTCATTTATTTATTTTAAAATGTTTTGACTGATAAAACTCATTAAATCCGGTCATTCTAATTAAAAGATTTCCCTTTGCTATAATTTTAGTGTTTCCGAGTATTTTAGAAATATCCCATTTGCCATACTGAGAATAGTCAACATATAATCTTTTTATGATTCAAAAGTCAAAACCACAGCTTCAGAACGGAAATTGACGTCACTAATGTAGACGTTGAATCAGAAAAAAATTTGTTGATGTCAACAAAGATTTAGAAAAAGGATCTCGCGTTATCTGTAGTCACTTTGTTAAATTTTAATGATTATTTTTAGATTCTTAAATTCATGTAATCATGTATCGTTAACGTAATTGTAAGAATGCGGTAAAAATATACAGATATATTTCATTTGAAATAATTATATAATATTGATTTTTTGATTACTTTTAGTTAAAAAGTAATTTGAAATTAAAAATGAATACAAAGTAAAGAGGTACATTTTTATAAAATATTTATTTGCATATAGCTAGATTTTGCACTTAAAACTGACACGTACATTTATCGAATCATAACACAGGGTTGGACTTTTTCCAGAAGGAGGGCCTGATTAAAGCATGGGCAGACCCTCCCCCCCTACGATTTTACGTGCTCCAAATTCGATATGGATTTTTTTTAAAGCTTATATTTTAAATGTGTTTCAACATTCTATTGATTATAATCAGCATTTTGAACTTTAAAAGTAGAATTAGATTAAAAACTAAATAAAAAAATAAATACAGTAAAAACTCTCAATCGCGGCCACCTCGCGAATTGAACGCGTTTTGGAACGTTGAATTTGCCTGCTATTCGATTGTGTTCGCTTTTATGAGGTAAAAAAAATGTATTTATCTTGAAAAAGGTCAGTGTTCGCTGAAGAAAATTGTCCTATGAAAGTTTTGTTGTAAAATCTCCATAACGGACACTCCTACATAGAGGACACAACTATTTAAGAAGCACATTTTTTATTAACAACATGCACATATTTTATATTTTTTACCTCAGAAAAACAGACACTTCCGAATAGCGAACAAATTCCACGGCTCTAAGGTGCCTACTATTGAGAGGTTTTACTGTATTGTGACAAATATTTAAATTTTTAATCTTATTCTACTCTATAAATTCAAAATATTGATTATAATCAGTACAAAGTCGAAAATGATTTCGATTATCAGCTTTATGAAAATTGCATACCATATTTTGGATCCCCTAAAATAAGGCTGTGTGTGGGGGGGGGGGGGGGGAGTAGGGCAGAATAATGGCCATATACTTTTCCAGGATCAACGTGGTCAAACATGGCTACGTGTAATGCTTTTAAAAAATGGCTGCGATTCAGACGTTTGAAGTGTCTAAAATTCAGACGCAAAAAGTGTCTGAAAAAATTCAGACATTTTAAAATGTCTGAAAATTGAACACTCCGTTTCAGACACTTAAGTGTCTGAATTTAAGACATTTCGATTTAGAGTGCTATATTTCCCAATTTCTGCCATAGCTCTATCTCACGAGCTAATACACGAATTTTCTTCAAACTTCAGTTTCGGTTAGTCTCTGATATAAATTGATGCTGGTTAGTTTTTGCTGTAAATCGGCCAACAGGTGACGCAGCTATATGCTGCTTTTTTAACGATTTCCGCAATAGCTCTGTATCAGAACTAATGCGTGAATTTTCATGAAACTTCAGATTCAGTTAGTCCCATATATAAATCGGTGTTGCTTTGTTTTTGGTGTAAATCTCCTAACAGGTGGCGCTGCAATGCACAATTCATCCGATTTTCGAAATAGCTATATCTCAAAAATTATTGCACGGATTTTCATCAAACTTCAGATTCAGTTAGAACTTGACTAAAGTTGATACTGATTAGGTTTTGTTATGAATCCCCAAACAGGTGGTGCTGCTACACTGCATTTTTCAGGACTTACACGATTCTAGTTGTAGTCATATCTCAAAAACTAATGTACGGAATTTGATATTTTTAAAATCATCATGATAGGCACACATTGTCGTTTAATTTTGGCACTGTGATATTTGAGTTATTGATTTTGAAGTATTAACATGTATCAGATAGAAAAAAGTTTGGGGATTGGCACATCTTGCGTATCCTTTATAATGCGTAAGGTTACATTACGTTGTTATTAAGAGTGTTTAATATATTTACGCATAGTCAGTACTGCCTGTGTGCTAAATTTTTTTCGCGTAGAAAAAAAAATTAGAAGAATGGGATTTTCGATATTTCGCAGGCAACTTTGAATGTAAGTGCTCTATGTTAAATATTCATTTTTTTCCGTGTTTAATGATCATATGTACCTCTTGTAAATATTAAACTGTAAATATTAAATTATCAACAGTATTTTAAAAGGATTTTAAAGGGCTTGGAAACAATGCTCTTGTCATAAATCTATTTCATTACAGTTATCTTGAAATTAATTTTGCTATTTTTACGAAATAAATAATCAGTTAAATGCTTCTTGTTGATAAGTTTGAGGGGGAAATAAACGTCAGAAATTTTTTTAATTTTATCTGCAGTAAAGTATCAGGGGGGGGGGGGCAAAGCCCCCTTGACAGTAAGATTTTTTTTTATTATTTAACTTATTTTAGTTTTGATAGTGTTTTATTAAATGTATTTTAACCAGTATCTTATTTTGGTTTTTCAAAAGTTACTAGTCGGCCATCTTGTTTTACTTCATAATTTTTTGACAAGAGCGTTGTTTTTAAGCAATTATAAATTATTTTAAAATATTGTGCACAATTTAATATTTGTGTTAATTTAATATTCACAGAAGGTACAGCTCATTGCATAAAATAATAATAATAATAATAATAATAATAAAAGTTTATCAAATATTTAAAATCGCTTACTTTCAAAGTTCATATTTCAATACATAAATGGGATCTACAATAAGTATATAAACACTTCATATTTGAGCACATCCATAAGATCAAAAAATGAGTATACATTATGGTTCATATTTGAACATATCCATAGAATCAAAAATGAGTTGAGTACACGTGTTTCTCAATTTTGAGCATATTTGGATCGAAACTATTTTGAGTACGTGACGTAGTATATAAAACTGAGTATTTTTTACTTAACTTTAAGAACCCATTTTTTCAGTGCAATTTCATGCATTTCCGAACAAAGATTAATTTTAAAATGCATCAGAAAGAAGCTCGTTTTCATTTAAGACCTGCCTTAAGCTGTTACACTGTAACAACTATGAGCTAGCCTAGACAAACCCACTGACATATTCACTCCGACAGTCTTTTGTCAAAGACATCTGGTCTGTTACAGCTGAACAGAATACACCACAGGTAAAGAAACTTAAAAAAAAAAAAAAGTTTACTATTTATTATTATAACACTATCATAGTGGCAATGAAATCATATGAGTTGCAATTTTTTCAACTGTGTGGAAAAAATGTCCCACTTGGATAACCCATTTTGGCAAGTCAACGTCCTAAGTTACATTAAGTTACATAAGTTATATACATTTGAAAACTGAAGCATTATGTAGTTTTTGCGTATATATGGAGGAAATATTCATTTAAAACACTTTTAATTATAGGATAATACTCGTTGAGGAAATTAGCTCCTTTATTTTTAGAAACTGAATTGGGCGGGCATAGTCAGGTCTAATTTCATTTTATTTTGCCCAGACTGAGCTTGTTCATGAATAAAGTAAAACTAAGTGGGCCCGGGTCCATAAAAAATTGTCTAATGTGATAAAAAAAAAAAAAAAACTGCTTTTTAGACGAGAAAATGACAATGTAAATGTTATTAATGAAATTAATTATAAGCGATTTTTTCTGAGTCTTAAAAAATCCCTATAATTAAATTATGTCGACAAAAACCCAAAAGATGTTTGACAGAAATATGATAAATGGAAAATATTTTGATGTCTTACTCTTGAAGTTGTTCGGTTCTTCATCTTCAATTCCTTCTTTCGGTGAAATTTGTACATGTTGCATCTGAAAATGAGATATTTGTTAAAAATTTAGTATTATTCAATTTAATAAAAAAGTTTCACAGATAATGCCGTTGAAATAATACAAATAAATATCCGCTATAAATAATCAGATCAGTTGTTAAAGTTTCTAAACTATAGGGTGTGACGACTCTACTCTTTAATTAAATAAATATAAAAAAAAAATCAAATTCGACAAATAATGTTTCGAGTTATAACGGATTTTAATTAACCCACTTAAAAAAAATAATAATCAATTTAAATTTTTTAAAAATTTTTATGAGAAATTTCAGGATGTGATTTTGTTTGTAAATTATATAATTAACCATCACAAAAAAAAGAAAAAAAAATCAAAAATTCTAACTCAATGTGCATATTTTTTGCGTCTACATACATTTCAATTTGTGTCTAATCTCTTAAAACCTGACGAATTTTTTAAACGGGCATAACTCTGAGAGTTTTACAGATATGAAGATGGGAATTTTTTGTGATTAATTCAGGAATGGATGAGGAAATTTTCCTAATTGGAAATTTCACCCACGAAGGACGTATGAAAATTTAATTTTTGTATTTTCTCCAAAAGACCCCCCCCACAAACCCCCCCCCAACCCCCTCCCATGCAGTTGCAACTTTTCTCATCAAATTTCGCGCCTTCTTTTACGAAACTTTTACGATGCAATTGGAAGTATGTTACGAGGGACAATATTTAACCGTTTAAAACGCCAATGTTCCCATTTGGGAACATCAATTTAAAAAAAATCTTCAAAAATTTAATTTTAAAGATACCTTTATGAGATTTTATTTCATAAACTAAAAATATGATTGATTTTTTTGAAAATGTGTTAAAATGGTATACTTTTGTTTTTTATATCGAAAAAATGTTCAAATTTGCAAATTTTGCCATATTTCATATTGATAAATTGTAATTTTTTAAAGAATATATAAAAATATAAAATATTTTTAAATTCATGTGAGTTATGAAATAGTAACCTTAAAACAATATGTAGAATACAATTAAATCATAAAAAAGGGTATAGTTGAGTAAATATGAAGAAATATATTTCGATGTTCCCATTTGGGAACATTGGCGTTTGCCATGAACTTTTTTTATATGTTTAAACTCAATGCAATTAACCGATTTGAGTGATATTGTACAGGTATTTTCTGCATGAAAGCAAGGTATAATTGAGTGCAAAGATGGTTTATTAGTATAAGATTCAAGTTTATCCCAAACCGCCCCGCCCCTCCCTCCCCCCAACAAAAAATAAAAATTTCAACTTTCAGTATTTCATTTTCTCTGTTTCCTACTGCCTGCACTGATGTCACCTCTTGCTAAAGGATATCTATTTCTGCTAAGTACAACCGAAAAATATAAACAAGTGAGTCACAGTTGTAGCTTTATGACGTAGATTAGAGGAGAATTTTATTTACCCCTGTCTTCTTATCAGATGTGCCGAAAGGTCAATGTTGAGTTCCATTCCCCATGTGTTTCAGGAAAGAAGGAAGGAAAAGTCACGCTTAGAAAGGAATAAGTTGTTCTGTGTTTCTGTTGTGGGCTTATTTTGTTGATTATGGATCACGCTAAGCGTTTTAAAACTGTGGAAGAAGCTCTCGAATATTTCGATACGCTAAATTCAGATGAATCTGATAATTCAGATGTTGATATATGCATTATTCCGCCAAACGAAAGTGGTGATATAACAGAAAATGAGGATATCAATGATGAAGATTTAGGGGAAATTATTCCGACGGATGTAACGGGAGAATTGGATATTCTGCGTAAAGATGTGGCTTGTGATGCGCCATCAACATCACACACAAGAACAGAAGCAGAGAGCATGGGTAAAGGTGATGATGATTTTTCTACACGAAAAAAACTTAAACTGTATGAAGCAAGATGGGGTAAGAGAAAAGAATTTAATCATACATTTCTTAATGAGGAACCAGGTGATTTAAAAATTGATTTTCCAGAGTTACAAGATTTGGATCCTATTCAAATTTTTGATAAAATTTTGCCTAAAGACTATATCGGAACATTGGCATGGATGACAAAGTTATACGCTAGTCAAAAAGGAGAAATAATTGCCATTGACGATACAGATATTGCTCAGTTTCTAGGATTGCCCCTCTTGAGTGGTTACCATTGGGTGCCAAAAGAAGATTATTATTGGAGCACTGCTGAAGATTTGAAAGTTGATATTGTTCCAACAGTCATGTCAAGAAGCCATTTCCGTACAATCAAAAAGTTTTTTCACTTAAATGATAATTCTAAATTGAAGCCAGGTGATAAACTTGGGAAAATAGCTCCAATTTATGAAGAATTGGGGAAAAATTTAGATCAGTTTGGAACTTTCCATAAAAAATTGAGCATAGATGAATCTATGGTACCTTATTATGGACACCACACTTGCAAAATGTTTATAAAAGGTAAACCCATAAGATTCGGGTTTAAAATATGGATGTTATGTTCCTCGTCTGGATATCCGTATGCGATTGAAATTTATTCTGGAAGGAAGATTGAGTCTACAGGAATGCCTCTGGGTGAGGATGTCGTGACGCAGCTAATCTCCACAGTTACAGATCCGGGCAGGCACGAAATCTATTTCGATAACTTTTTTACGTCTTATAACTTATTAAAAAAATTGGCAGACTCTGGAAATAGAGCTACAGGTACAATCCGAAGTAACCGCATCCAGCAATGTCCTTTACTAGACAATAAAAACTTGGCCAAAAAGACCAGAGGAGCAATGGATTACCGTAGTGATGGAACTGTATTCATTTGCCGGTGGAATGACAATGCAGTTGTGACAGTTGCCTCTAATCATCAAACGCATGAACCTATTTCAAACACAAAGAGATATTCTAAATCGGCAAAAAAGAAAATTGATGCTCCACAACCTGCTCTTATAAGATATTACAATGAAGGTATGGGTGGAGTTGATGTTCTGGATAAACTTCTTTCATCGTACAGACCGCAGCTACGAAATAAAAAATGGTACTGGAATTTATTTGCAAATGCTCTAAATATTGCTGCAACAGCATCTTGGATAATTTATAGAGACATTCATGGAAAGAATTCAATGTCACATTTAGAATTTCGTCGAGATATTACGATGAACTTACTGCGTTCCAAACCAAAACTTATATCTCAACCTGGACCAAAAATGCATGTTCAAAATAAACTTAGAAAAACTGATAATCATTATCTGATATCTGCGTCACAAGGACGCTGTGCTCTTTGCCAAAAAAACTGCCGCAACATGTGTGTTGAGTGTGACAAGAGGTTGCATAAAGATTGTTTTCCCTTATATCATGGCAAATAAATTGCATAAAAAGCTGTAAAAATAAAAAGGTAAACAATTTTAATGTAAATTATTTTTAAATTGCCAAATATTTTCATAATCTTTTATTTTTATGCCTTTTTGTAAAAAGAAAATCTTCAAAACCTATAAGAAAAGTACTCATTAGACGCCAATGTTCCCATTTGGGAACATCTAAAAAATCCATATGAAGATTTTTTTTCTTTAAATGTTTTTATTAATTACTTATAAGGGGTCTATAAGTATACTTAATTAAGCAAATTTATGTACCAGTTCGATCTACTTCATAATTCGGCGTCTAAACGGTTAAGGGCATGGCCTGTTGTTTCGATATTTATGAATCTCACTGTAGGATAAGTAGAAATAAGTTACATATATTTTTAAATATATTTATTGAATTTTTTGTAATAAACGTTTTAACATACAATATATTTGACGAGCTCTGATGTAGAATATGGTATCTGTAACATATTTTTTATTTTTCTGATTTTCATGACTTCCATTTTCTATCATAAAGTAAAATGTACAAATATATATATATATATATATATATATATATATATATATATATATATATATATATATATATATATATATATATATATATATATCCTCTCAAAATCGATGTTTTCGCATTTCAAAATTCGGCCTAAACAATTTAAGGGAGAAGATGACTTCCTAAGATTACTTTTTTAATAATATTAATAAAGAAATAATTCCCATTCGAGAGACTATTTCAGTTTTTTTTTTCTTGGGGGAGGGGGGGGGGGATTTTTTTTATTTAAATGTATGTGGTGTTCTGTCTCCCCTCCCCCCCACCCCCCAAAAAGAAAACATTCTTTTTAGGGTTAGAGGGATGCGTTTGTACATGAAACGTTCAATGAAAGTTCATATAACATGTTTTATTTGAGCTTTTAAAAAGCTTTCGAGTTTCTAACTTATAGGGAATGCTGTCTTTTTATTATTAAAAAATAAACAAGTTACGGAAACAGGTTTTTATTTCTTTAATTTGTCTAATTAAAAAAAATAGATTTTACGCTTGAAATACATAATTGTAATCTTGCGCAAAGGGTATTAGATTCTTGAAAAGAATATAATATCTATTTATGACTTATAGTGAATAATTGAATGCATTTATTTTTTTTAATTCAGATTTGAAAAGAACTTATAAGTATATTAATTTAAAAATTTCATTCAAGTGGCATCATATCATTTTTAAAATAACAAATTTTATATATTTTACTAACTTTTGACATTGAAATGTGCCTGATTTCTTAAATAAAAATAAATAAATTAAATTAAATTAAAATAACGTTCATAACTTCTAATTAAAAACTAGTATTTATTTATTTCAAAATAAAAGTTCTATTTTCTAACCTATTTAAGATTTTAACATTGATAGCATATGTATATTTATTCCCCTCTCATACCCCCCCCCCCCCCCATTAAAATTAAACTTTTTTTCGTCCTTTTGAAGATTTGTTTCCTTATAAATTAAAATATCTATTTTCTAAAAATTTTGAGAATTTCACAATCACGCGGGTTCTGATTGTTAAAAATACTTTTAAGAGATTGAAATTTTAAAAAATCCGGATTTGTGGATAATGTGAAATTTTCCTTATTTAAATGTTGATTATCATATCAGTATATTATTTTTAAATATGTAAATGCATAAGGATTCAAATACATTTATTTGATATATAAATAACTTTTAAAACAGGAAGAAACTGAAGTATAGGTAACTAGGTTTATCCAGAGGCCCATACTGATTTATTATTTTTTTTTCCACGGGCCGATTTGGTGCTGTTTTCAATGATTTTTCTATGGGCCGGGCCGTGAACTGGGAAAATACAAACGGGCCGTGCCGGATTCAGGCCGAACTTTTAATTTTTGCACCGGTCAATGCCAAGATAGTTTTTCTTCGGGCCAGGCTGGGGCCAGACCTGTAAATTTTGGCCCATGCAGACCTCTACTCTTTAATTAAATTTAAAAAAAAAATCAAATTCGACAAATAATGTTTCGAGTTATAACGATTTTAAATTAACCCACTTAAAAAATAATAATCATTTTAATTTTTTTTTTAAACTTTATGAGAAATTTCAGGATGTGACTTTTTTGTAAATGATATAATTAACCATCCCAAAAAGGGGAAAAAAATCAAAATTCTAACTCAATAAATATATTTTTTGCTTTTACATGCATTTCAATTTGTGTCTAATCCCTTAAAACCTGACGAATTATTTAAACGGGCATAACTCTAGGAGTTTTATAGATATGAAGATGGAATTTTTTGTGTTTAATTCAGAAATGGATAAGGGAATTTTTCCTAATTGGAAATTTCACCGTACGGGGACCGTATAAAAATTTAATTTTTGTATTTTCTCCGATAGACATCCCCCCCACCCCCCTCCCATCCAGTTGCAACTTTTCTCATCAAATTTTGCACCTTTTTTTACGAAACTTTTACGATGCAATTGGAAGTATGTTACTACGGGCAATATTTAAGGACATGGCCTACTGTTTCGATATTTATGAATCTCACTGTAAGATAAGTAGAAATAATTTACATATATTTTTAAATATATTTATGGAATTTTTTGAAATAACCGTTTTAACATAGTACATATTTGACGAGCTCTGGTGTAGAATATGGTATCTGTAAAAAAAAAAAAATAAAAATAAATAAATAAAAATATTTTTTCAGATTTTTATGACTTCCATTTTCTATCATAAAGTAAAATGTACCGAAAAAAAAATATCCTGTCAAAATTGATGCTTTCGCATTTCAAAATTCGGCATCAATAATTTAAGGGAGAAGATGACTTCCTAAGATTACTTTTTTAATAATATTAATAAAGAAATAATTCCCATTCGAGAGACTATTTCCGTTTTTTTCTTGGGGGTGGGGGGTGTGGGGGATTTTGTTATTCAAATGTATGTGGTGTTCTGTCTCCCCCCCATCCCTCCCCCCCAAAAAAAGAAAACATTCTTTTTAAGGTTAGAGGGATGCGTTTGTACATGAAATGACGTAAAATTTTAACCATTCAGTGAACGTTCATATGACATGTTTAATTTGAGCTTTTGAAAAGCTTTCGTCTTTCCAATTTATAGGGAATACTTTTATTTTTATTATTAAAAAATAAACAAGTTAGGAAAAAGGGTTTTATTTTTTTAAATTTATCTAATAAAAAAAATAGATTTTACGCTTGAAATACATAATTGCAGTATTGCGCACAGGGTATTAGACTCTTGGAAAGAATATAATATTTATTTATGACTTATAGTGAATAATTGAATGTATTTAATTTTTAAAAAATCAGATTTAAAAAGAACTTATAAGTATATTAATTTAAAAATTTCATTCAAGTGGGATCATATCATTTTTAAGATAACAAATTTTATATATTTTACTAACTTTTGACATTGCAATGTATCTGATTTCGTAAATAAAAATAAATAAATTAAGTTAAATTAAAATAACGTTCATAACTTCTAATTAAAAACTTGTATTTATTTATTTTAAAATAAAAGTTCTATTTTCTGACCTATTTCAGATTTTAACATTGAGAGCATATTTATATTTATCCCCCTTTCCTACCCCCCCCCCCCTAAAATTAAACTTTTTTCCGTCATTTTGAATATTTATTTCCTTTTAAATTAAAATGTCTATTTTCTAAAAATTTCGAGAATTTCACAATCACGTGTTTCCTGATTGTTATAAATACTTTTAAGAGATTGAAATTTTAATAAATCTGGATTTTTGGATAATGTGAAATTTTCCTTTTTAAATGTTGATTATCATATCAGAAAAATTATTTGTAAAATATAAATACATAGATTATATTTTACATACTTTCCTTTATTAAATAAAGGATTCAAATACATTTATTTGATATATAAATAACTTTTAAAACAGGAAGAAACTATAGTATAGGTAACAGGTTTAGCCAGAGGCCCATACTGATTTAATTAATTTAATTGACAGTTTGATTTAATTGATTTTTTTCACGGACCGGGTAGCATATGTATATTTATTCCCCTTTCATAACCAACCCCCCCCCCTTTAAAATTAAGCTTTTTTTTCGTCCTTTTCGATATTATTTCCTTTTAAATTAAAATATCTATTTTATAAAATTTTTGAGAATTTCACATTCACGTGTGTTCTGATTGTTGGAAATACTTTTAAGAGATTGAAATTTAAAAAAATCAGGATTTGTGTATGATGTGAAATTCTTCCTTATTTAAACGTTGATTATCATATCAGTAAATTATTTGTAAAACATAAATACATAAGAATTCAAATACATTTATTTGATATATAAATAACTTCTAAAACAGGAAGAAACTATAGTACATAGTAACTAGTTTTAGTTTTTGCTCGTCTTCTATTCCCAAATTATAAGAAGGAATTCGACTTCACACACTTTAACACTCAAAATGTAAAATCAAGTGGATATATTTTTGGAAAATTTTAACAATTAGCCAAAAGAAAAAAAAAAAAAAAAAAAAAAAAAAAAAAAAAAAAAAAGGAAACAATATTGAAGAAGTGAATGCAGAAAAAAAAAATAAAAAATTGCAATTTCCTGAAGAAAAAAATTAAAAAGCACGAATTCATTGTATGATTTATAACCACTGAAAGGTGAATTTGAGATCTGAATGATAAAGAGTGTGTTTTCTCAAATTTAAACTTGCTACTGTCTAACTCATTCACGAAACCACTTTTATTGATAAATACGCGAAATTTGCAAATATTGTTATTAAAGAATTTTGAAACAGAATAACAATTTTTTTGCTTAATACAAAATTTTTAAAAATTTAACTTTTTTTTTTTTTTTTTTTTTTTTTTTTGTCGTTTTGAGTGATAAGTTTCGTTATAAAATAAAACAATTAATAGCGGTTGTTGGATAGCAATCGGCTGTAACTCAAGATGTATTTAATTGGAATACGGTGATTCGAATATTAAGACTGTTCTCAAATCGAAAAGGGCAACTTTCTGACATAAATTTTAATTTATTTTTGTTCGAAAATGCATGAAACTAACTGGTGTTGTTCTTCAGAAACTAAGTAATTGAGCTCTTTTTTCCATTTTTTTTTTTTTTTCAAACGCAATAGATTTTTCAGAAAATAGTGTCAAAGTGGGCGTTTTGATCCGAATTTTCGCGCTAAGGAAGAAAGAGCACTCAAGAGCGGGCGAAAAACGTGTTTCTCACGTGATCAAAATGGCTTATAACTCAATAGGTAATTTAATGATCAAAAAATGGAAAAAACAGTTTAATTCCAAATCGATTCCATGGCCAGGCTTTCCAATTTTATATCTTTCCGTTAAAAAATGAATTTTTGAATGTGTCAAAACGTTTTGCGCTTGTTGAGGGGAGCAAGGGTGTATTCCGATCCAAACTGCTTATTTTCTGATTCATTTTAAAATTCATTTTTGCTCTCAAACGCATCAAACTGAGAAATTCTCTTATTTGGAAACTATATAATGTGCCGTGCTTCTTAATTTTTTGATAAATGCAGAAAAAACTGTAAAAAACGCTGTCAAATTTGGCGTTTTGAACCGAATTTTCCGAAGCGGGCGATCTGGGAATGAAAAAAATGGTCATACTGAGAAAATAATTGTTTAAAAATCAAATTCTAATTAATTGAGCTGAAAATGAAATCACACGGCATGCTAAACATTTCTTCAGAAATCATCCCAGCAAGTTTCATGTTTTTACTTTTAAAAATGAGTCTGAAAATGTCTCAGAAAATTTCGAGCTGTTGAGGGTGGAAAAATATTTTTTCGAATACACCCTTAAGAGCCTTCTTCAGTCATTTGAAACACTGATATCACCTAACAGGCTTAAAAACGTTGCCACAGTATCCCAATTCCAAAGACTGATATCTTAAAAACCAATGATATTTTCTAAACTTGCAATTGACAAGAAAAAAAAAAAAAAAGGGGGGGGGGGTAGTCATTGCACAATACACTCTTCCCCCCAGGCAAATATTTGGGGGTGGGAGAAGGATTAGATAAGTAGCACTGCGCCGTCGGGAAAAAAGTAATTAGCAGATAGACAGGAAGTGGAGATAGGCTTCCAATTCCATCTTCTGAAAAAAGTTTGGCAGGTATGCGACAGAGTCCTGCACGTGTCGAAATATCCAGCCTGGTACCGAGCCAACCCATAGAAAAAAAATATTCTGCCCGGCCTGACTGAAGTTCTACAAAACATATTTTTTGCAGTAGAAAGAGCACCAAAAATGGGCGATTACTCACAATAAAAATTATAAAACTTTGCCGCCCCCCCCCCCCCCCCAAGAAAAAAAATATCATAGTTTTTTTTTACGTCGTTATGGTTTAAAATTGTTTCCTATGGAGGTTGGTTGATTGGTTGTGTTTATGACTGCCATCAGCACGAGGGATATAGGCCCTAAGGGGGGGGGGGAAATGTCCTCCGTGGGGGTCCTTCTAAAGGAACCTAAACCGTATTTACGCTTGGAAAAACAAGGTGCGAAGAAAACCACGAAAACTCCTAACGATTAGGCCGACGTTTGCGATTGGGATCGATACTAGCACCTCCCGTCTACCAGCTTCGAGAGCAGAAATGGAGGAGTTCTGAGCAAAAATACATATTATACTTTTTTCATGTTTATAATCTTCATTTTTAAAGAAGCGCCAAAGACTATGATATTTATATATTTTAAGGAATCTCTATTTGTATGTAAATGTTTCACTTATTATTTCATATCGTTAATAATATTTTCAGTGGGGACACTCTCAATTTTGGAATCTCTTTCTAAAGTAATAACCCATAAAAAAATTCTGCATTCAAAATTGAAAAAGTAAAAAACGGCCTTTGTACAGATTGGTCTTAGCTATCCAATGCAAAAAACATCATTTAAAAATATTGAATTGCAACCGAGATATCTTTATAAATTTCTTCTATAGGATTAGCATTATTGAGCGGGTTTTTTCACGTGACTGACGTAGCATCTTCTCCGTTGCATTTCAATATTTTAAAATGTTTTTTTTTTTTTTTTTTTTTTTTTTTTTTTTTTTGCTTTGATAGCTGAGATCGATCTGTACAAAAGACATTTTTTGCTTTTTCGATTTTGTTTGCAGATATTTTTAGAGAGGACACTTTCATTTTCGGAACAGGTGCGAAAGTGAAAACACCCCATAAAAAATTCTGCAATCAAGATCGAAAAATTGAAAAACGGCCTTTGTACAGATCGATCTCAGATATCCAATGGAAAAAATCATTTAAAAATATTAAAATGCAACCGAGATATCTTTATAAATTTCTTCCATGGGACTAGCTTTAGCGAGCGGCAGCGTTGCCAGATTGGGGACTTTTTTAATTCAGATTATTTGACTGTCACCACTTTTTTAAAATACAGTCGAACCTCGTTAACATGAACCTCAAGGGGAATCAAAATTTTGTTCATGTTAACAGTAATTCATGTTATCAGTATCAAATCTTTGTATTAGTTTTTATAGGGTACTGTGAAAACAATTCATGTTAAAAGTAATTCACGTTAAGCGTGTTCATGTTAACGAGGTTTGACTGTAGTATAATTCGCTTTATTTTTCAAAATGTTTAATCTATTTCTAAATAGGCCGAATATCTCTATTTCAAAAAAGTAGTAACAATCAACAATCTGGGGACAAATAAAGTTCCCAATCTGGCAACACTGGCGAGCGGGTCTTTTCGCGTGACTGACGTAGCCTGTTCTCTGTTGCATTTCAATATTTTTAAATGCTTTTTTTTTTTTTTTTTTTTTTTTTTGCATTGGATAGCTGAGATTGATCTGTAGAAAGGCCGTTTTTTGCTTTTTCGATTTTGTTTACACATATTTTTAGTGAGGACAATTTAATTTTCGGAACAGGTTTCGAAAGTAAAAGCGTCTCCATAATAAATTCTGCAATCAAGATCGAAAAAGTAAAAAATGCCCCTTGTACAGATTGATCTCAGCTATCCAATGCAAAAAAAAAAAAAAAAAAAAAAAAAATCATTTAAAAATATTGAAATGCAACAAGATATCTTTATAAATTTCTTCTATAGGATTAGCATTAGCGAGCGGGTCTTTTCGCGTGACTGACGTAGTCTCTTCTCCGTTGCATTCCAATATTTTTAAATGATTTTTTTTTCTGCGTTGATAGTTGAGATCGATCTGTACAAAGACCATTTTTTTGCTTTTTCGATTTTGTTTACAGATATTTTTAGTGAAGACACTTTCATTT
The DNA here is from genome assembly GCA_963932465.1 of Maratus speciosus. NCBI lineage: Eukaryota > Metazoa > Arthropoda > Arachnida > Araneae > Salticidae > Maratus > Maratus speciosus. The sequence goes on from OZ010794.1 coordinate 323,178,742, forward strand.
TCGGAACCAGTTTCGAAAGGGAAAGCATCCTCATAAAAAATATTCTGCAGTCAAAATCGAAAAAGTGAAAAACGGCCTTTGTACAGATCAATCTCAAGTATCCAATGCAAAAAAAATCATTTAAAAATATTGAACTGCAACCGAGATATCTTTATAAATTTCTTCTGTAGGATTAGCATTAGCGAGCGGGTCTTTCCTGTAGACTAAAGTAGCCTCTTCTGCGATCATTTCAATGTTTTTAAATGATTTTTTTTTCTTTTTGCGTTGATAGCTGAGATCGATCTGTATAAAGACCATTTTTTTGCTTTTTCGATTTTTTTTACAGATATTTTTAGTGAAGACACTTTCATTTTCGGAACCAGTTTCGAAAGGGAAAGCATCCACATAAAAAAATTCTGCAGTCAAAATCGAAAAAGTGAAAAACGTCCTTTGTACAGATCAATCTCAAGTATCCAATGCAAAAAAAAAAAGACATTTAAAAATATTCAAATGCAACCGAGATAGCTTCATAAATTTCTTCTATAGGATTAGCATTAGCGAGCGGGTCTTTTCGCGTGACTGACGTAGCCTCTTCTCCGTTGCATTCCAATATTTTTAAATGATTTTTTTTTTTTTTTTTTTTTTTTTTTTTTTTTTTTGCGTTGATAGCTGAGATTGATCTGTACAAAGACCATTTTTTGCTTTTTCGATTTTGTTTACAGATATTTTTAGTAAAGACACTTTCATTTTCGGAACCAGTTTCGAAAGTTAAAGCATCCCCATAATAAATTCTTCAATCAAGATCGAAAAAGTAAAAAATGGCCTTTGTACAGATCGATCTCAGCTGTCCAGTGCAAAAAAACTATTTAAAATTATTGAAATGCAACCAAGATATCTTTATAAATTTCTTCTATAGGATTAGCATTATTGAGCGGGTTTTTTCGCATGACTGACGTAGCCTCTTCTCCGTTGAATTTCAATATTTTTAAATTAATTTTTTTTTTTTTTTTTGCATTGGATAGATGAGAGCAATGTATACAAAGGCCGTTTTTTGTTTTTTCGATTTTGTGTACAGACTTTTTAGCGAGGACATTTTCATTTTCGGAACAGGGGCAAAAGTGAAAACACCCCCATAAAAAATTCTGCAATCAAGATCGAAAAAGTAAAAAACGGCCTTTGTACAGAACGATCCCAGCTATCCAATGCAAAAAAAATCATTTAAAAATATTGAAATGCAACCGAGATATCTTTATAAATTTCTTACATGGGACTAGCTTTAGCGAGCGGGTCTTTTCGTGTGACTGACGTAGCCTGTTCTCGGTTGCATTTCATTATTATTAAATGATTTTTTTTAATTTTTTTTGCTCTGATAGCTGACATCGATCTGTATGAAAGCCATTTTTTGCTTTTTCGATTTTGTTTACAAATATTTTTAGTGAGGACACTTTAATTTTCGGAGCCGGTTTCGAAAGTAAAAGCATCCCCATAATAAATTCTGCAATCAAGATCGAAAAAGTAAAAAATGGTCTTTGTACAGATCTATATCAGCTATCCAATGCAGAAAAAATCATTTAAAAATATTGAAATGCAACCGAGATATCTTTATAAATTTCTTCTATAGGATTAACATTATCGAACGGGTCTTTCCGGTGTACTAAAGTAGCCTCTTCTCCGCTGCATTTCAATATTCTATTTTTTTTTTTTTTTTTTTTTTTTTTTTTTTTTTTGCTTTGATATCTTAGATCGATCTGTACAAAAGACATTTTTTGGTTTTTCGATTTTGCTTACAGATATTTTTAGTGGAGACACTTTCATTTTCGGAACCAGTTTCGAAAGGGAAAGCATCCTCATAAACAATTTCTGCAGTCAAAATCGAAAAAGTGAAAAACGGCCTTTGTACTGATCAATCTCAGCTATCCAACGCAATAAAAATTATTTAAAAATATTGAAATTCAACCGAGATATCTTCATATCTTCTTTTCGCTATCTTCATAAGTTTCTTCGATAAGATTAGCATTAGAGAACGGGCCTTTTCGCTTGACTAATGTAGCCTAACCATAAAAATATCTGCAATCAAGATCGAAAATGTAAAAATCGGTCTTTGTACAGATCGATCTCAGCTATCCAGTGCAATAAAAATCATTTAAAAATATTGAAATGCTACCGAGATATCTTTATAAGTTTCTTCTAAGGATTAGCATTAGTGAACGGGTCTTTTCGCTTGACTAAAGTAGCCTTCCCATAAAAAATTCTGCAATCGAGATCGAAAATGTAAAAAATGGCCTTTCGTACAGATCGATCTCAGCTATACAATGCTATAAAAATCATTTAAAAATATTGAAATGCAACCGAGATATCTTTATAAATATCTTCCATAGGATGAGCATTAGCGAGCGGGTTTATTCGAGCGACTGAAGTAACCTTTTAGCATCACTCACTGCTGATTTGAATTCCAACAAAATATGCTTATTATTTAATCAAAATGTTTATAATAAATTTAAAAATTATTAGATTGCCTTTCAGAAGGGAAAAAAGAAAAGAAAAGAAAAACAACATATACACTAAGCAGAAATATATCATCTGTGTATGCGTATTTCACCGCAATGGAAGGTATTTGCTAAATGACTGAAAATTAGTCGAAATTTTCGGTAAAACAGTGAAAAGAAATTTTTCTTTAAAGTTTTAGAAACACATTTCTAAGTTTTAAATTTGTGTAATCATATTTAATAATGAATTGTACAATAGTTATCTTTTAGTTTGATGTATAGCACAAATGTTTAATTTTTATGAAAGAAACATTTAAAGTAATTCAGTAAAAATTGCCTGATAAATGATAGAAAAAAAAAGGTATTATAGAAAATTTAAATACAAATGTATTTATTCGCCGCATATATCTATTAATTTTTAATGACACTAGTAATCATTGTTATTTTCTTTCTCCCCCCCCCCCCCCCTCCTTTCGGGTGCGGATGACAAAAAGATAATTGTAGTATCTTTTGAGAAAAGTGACTTCTTCATTTTCATGTTGTACGCAATTAAAAAATATTTCGGAAATTAAATTTCAAAAGTAAGAAAGAAAAATAATAACAATGATAAACCTGTTTTAATTCCAAATCAATAATGCTTTTTGGCAATCTTTATCTTTATTATTGGATTAGATCATTATCGTCTCAATAAACTTTGAGACGGTAATGATCCAGTCCAGAAAATAGCCACAGGCGAAACTTCCCACTAGAGGAAGACTTTCCCGTTTATAGACTCCCGCTGATTAAACAGATGTCGTCTGAACCCCCCCCCCCCCTTGTGTTAAGGCGGTAACCTTGTAGAGGTGGGATTTAGAGCATTTTTGTCTGTTTAAAATGAAAACGTTTCAACTTTTTATAAATGTAGCATAGATTAAAAAAATTTTATAATCAAAATAAAAAGCATTTTCTGAAAGCGTAATTATTAAACTATGCATGCCGCTTTACCAAATCTTAAAATGTCCAACAGATTTTTCGCGATAAGATACTAAATGCGAATCTTTATCAACCAAAAATAAAATATCTAGAACACCTTAAAATTTAAAAAAATAAATAAAATTTTAAAGTGCCCTGCATAGTTTAAGAGTACAGCTTTTGAAAGCTACTAAAAATATTAAATTCGAGCAAAATGCAAAAAAATAGTAGTTATAAATTTCTCCCATTGAAATAACATTAGCCGCTCTATCTCGGAGCCGGGTATAGCTTACTCCCCGAGGTTCGCGGAGAAAATCACCAAGTCCACTTGAGGGGGAATTAGTTGAGTGTTTAATTGCTCCGCCCATGAAGGGCCAGACATAAGGGGGGAGCAAAGAGAGGGATGTTTGTCCAGTCCCAGTGTCCTTCCTGTCCTCAAGGTCACCCAGAAGAGAGGTGATATTTTACAGGAAATAGTTGGAGGGGTTATGGAGAACTAGTGGGGGTTTCGGGCTTTTTTCTTTATTTACGTTCCTTTTGAGCGAATTTGGAGCAACTATTATTTATTTACTTATTTTTTTAAATACATATATTCTTCATATCTTTCTTTACCTAAAGTAAATTAAATGTTCAAAGAACATGTAAAGGATTGTGTTAAACTACCGATATATAGTTATTTTTTAAAAGATTAATATTCGTTACACAGATACAAACACTTTTGCTTTTATTTGTCTAGATTCCAATTTTTTTTTTTTTTTTTTTTCGAGCAATGCTCTTAAATAAATTTAAATCACTTTTATTTTTCTTTCCACATGTCCTGTCAGAATTGAAATTGCCAAACCTTTTTAGAAAAAACAAAACAAAAAAGTTGAAAATTTTAACTTTTAACGATGATTTACATTTTTTTATATAAAAATTTAAATTAAATCTTTTTTTTTTTTTTTCATTTATTAGTTAATATATATTTAAATATAGTATATAGGATTTAAGTATGATTTTATTTTCTAAGTTGCTATGTATTATTGAGGCTTTCTGTAGAACTCGTCTTATTGAAATATTTATCAGTTTAATTACAATGACATATAAAAAATAAAAGAATTCTGTTACATTGTCGTCTACGCCAAGGTGTGTGTGAAAAAAAGTTTCAGTGTATTTTAATAAATTTATACTGTAGCAAACATGTTGAAATTCATAAAACATTATTGAGATCCTGCAGGAGGGAAAAATATTAAATTTCATGGATTTTAAAAAATAAAATCAGTTACGCTTTGGCATAATATTTTCTTTTGTTGTAAAATGATACTCTATCGAAACCTCATTTTCCGATAAATGTATTAATCCCGAATTATAAGTAGTTATTTTTTTTTCTTTCTTACTTTTTCTTACTTTTTTTTTTTCTTTATTAACCAATTGGAAAAATGGTTATTGTCCTCGTCAGGGTAGGAAATCAAAAGCATATCTGAAGGTTTTTATTGGTTTAATCTGCATTTTATTCGTTTTCTGATTGGTCTATACAGTAATCTGTATTTCCCTTTATTTTCAACAGAGATGGATACCTTCTGTTGCCACTATGACAAAAAAGTAATAAAAACTACAAAAAAAAAATAATAATAACTCAGAAACAAATTGAGATACAGTTTTCAAACAAATTGCATTTAAAAGTACATTTTTTTTTTCTGTCTACGACGGTGTAAAAAGTAATATTGTGGGATGTTTAGAAGTATAAGAATGAAATTTCATTTAAAATGGGTCGTCAGATTTCTTGGAAATCTGAAGATGGAAAAGCCTGTTCCCGAACAGCCAATGAAATGCTTGGATAATACATAACTTTCAGGTGGATAATACGTACGAGTTGCAGGCGATTTTTGTCACTTGGAATTTTTAAGTGTAATAACACTATTAATGTTTAATTCATGGCGTACGTAATGTATAATCAACTCCGTGTGATTTTTTATGTTTTAAATTTTAGTCTTTGAAAAAATCATTTTCCAAATGGTCGTTGTAATTTGTTAAATTGCTTTTTTTTTTAAATTTATTTATTTATTTTATTTTTTTATTTTTTTATTTTATTTTATTTTATTTTATTTTTGTAATTTTAGTAATTTGAAATAAAGTAGCATTTTTTTTTTTTGATAAATGCATTATATATTGAGTCTTCAATTGTCCGTTCATCGGAATCGGTTTGAAAAAATTCAAATTTGACAATACTTCAGTATAGTATTGGTATATCAGTATTCGGTATAGTATTTCAGTATATTATTGACAGCATAGTGTACTTTCTAGGGCTCTTTTCTTTTAGTGGAAAAGACGAAACTATCAAGCAGTCGTTCGATTTTGGATCGAATAGCGTTTTTCATGTTTCGATAAATGTATTAATATTGGGTTATCAATGATTGCTCTCTCGTGATGCCATTTCTTCGTATATATCACTCGAAGAACCGTTTCAAAAGCGACAAATTTGACAGAATTTCTTGAGATTCCATGTCTGTATTAAAAACATGAAAAACACGGATCGACATTATACTTCCCGAATAAGACACCTGCTATTTTTATGCGTTTATTGATAAAATTGAATTCAGAAATGTGCCAGTAAGTAGCTTCTTTGAATTAGAGAGTAGTGTTAAGTAGAAAGTCAACGATTTTAATCAGACGATTTAATCAAGTCATTCAATCATCATTTTAATCAACTGATTTTTTTTTTTTTTAAATCAGTGATTAAAATCATACTTTTTTTTCATGTTCAAAACAGCATAAGAAAGTGTTAATATAATTTAAAAAATTTCTACGTGAAAATTTCTTTCCTTACGAATAAACAAGAAAAAGCTTTAAATAATTCTTTCTAAGCTTCATTTTTTGTAAAAAAGAAATGACTATAGTAAGATTATAAAAATAATTGTTTTTTTTTCTGGCATCAAAAGCATTTCGTTTAAAAATTATATTTAACACTTTCGGTCCGATTGTTTTCAATTTTGAATAAAAAATTACTTTTACGTTATTAATCTTAATAATCGTAAAAATAATTAGTCTTAATAATAGTAAGTCTAAATAGATTTATTGAAGTTTAACGAGTGTGTCATTGTCTGAAATTTAACGAACGTAGTTATTTTGCCTACTATTCATTTCATAATCATATGACAATAGGCTAAGGAAGAATGTTTGGAGACGTTTGGAAAATATGGTATTACAAAAGCATTTAACGCTGTTCTAAAATCCAAAGGGTCCACTTTCTGACATACTAAGTTTTAATTCATTTTTGTTGGGAAACGCATGAAACTAGAATGTGTTGTTATTCAGAAACTATGTCATCGGACAGTTTTTTTCGTTTTCTTGTATAAACGCAATAGATCTTTCAGAAAATACTGTCAAAATTGGCATTTGAACTCAACTTCCGAACGAAAGAAAAAAATCCAGTCAGTAAGGGAAGAAAAATGCCGTATCACGTGATCAAAATCGCTTATAATTCAATAGGTAATTGATGGATCCAAAAAATGGAAAAAACAGTTCGATTCCAAATCGCTTCCATGGTCAGGCCTTCTAATTTTATATCTTTCTGTTAAAAAATGAATTTGTAAATGCGTCAAAACTTTTTGCGCTTGTTGAGCAGAGCAATTGAGAACAGCCTTAACTGATATTACAACTTTCTAATATTTTTTGCGATTTATCACACATGATTCGTTCAGGAAAGTAACCTGGATTTTATAGAGTTCGAAGAAATAAATTTTTCTCCCTCTCAGTTTTTCAATGTGCCTTACTCAATCAAGACGTATTTAATTCATATATGTTTTATGACGGCATGGTTAACAAAAAAATTTACACATATAACACGGATAAAAAAAAAAAAAATCATATTTGGTGTTTTTAATCGCCATATTTATTGGAAATATAAAATATGTGGCAAATGAATGTTTTAGATATAGGAAGATACATTAATTAGTATGTACAGTCATGGAAAAAAAGGTAAACACTTACTAACTCGGCAACTAATTATAATAGAAGAAAGTTACTGGTAGCAAACGATAGTAAATAAAGTCGACTTTTAAATGATGTACATAAAATTTGCTTAGGGGGCCATTTACAAATCAATAGCAGACAAAAATTTGTTTGTTTTTCAATGGCAACATCCAATTTTGACGACATATTTTAAATTATCGGTTCAAACAATGCCTAGAAACGAAATTTCTATTTATTTGGAAGATAAGTTTATTAATTATAAAGTTTCGAAATTTAGAGCTTCTAATGTTAAATTACATTTTCATATTTTTATTAATATCTTCTGAAATTATAATTCTAATGTGATAATTTTATGTGTGGTTGTAATACTATAAAGCCCAAACATAAAAACCCTGAATTTGTAATTTTAAAAACAATTTTTTTGATAGATTTATGTTTATTATGTCTTGCTTTATGCGAATTCTCAATTTGAATGTTTTCTTTACACTATTTTTCGAATAATCATTAAAAAATGTCAAAATGATGGTTTAAGGGGGGTCATCTATGATGTTCAGAAAAGCATGATTTGGAAAAATATATTTTACTCATTTTATTATATTATTTGGGATGACAATAGACGAAACATATTAAATGAGTGAAAGGGTCCTATTGGCAAGAAATAATACGTTAATAGAAGTGACATAATCATTCTGTAGCATTTCAGCAATCGAGTACCGAACTTCAATGTGGATACAGCCCTCAAAATAGGCTCATTTTAAAATAATTAATATCTCGGAAACTAATCGTACGAATTTCATGAAAATTTGGATTTAGACTAATTGAAGGGTGAAGAATTTACTTATAGCGTCAAACTTGGGTATTGCTATGGGGGAAAAAAGTTTGGTTTCGATTTAATATGTAGATGGCCCTCTAAGCAAATTTTATATACATCATTTAAAAGTAGACTTTATTTCCAATCGTTTGGTACCAGTAACTTTCTTCTACGATACTTTGTTGCAGAGTTAGTAGGGGGGGGGGTACTTTTTCCCCCCACGACTGTACATAATGTCATTTTAAATTACCAGTCTTCTTTGTTTAATTCGTTTTTTAGCTCAAAGGCTATCAATGACTGGAAGCTAATGTGCCCGCAGGTTCTGTATGTACGTATGTATTTATGTACATGCGTAACACGATAACTCTTGATAGAAATATCCGATTTCTTTCAAATTTGTTTTCTAGGTTTATTCTGATAAGGCGCTTGCCGGGTTTGTTTTAGGGATTCATTGGTTATGTATAATGTGGGGGATACGGGGGCTAATTTCCCCTTATAAATGGGTTTTTCATGCAGAATTATCAGATTTGCTTCAAATTTGGTATACCAGTTAATTCTGATAAGGCGATTCTTTGATTAGATTTGAAGGTTCATTGTTTAAGTATAAAGGGGGAATGGGGGAATAATACCCCCTTAATTTAGATAATTTTTTTTTTCCATTTTGGTCAGATTTGCTTCAAATTTGGTATACCAGTTAATTCTGATAAAACGCTTCCCTGGTTAGATTTGGAGGTTCATTGTTTTAGTATAAAGAGGCGTGGCTAATACCACCCCTTAATTTAGATAAATGTGTTTTTCTATCCGATTTGCTTCAAATTTGGTATACCGGTTTATTTTCATAAGGCGCTTCCCTGATGAGATTTGGAGGCTCATTGGTTAAGTATAAAGATGTGAAACGGGGGGGGGGGAGTAATCCTCTCTTAATTTATTTTTCGAGGGGCATTATTCATTGAAATAATAGTATAATATTCAATTAGTGTGAATAGTCTGTGAGCTCAATGCCACCAGTTTAACTGGGTACTTTTATTTTACTTTATTTAACAATATCCCATATAAATAATAAATCCGCAATTTGCCTAGGATATATTTGCGTCGTCTTATAACGACTTTTATAGATTATGATGTATATATTTTAAGAAATGTATATCCCCCCCCCCCCTTTTGTCCCGAAACCATATATTTTTAATTTCCTAAGAATAGCAACAGAAATTTCAGGGTCTTTTTTTTTTTTTTTTTTTTTTTTCATTTAAGCCCACGATCTCTCACTATGATTATCTTTTAAAAGTAACACAATAAAAATGATTAGCTTTTCAAATATTTTCCTTTTTGACACTTTCCAACAAAGTTAAAAAGTGTTTATGACTTCGGTTTGTCTGACCGTCTGTCCGCGCTCTAACTTTCGTAAATATACTCGGATTGCCCTGAAATTTTTGAATGTTATTGAGGTTTACCATAGTACGTTCCCTATTTCAAATGAAGTTTGCATCATGTTTAGTTCAGTTACAGGGACAGCCAAAAGTATTCCGTTACATTACGGACAATGCGAAAAAATCGTTTAAAATGATTTTTATGATATTTAATGCGCTCAATCTGTATTACATTAAAAATTTTATTTATTCATGTATAGAGAAAAAATTCCTCCTTTAAAATTATGTATTATAATCTATTTCAAATATTTTAATGCTATTTTGATCAGAATGAAGGGAAACAGAAATCTTGTTTTTCTATTTCAAATTTATGTCGACGACATGTTGATACGGCGACACTCAAGAGACTGAACAATGAATTTGCTTTCAATGCGAGTTTCTTTTGTGACAGTAGGATAATTTTTTATAGGCTGGTTTTTAAAAAATTTATTTCGATATCTAACCTGAAAAGAATATTTTCTGTTTTAGCCCGAGCATCAGCTTGAGGTTTTGTTTGTTTGAGGGTTTTTTGTCTTCTATTGCGTACGAGTATAAAAGTCACGTTAGTGATTTTTCTGTTTATTTTGTATCATGAAAGGTAACTGGTGCATTATGCAAAGTCACTTTCATTTGTAAGTAGATATAATTGTCGTGTATTGTTATTCTGATTGAAAGTAATCAAGCAGTGTTTCTCCTTTTTCTATAAAAGCATCGATTCTTTCCGATAACGGTGTCAAATTGTTAATTTAATCTGATTTTCAGGGACTCACCACAAAAGATTGTTATGAGGGAGGTATCGATTATACTTTAAGATATGCACTTTTATAGGAAATTGTAAAACATTGTTCCATTCTTCAGCATATAAATATTGATTTCTGTAAATTTCGGTCATTGTTTCTTAAAAATGCATAACTGCGAACTATTCCTTTTTTGTGTTAACACTATTTCCTTACCATATTTAATGGCGGAATTCTGAAATTAATTAACATTAAAATATTAGACAAAATTTACTATTTAGAAGGACTGATAACTAAAAATTGGAATAGTTGACAGCTAAGTATATACTGATAGATATATTTAAAATTTTTATTTTGCTGATGAAAAAAAATGCTTTAATTTTCCAAATAATGTACGAAATATAAATATGCAGATTGGAGTGATGGGGGGGGGGGGGGGTACGGTTGTTGTCCCGGTACAGCAGAATATTAGGGCTCCGGGAATTTTTTTGTTAGAAATTAAGCCCTGTCTATTAGTATAAATTTCAACCTGATGCTAAACTAAATTTTCCCTTTATATAGTATATAATAAGCCTACAGATCAAAAATAGGGCTGTTGAAAGGAATTGGAATACATATTTGGCTATGGACGGTAACTGCTGAAATCAGTTTTTCAAATGTTTTATCCGTTTTCTGAAATGTTTGCTAAGTTATCTTATTTACCGTATTTCCCTGCTTGGAAGGTGTTTCATAATCTGTGCTTAACGCATGATTTTTCTTTCTTGTTTAATTTAAGAAAGGAAATCATAAATAATTATTTTCTTATTGTATGCTTACAAAAAATCACTAACACATACCTTTATGCATCAACACAAAATAAATTTTCGGCGTTTTTTTTAATCGTGAAGTGGAGGTTTATTTTAAAATAACACTTATTTTACGGCTCTTCTCAAAACCAAAGGGGCTACTTTATGACACATTTAATTCCTTTTTGTTCGGAAATTGGTAGGTATTGTTATACAGGAACTATCTTAGCGAAAGACGTTTTATATTTTTTGGTAAAAACAGAAGATCTTTCAGAAAATACTTTCAAAGTGGGCGTTTTTAACTGAATTTCCGAAGAGGATAGCGCGAGAATAGGTAAAAACCGGTTGCCACGTGACCAAAACTGCTTATGACTCTATACGTAATTTATTTATCAAAAAATGGAAAACCCATTTCAATTCCACATCGCTTCATTAGTCAGGCATACCAATTTTATGTCTTTAAGTGGTAAACATGAGTCAGAAATTGTGAATAAATAACTTAAAAAAATCGTTACCTAATTTTATTTTTCTTATTAAAATATATATATGTATACATTGTTTGTTTTTTCGTTACTAAACGCATTAGTAATATATTTCCTCGTGAAATAACGCCCTTTTCTACTGAACTAGTGTCCTTTTTTTGGGGTTATTACAAAGTGTTAATGTACATGATGTTATTGTAAATACTTTATAGTTTTTATAATTTCTGTAATTACTAATTACTTATAATATTATTATTAAGGCCTAATAAAAACATAGATTTTGTCAGTAATGACAGGACTAATTGTTTTGGAAAGCAAAAATTCTTGGTTGCTATTCTGTATTTAAACAAATGGGTTTAAAAACATAAAAGTCCGATTACAAAAAAAGAAAAAAAAATTAATTTAAATAATAGAAAAGAAAATCAGATTTTTTATATCCTAGTTTAAGGTTTCACTTTCAGTTTTTCCATAAGAATTTTACCCCTTCAACGGCTGAGAAGGTCTATTCTCAAAGCTGATAGACAACAGGAGTTGCGCTCAAATACCTGTCGCGCTCGTCGACTTAACCGTTCGTAGTTTTCTGCAGTTTTCTTCGAGTTTTGTTTTAGAAAAAGATTAGGTTTCCTTAGAGAGAATCCGCCGTTGTAGACAATCAGCCATAACAAAAATACCAACACACCATGCGTATTTTAATGATGAAGCGTTTCGTTTGCATGACACGGGTGAATTCTTATTTTTAATTGTTCAATATATAGAGTTCGAAGTTCATTTCGATTAAATATTTTTTTTTCCCTCTTAGTTTTTCGGCGGGCCTTCCACAGTCAAGACGTACTTAATAAATATATGTTTTATTGCAGCAAGCTTAACAAAAAATTTACACGTGAAACACGAATAATACCAATATAAAAAAAATCATTTTTTTTATAGCCACAATTATTGGAAATATAAGGTATGTGGCAAATGAATGTTTTAGACATAGGAAGATACATTAATTAGACAGTATCTACATATATGTCTTTTCGAATTACCAATCTTTTTTATTTAACCATTATAGACTATTACAAATTACCTACAAAAATTGTGAAAGTATAAGTAATAAAGGAATTTATTCATTGCCTTTAAAATTGATCCCCTTAAAATTTGCGACATGGATTTTAAAACATAGTAAAAGTAGTAAATACGGAAATTTGTGGAACCAAGATATATATATGATAGTATATAAAATTCCTGATTTGCCTAGGGTGTATTTGCGTCGTCTTATGGCTTTTATAGATACAGATTTATGTATTTTAAAAAATGCACTTTTTTTTTTGTTACCCCGAACTTATATAGTTTTAATTTCCCTAAGAATGATAAAGGAAGATTTTCCACAAAGTCCACCCCCCCTCCCTCCCCAACCACGTAGACGCCTATGCCTCTTCATAAAAAAGAAGTGGTGTTTGTATCTGAAAGATATTTTTTAATGCAACAATATTGTTTAGTAAACGCATTTCCATTAATTTCTGTTAAAATAAATAAAAAGGCAGACATAAAGACGTGGATCGAAGTGAGTATATTTGATATTAACAAGAACAATTACACAAACATACTGAAAGAAAACAGAAAATTTACAGGTATTTATAGATTTTGCAAGGCCCATAGCAGAGAATTGGCGGCCGTGAAAGAAAGCTACATAAACAACCAATCACAATAAACATAGTTGTACAAAAAGAAATTAATAAGAATTTAATGTAATGCTGTGATTATTTTCAACACCCGCCCATAATCTAGCATTACATCAGAAAACAAAGAAATTTCTTGAAATCAATCATTAATAATAATATGACACAATTTAAACATTACTTGTACAAACAACAAAGAAATAATAGTTCATAAAATTTAACTTTAGGTAATGCCTTTGTAAATAAATCAGCAATTTGCATATTCGTAGGAACATATTCAATTTTGATGTTATTTTCTTTTATAATATTGCGAACAAATTTCAATTTAATATCAATGTGTTTCATTCTACCATAATTACTCTCATTACTGATGCATTTTATACATGATTGATTATCCTCAAAAATTACTAAATCCTTAATATTTACAATTTCACTAGCAATATTTTTAAACCATAACAAGTCTTGCAAACTTTTAGTTAAAGCAATGACTTCAGCTTCAGTTGATGATAAAGCAACTGATTTTTGTTTATTACAACACCACAGAACAGGCATGTTACAAAACATTAAAATATAACCTGTTACTGATTTGCGGTCATTTGTGTTAGCCCCCCAATCAGCATCAACATACATGGATAATTTAGGATCAGAATTTTGCTTTTTATACACAAGTTTTAAAGACAATGTTTCTTTTAAATATCTTAAGATTTTCTTAAGTGCTTTCCATGCAATTTCAGTAGGATTTTCTTGCAATTGACTTAAACAGTTAATAGCATACAAAATATCAGGTCGAGAAATATAAGCTAAATATAATAAACAACCTACAAGTTCACGATATGGGCCATTAAAAGGTTTACCATTTTTGAAATCAGATGGGGTGGACTTAGGAGAAATAGGAATGTCACTAGGTTTACAATCTAGCATATTAAACTTACTTAACAATTTAATTATGTAAGACTCTTGATCCATTATTAAACTATCAGAATTGAATTTCATTTGAATACCTAGAAATTCTGAAACACTTTCCGATTTTGACATGTGAAACTCGTTATGTAATAGGGAAATAACTACATTAGTTTCATTTACATCTGAACCTGCAATTAACATATCATCTACATACAAAGCAATAATTATTTTATGATCATTATTATACCGAATAAAAATACAAGGTTCATTATCACAAGATTTAAAATTTAACTTTGAAATAAATTCATGAAACCTTTCAAACCATTGTCGTGGGGCTTGTTTTAAACCATATAAACTTCTTTTAAGTTTACACTTTCGCCCACTTTTATCATCATAGCCTTGCGGCTGATCCATAAAAACAAGTTCATTTAACTTACCATTCAGGAACGCTGTTTTAACATCTAACACAAATGCATATAAGTCTTCATTTAAAATCAAAATAAGAACCAAACGTAAAGCTGGCATACTTATTACAGGGGAAAAGGTTTCACTATAGTCTAGCCCTTCTTTTTGCATAAATCCACGAGCTTCGAGTCTCGCCTTATGTCGACCATCTCTTTTTATGGTAAATACCCATTTGCAGGAAATAGGTCGTTTGTCAGGTGGTAATTTTTCAAGATCCCAGACATCGTTGATTTTCATACTTTCAATCTCCGCGTCCATAGCTTCTTTCCACAAGCGTTGTTCATCACTAGGGAGGGATTTGATATCATCAAACGTTAATGTTTCTTGTTGGCAAAGTAATGCTTCGTAAACTTCAGGATCTGGATACCGTACAGGTTGCTTTTTAAATCTTTCAGATTTTCTTGTTTTGTCTTTTTTCTCTTCAGGATCATCTAATTCATCACTCGTATTTTCTAGAACATCTGGATCAATTTCATTATCGACTGGTTCTGAATTTTCTAGAATGTATTGTTTCGACTGAACATTTTCCATTTTCTCTTCGTCGAATTTCACATTTCTTGATACAGTTATGCGTTTCGTTTCAGGATCTAGTAATCTATATCCCATTGAAGAATAACCAATGAAGATCATTTGTTTAGACCTATCGTCAAGTTTCTTTCGATGAACGGAAGGAATTAACATGTAAGCACTGCATCCAAAAACACGTATGTTCTTGAAATCGGCTTCTTCTCCATATTTCAGGAAGTACGGAGTTTTGTTCTCAATAGTGCTGCTTGGCATTCGGTTTTTCAAGTAAGTTGCTGAAAGGATAGCTTGACCCCAAAAAGTCTTTGGTAAATTTGATTCAGCAATCAAAGCACGTCCTATATTCAGAAGCGACCTATTGCAGCGTTCAGCTACTCCATTCAAAGATTGCGTGTATGGAGGAGCGGGATCGATCACTATACCAAGATCTCTAGTAAAATTCACTAAATCATTAGAAAAATATTCCTTCCCGTTATCACATCTAATTTTCTTCACTGTAGGGTTGGATTTTAAGAACATTTTTAATTCTTCTGAGACTTCACTTTTATGTTTCAGTAAACGTACTTCAGTAAAACGAGAAAAATCATCGATAAGAGTCATAAAATAGCACTCGCCAGAAAAGGTTGTCGGAAAAATAGGTCCACAAATGTCACTATGAATCAAAGTCATTGGCTTGGTTTCTCTTTTTCTTGGTCCTCTTCCCATTGGTGTTGCACTCTGTTTTGCCTGAGCACAAATATCACAAAAAGAACTCGCAGCTCATTTCAACACCTGCTAGAACCAACGCTCTGCTGTTAAAATAAATAAAAAGGCAGACATAAAGACGTGGATCGAAGTGAGTATATTTGATATTAACAAGAACAATTACACAAACATACTGAAAGAAAACAGAAAATTTACAGGTATTTATAGATTTTGCAAGGCCCATAGCAGAGAATTGGCGGCCGTGAAAGAAAGCTACATTAAACAACCAATCACAATAAACATAGTTGTACAAAAAGAAATTAATAAGAATTTAATGTAATGCTGTGATTATTTTCAACAATTTCATAGAAAATTTTTTCCTTTTGTTATTTTAAATATATTTATTGGCAAGCTTGGTATGAGTTTTAGGTAAAATTTCCCGAATAGTTCAAATTTACAAAAATTGCTGCTCTTTTTTTAATACACTTAAAAATATGATACATATATTATACTGTGCATTAAAAACCACAATTCTGAAATAGTTATCTTTAACTTTGCGGAAGTGAGGAAGAGAACTTGCCGTCAATAAGTTAGCAGTTTTGTTCAAGAAGCCTGTCTATTTCCAAAATTTCGCCAAGTTAAAGATGAATCTCTACACTTTGTCTACTTGCTCGTGTCCCCCAACCAAGTATAGTTATCAAATTTCCAAACTTCCGGTCAATCGATGATCAGTCAGCTACTTTTCTTTTAGAAGTTATCTCTAGTAGACGCGTACGAAAGCGAAGATTTTTCTTTATCATTACTGTTTTAGAAACGTGGCCATGCAGCAGATTAATGAAGCGAAAATCATGTACAGTCAAAGAGGCAAAACATTAGTCTTGTACTCTGGATATAAATTTTATAAAGCATATGAAGCGATAGAAGGGAATACATGGCGCTGCATCCAGAAAAAGTGCCCTGCAAGACTTTGCTTGAATGACAGTATGTCGACCATCTTAAAAGAAAATGCGATTCATAATCATGAAAAAAGCCAGAATTTAGAGCGAGAAATATTTTCAAATTCGTTGAAGAGAAAAGCGACAGAAGATTTATCACAAAAGCCGCAAAAGTTAATTTTCAAATAAATGGAAGAGAATAGAGATCTTTCTGATAATTTTACAACCAAAGACTTAAAGTGTTTAAAGGTAAACCTTTATAGGGCCAAGAGAAAAACCATTCCACGCTTGCCAAAATCTCAGCAAGAAGTTCATGAAGTATTAAATCAAATAAATGTGATATCTCATAAAGGAGAAAATATGATTCAAATAAATGATAGTGAAAACAATATAATCGTATTTTCAACTAACACAAATTTGGCATATTTAAGCACAAAAAGTAAGATATTTGGAGATGGAACATTCACCTACTGCGTAAAATATTTCTACCAGCTTTTCACGATTCACACGTTGGAAAATGGAAATTATATACCATTGGTTTTTTTTCTCTTACCTAATAAGCAAATTCCTACGTATGAATCCATGTTCAAATATCTGAAAGAATTGTGCACGGATAAAACCCCCAATTTTCCCCCTAAAGAAATCGTTGTAGATTTTGAATCTGGAATTCATGATGCAGCAAAACGCATCTGGCCTACAATAAATATAGTCGGTTGCAGATTTCACCTAGCTCAAGCATGGTATAGAAATATTCAAAATAAGGGACTCAGTAATGAGTACCAGGATCCCGATTCCACAATTGGTAACTGGTTAAAGCAACTATTCGGGCTTCCTTTTTTGAACTCTGAAGAAGTAATGGAAAGCTACGTCAATGACTTCATGGCAATTGAGCCATCAGATGAAAGAGTCTTCAAATTTTCGGAATATTTAGACAAAACCTACATGTCAGATGGAGCCCAATTTCCTCCAACTTTATGGTCCTGTCCCAGTACAGAATCAGAACGCACGACGAACGCGTGTGAATCATTTCATTCGTATTACAACTCCCAATTTACATCGCCGCACCCTAGTATTTTTACTTTCATAAATGTACTGAAATTCATACAGACTGACGTGTATATCCGTCTCAATAGTGTAAATATAATTAAAACAACAACAAATTTGCATTTCAAAAAGAAGAAAGATGCCCTCGATAAAGCACTAGAATCATACAAAACCAGACAAATAACAAGAATACAATTTTTAAAAATTGCCTCCCACCATTATAAGAAGAAAGTGTAGTAATATGCTTTCCTCTATTAAGTGTTCACACTAGTCACGCTGAGAAACTCTAACGTTAAGTTAATCCTGTCGGAGCGTTGTTTACAGATTTCTATCTCGCATTAAAAAAAAAAAAATTCCATTGGATAAGTGAGGTTGACATTTTTTTTGGTGCGTTTGTAGTTTTTTCAATTTTGGCTGTAGTTTTTTCATATGAAGATAATTTCGCTTTCAGTTCCGGTTCTAACTGGTTCCAAAAGTGAAACTATTTTCATGTTAAAAAAAAAAAAAAAAAAAAAAAAAAAAACTGCAACAAAAATCGAAAAAGTACAAACGCACAATAAAAGTTATCGATCACAGATTCGCAAAAGAAAATCATTTAAAAATATTAAAGTGCAGGTGAGAAATCTGTAAACAATCCTTCCATAGGATTAACATTAGCTTGAGCGTTTCTTTCGTGACTGGTGTTGGCTCTTAAAGGGCTAGTTCCGTCACGCGAAAACAGTCGCTCGTTAATGTCAATCCATTGGGAGAATTTTTTTAAATATCTCGTTTGGGTTTCAATATTTTTAAATGATTTATTTTGCATTGGATGGCTGAGGTAAGATCTCTACAAAGGCTGTTTTTTACTTTTTCTATTTTGTTTGTCGGTATTTTTATTTAGAATGCTTTCACTTTCGGGACCGGTTCCAAAATTGAAAGTATCCTAAATACAAATACAGGAAAACAACATCGAAAAAGTAAAAAACGACATTTGTAGAAATAGACCTCAGCTATCCAATGCAAAATAAAATCCTTTAAAAATATTGAAATCTAAACGAAATAGTAAAAAAAATAAAAAATTATGACAATGGATTAACATTAGCGAGCGGTTATTTTTGCGTGACTGAAAGTATTAGGCAGTATTATATTGTATTGTAACTGTGTATCTTATGTATTTTATTAACTAATATTATATTGTAACTGTGTATCTTATGTGTTTTATTAATTAATATTATATTGTAACTGTGTATCTTAGCCGTTTTACTAACTAATATTATATTGTAACTGTGTATCATATGTGTTTTATTAACTAATATTATATTGTTATTATGTGTAATGTAACCAGGATTTTTTAAAATTTAAATATTGTAATATTCTAGAAATGATAAAATAAATAATAATAATAAAAAATTATGGGAGATGTATTGAGCCAACCTCCACGTGGTATCTCCTGGGTAACGCTAATAGGCTCAAAAGTACACAAATAAATACTATTAAAGAGCTCTTGCAGAACCAAATGTTTTACCAATGTTTTAAAATTATACACTTTTTTTTCAAAGTGAAAATAAAAAGTATAATTACTGATAAAATTAAAGAATAAATACAAAAATAAAAAATCTCATTTCATAGTAACTATAATTAAAAAAAAATCTATATCTAGTAAAACTTAATAATGCAAATGTAATTCGATAAAAGTTCTCAGTTTCTCTAATGTTCAAATCAGCATGGCGACGTGGTGGTTCGAGTGATGCCCTCGCACCAGGCGCCGTAGATTAGGATAGGAGCAGGCAGCCTTCACCGGCGCCCGCCTTCATTATTACTGATGTACAGACGGTGTACATTACTCTTTAAGCTCTGAGGGATGTTTGTTTTCTCATAAATAAAAATACGTATATCTACAATCAACTTTCTTTGATATTAACGAATAACACGATTTAGAGATTTAACTCCTTCTTTCCATATCTATATGGCATCACCCTATTCTGCAATATCTAGAAGCTTTTCCGAAATCAGAAGAAAGAAAAATGTGAAGCATGTATTATGAAACACATTCCAATAATTTATCACTAATATTCAGCTCTTTGCTTTCACTTTAAAAAAAAGTAAATAATGAGATTTGTAAAACATTTTTAAATAATCGAATTGCAAATATATAAGTTTTGCAAAAACTTTTAAGTAGCATTTTTTGTGTATTTTTGAGCCTATTAGCGTTACCCAGCAGTTCGGTTACATTACTGTACATAAACAATGATTGCCGGAAGTGCGTTTACAATTGAAGAGCTGAGTGGATGAACATGTTATGCAACATTTTCTAAATATTTTTTTTTATCTTTTGGATGAAAGCGTTATGAGGTATCCTATCACACGGTGAAGCTAAAATAGTAAGATTCTATTTAGTTTCGAAGATTTAAGAGATTATTCTTTAATATTTTAATATTTAATAATGTCGATAATATAAAAAAATTTTAATATTTGAAAATTAAATATGAATAAGTTTTTCTGAGAGAGTTTAGTACCATACATGTTAATATATTAAACACATGGTATCAAACAGAAAATAAATCATTAAAATTTACAGCAAAAACTTTCACCTCAAATTTCTTGAAATGTAATTTTTGTGACTTAACATGTTCTTTCACTTAGCTCTTCAATTGTGGTTGCGCGTTTTTATATTTAACTAATTTTTTACCTATTACTTGCTACTTACAAATTCTGCAGATCCTATTCAGAAGATCTCGAGTACATTTCCATTTATTGATAAAAATTGCTAACTCAACGTAACATAGTAATAAATTGCTAACGCAACGGAGTGTCTACAAATGGATTGCAAAAATACATGCCACTCGACCTACAAATAGAGGTAGGAGAGATAAACCGAGTTTAACAATTTTATATGGATGCTTTTGACGAGTTTTAAATTTCATTTTCCAGTAAGAGCTGTCTTTATCAGAATCATGTTCAGAGGCAGATTACCCATTAGGCTGGGTAGGTTGAAGACTAGATACTCAGAAGAAAAGAGGCCCCGGTGCTAAGATTTTCTTTCGTTTTTTTTTTTTTTTTTTTTTTTTTTTTTTTGCCATATTAGGCGGGAAAATATGTAATGCAAAGGACAAATTATGTGTGATATGCTTTGTCGTACTCATTTATGGAATTTTGAAAGTTATTAATACTTAAATTGTGTTATAAACGCTACCCCATTTTTAATTTTTTTCTAATTTTGATAAAAAGTCGTGGAATTTTTGGGGTTAAAATTTGTGTGATAGATTTTCACAGCAGCAATGATACGATTTTGTAAGCAACTCTACGAACAATATCTTTTAAAGAAGCTTTTAAGTTTTAGTCAAGCGTTTTGTCTATTTTCGCTACTTAATTTTTAGCACCCTGGTCGTTACCCGATCCCCCCCCCCCTCCCCTCACACACACATACGCACCTTTAAAGCCACCCCTGTATTTACAACTTTTGAAATATTCTAAATGTTATTTGATTGTTTTTGGGACGATTTCTGTTTATGTGTTTAAAATTTACGAATGTTACAACAATGCCCACAAAATTCAAAGAAACTTTATATTTAGTTAGGCCCAGTCGAATAATTTGTGATTAGACAGATACTTATTGAATGTTGCTGATAATCCACAAAAAAAATTAATTTATATCAGGGAGGAAGAAATCTTCGAAGTAAAATGGAATTCCTGCGGTTCATGATATTTTGTATCATTTGAAATTCAATATTAAAGCGTATTATTGGAATAGATATGAAATATAAGAATTCGCGACTTGATTTAAATGTAGGAATAAAACTCATAGATCTTTATATCAAACTCACCGGAGCTTTGATTTACTGCTTCGTTTCAGGATTTTGAAGCAGAAAAAATTTCATAATAAATTTTCAAAATAATAAAAAATGTCAATTTGTAATGGAAAAAGCAGATTTCTTTAAATTTTGTCAACTATGAGATGAGAAAACATCTTAAAAGGGAAGTATAAACACATATTATAGTTTTTGAACAACCATTACCTTAATGAATTTTAATAAATGAACAAATAATAAAGAAAAATAGCGAATTTTTAATGAAAAAAAGACGAATTTTATTAACTTTTACACTACTTTGGAATTTTATCATGCTTTTAAACGCTAGTTATGCAAGATTTAAATACTTAGATGACTACACACCAAAACATATTCATAATTAAAGAAAATAACGAATTTTTAAGGAAAAAAGACGAAATTTGTTGACTTTTACACTACTTTGGAATTTTATTATACTTTTAGACTCTAGTTATGTAAGATTTAAATCCTTAGATGACTAACACCCCAAGATATATTTAAACTAATTTCCTTATTTTTTATCAGATTCAACAGGATTTTTTTCGATAGGGCCAGTATGAAAGAAAATAATTCCAAATAACAACTCCCATTCACTTTTCCCCCTCGCCTCTCCCCTCACATCCCTTAAACTTCAGGGGCCACTAGAAAGCAAACATCACCTTAACCGCTTCGCGACGAGAGCCCTTTGCTAAATTTTTAATCTTTTACCACCGGTTTTTCGAAACAGAAAATTTTGTGCAATTGAATCGCGAAAATTCTCCGATTAAATAAGGTAAACTTTACAATATAAAAATAGCTGGTGAGAATAATGAAGGATTCTGAGCATCTTAAGTGGCACGTATACAGGTCGCTCATCCCCAAGGGGTTAATGAATATTATTAATTAAGCAAAACAATGAAAAATATCAGTTTTTAAGGAAAAAGCTGATTACTTATGAATTTTTCTATTATAGCACGAGAAATAACAACTTCTAAGAGGAGAGTTAAACTTATATTTTAGTTATTAACAACAAAACCTTAAAAGGTATCCTTAATTAAACCAAAGAAATATCAATTTTCAAGAAAAAGATGAATTTTTACACAAATTTCTACCTTTGAAATACATTTGTTTATATATTGCTACAAGATACTAATTATATTGTTAAACTTTAGCTATTTTTATATGTTAATCTTCCTTTTTTTCTGAACATTTTAATATAATTGTTTCCTTCAAATTCTCATTAGAACAGAAGTTATAGCTTTTAGAATTATACCGGCTCAATAGCTTAGGCGGCATTTTCGAAACTTTTAAGTCATTTTTCTCCAATTGACTTTCTTGGGCATATCGCGCACGATATCTCAAAAACATTTCAATATTTTTTCATGAAATTTTCAAAACATACGTTTTATGTTAATCTGTATAAACTGAACCTAAATTTTCCTTTTTATTGTTCAAAAAAATATTTTTTTAAGGGATTATGTTGTTCAGATTTTCAAAATTTTCTATTAGCAAAATTTTCTATTAACCAAATGCAAAATTTGAACGAATGTTTTGTTTTAGCTGCACTGTAGAGTGAAAGGTTATTACTATGCTGAATTTAGTTTTATGAAATGCCAAATGAAGTTTGAATATGCATTTTTTTTATTTATTGTCAGAACCGAATTAAGTTCATTATAAAGAGATTAAGATAATATTAAACTAGTCGGATGTGTCAATCCCAAAACTTTCTTCTATCTCATACATGTCAATACTTCCTGATAAATGCAGCACAGCAGCGCCACCGGTTAGGCGATTTATACCAAAATCTAATCAGGGACAACTTTCGTGAACTTCTAATTGAATTTGAAATTTGGTGAAAATTCGTGCCTCTTTTCTTTTTTTTTTTTTTTTTTTTTGACTATTACGGAAATCGTGAAAAGTTCTGAGTTTCAGTGGGACCTCTTGTGAAATGTAGACCAAAACCTTATCAGGATCAGTTTATATCAGGGACTAACTGAATCTAAAGTTTGATGAAAAGTCATGCATTAGTTCTTGAGATTGCGGAAATCGGGAAATATCAGCACAGTAGCTCCACCTGCTGGGCGATTTACACCAAAAAGTAATGAGCACCAATCTATATCAGGGACTAAATGAATCTAAAGTTTTATTAAATTCCGTTTAATAGTTCTTAAGATAGAGCGCCCACAAAATTTGTGTCAAACATGGATAGACAGACTCACAGACAAACATTTTGTAAAAACATGTTTTTCATTACTTCTGTACCCTAAAACTTATAAATCCGTCGAAAACCGAAATTCGAAAATTTTCACGAATCCAATACTTTCTTCTTGTAAAGATAGAAGAAAGTAAAAATGAGTTATACAGAATGGCTGTATTTGATATGTTTTAGGTTCCATATCTCTTTGAACTTTCTTGGTATATCCATTTACATTTTTCTAGTATATACTGTTATATCCAACCCTACTTTTCATAGTTTTTTACAAAGTGTTAGTATTCTTTTAGCAACGGTTTTTTTTAATAATACAATTACTAATTTATATATTTATTGTACGGAACCCTCTGTGCGCGAGTACCGTATATTATGGAAGGAACACTGCACCCGTCGTAAACGCCGCACTCCTCAAATTGGCCCGAATAAGCTTAAAAATATCGTAATCGCCGCACCCATTGTAAACGCCGCATCCATCGGAGCGCTACTTTTATCGACATCGTCACACTGACCTAACTTTAATCAAAGTTTTCTGAGCAGTGTAGGATGCCTCGTTTTTAATATCTTAAGGTGTCTGAAGTTTTATTTAAAATATTTAAATCCGATTTTTAAAAAATATATGAATTTTTAAATTAAGGAAACTCCGTTGGTATTTAAAAAAAATCGTAAACGCCGCACATGGCGTAAACGCCGCACTTGGAAAAAAATTAACTTTTAAACTCATAAACGCTGCGGCGTTTCTTCCATAAAATACGGTAATACTCGCACTTGACCGTTTATTTTTCATGGGATACCTCGGTTGATATCTAAAGTTATGACTTTTGTACTTTTTTGGAGTTTTTTTTTTCTTTTTTTAAATATTCGGACACTTTTATTTTTGAAAAACTCTTTGGAACCGGTTCTGAAATTTAAAGTACCCTCATGTTAAGAATATTCAACCCAAATCGAAAAAGTATTAACGCACAGCCTTAGATTATTAGATATCATATGAAAAAAAAAAAATAATAATATTAAAAATCAAGCGAAACCTCCGAAAAGAATGCTCCTACAGGTTTAACAATAGCGTGCGACTGTTTTCGCGTGAGACTATATCAGACAAGCAAAGAAACTGGAATGCTAAGGTTAAACCGTTGGAAGCGTTCTTTTAAAAATTTCTCGCTCGCATTTTAATAACTTTTAAGCGTTTTACATATTGTTATATAATATTTCATCTTATTAAATAGTAAAATTTCGTTTTTGTATTCTGAATACGTTGGAAAGTGTATCATGATCTGTGCCTCACATGACTTTTTGTTTACTTTTTTATTTTATTTTATTTCTTGTCATGACCATAAATAATACGGGTGAAATTAAATGTGGTGATATGAAGCTTATACTACAGTGAAAATTTGGCTAAGGAAAACAAAATGCACTGCAAAGAATTTTCACTGTTAACCCTGAATTTAAACGAACTTTAAAAAGAAAAAAACTGCATTTTAATTAGAGTATATTTGCATTATTATTATTTAATGTCATATTTAGATATTTTTATATTAATTAATTATGCATATTTAAAGCAGAAAAATATCTTAAGATTTAAATAGTATTTTTTGCAAATTGTATGCTTTAACAAGCAAAACCGAGTTGAACATGTCAATATTTCGAATTCTGGAATGAACTTAGGGGCGGGGGAGTACCATACTTAATACTAAAGTGCACGCTTTCTAAAATAAAATAAGAAACTACAATTTCTAACAGAAGTATTTTGTTTGATTTTTATATACAATTTGTACATTATTTACAGATAAATTAAAAAAGCAGTTGGAGCGTAGGCAATTAAATACAAGTAGCAATGTTTGCAAATTGTATGCTTTAAGGCGGTTCTCATTTTTAAATGTCAAGGCCATTTCTGGATAAATAAATTGCTTTCCGATTTATAAATTTATAAGCGATTCTTGTCGCATGACGACAAGCTTTTTCCCTTTCTCGCACTGCTCTGTCAAGAATTCAGTTCAAAACACCCGATTTGACAATATTTTATGAAAAAACTTTTGCTTTTACCAAAAAATTAAAAACATCATTCGATGACATAATTTCTGAGTAAGAAAATATGCCAATATAATACATTTCCGAGAAAAAAATAATTCAGAAGTGTGTCAGAATACTCTTTTGGATTCGAAAACAGCCATAAAATCTAAGATGAACATAATTTTGAAAGTTTCTATAAGTATTTTGTCTGATGAAAAAATAAAAAAATACTTTAAGTAATTATTTCTAAGCTTAATTACTTAGGATTGTAAAGAATAAAATGAAGCAAGTTAAAAAAAAAAGTTTTTATCAAGCATAAAAATCATTTCATTTAAAAATTATATTTAACTAAATTTAATACATTTGCAAAATCACAACTTTGAGTGATAAAGATTTTCGTTATTTTATATAAAATGATCATAGAAAATATAATGAATTTCTGCTAGTACTATAAGATTAAGCAGCATCGCCTTTCTGTTATTTCTCATTCTTCTTTTGCAAAAATTGGGGCTAAAGAAGAATGAAAGAATGATTGCAAAAGTGTTAAGCACATTTGACTTCGCATTTCTTCAATGATACTATTTATTGATACTAAATTATTGCATAGACTTGCTGCCTTTTTAAATGGCAATAAATTACACCGATATTAGTGAAAATTCTAAATATATATTTAATTTGTATGTAAGATTATTTAAGGCTGTTCTCAAATCCAAAAAGGCAAATTTATGACATAAGTTTTAATTTATTTTTGCTTGGAAATACATGAAACTAGCAGTTGTTGTTGTTCAAAAACTATGTAATCAAACTGTTTTTTCCGGGTTTTTTTTTTTTTTTTTTTTTTTTTTGCAAATGCAATAGATTTTTTAGAAAATAGTGTCAAAGAGGGCGTTTTGAACGGAATTCCCGCGCGAAAGAAGAGTATAACCGGTCAAGAACGGGTGAAAAACGTGTTTATCATGTGATCAAAATCGCTTATAACTCAATAGGTAATTTATTGATCAAAAAATGGAAAACACAGTTTGATTTCAAATCGCTTCCATCGGTTTTCGAATTTTATATCTTTCCGTTAAAAGATGAATTTGTTAATGTGTTAAAAACGTTTTGCGCTTTTTGAGGAGAGCAGTTAAGAATAGCCTTAAGTATTGCGCGGTAGCGCAATACTTATTATTACCTATTTCCAGTATTACTTCTCAATGTTAATTTAACATAGTAAAGCCTACGGAGCTCATAGCTTTTTTCATTTTTTTTCCCTACCGTTTTGTCCCTGATGCCACAGTTTTTTTTATTCTTTGCTAATTCTAATAGTTTATAAATTTAAAGTGTGAATATTTGTCTGACGTCAGGGTCAAAACGGATGATAAAATACCTTTGCATATGGGTGAATTATAACCCAGAGAAGTAACATGGGCTAGTTTGTATTTACATTATTCAAATATTTTTCTTAATAATCCCAAATTTTGTCTTTTTTATTAAAAATCATGGGACATTTTTTCAATAAAATTTAACATTCAAAAGCCGTAGTATGAATTTGTCTATTTTCAGTTGAATAATTTTCATGTAAAAAATAAAACTGATTTTTTTTTTTTTTTTTTTTTTTTTTTTTTTAAGAATTAAAAAGAAGATGAATATGGTGTCATAGTGGAAATAAAAATTATATTTACAAACAGATTTGTTTACGTTCAGATTGGAAGTTTTTGTCCAAACTACAGCAACCTCTGTTGTTGCACTGGCGAAAATTTTTGAATTATACATAGATAAATTGCATCACAAATTGTGATGCGATACCACATAAATCAAAGCCTGATGATGGTACCTGCAATTATTTTTTAATGTGTTCGTCTGAACGCAGTAGTTATTAAAAAAATTTGACATGCAAATTAGAAAAACAAAATTTATTTCCTACATTGCTTAAGTCCGAAAAGGGACATATATTAGGATATTTCATTCAATTCGTTCTACGTTTAATGTTAATTTTTTGTAACAAATAAGTCAAAACCAGTTGAACATTAAAAAATAAAAATAAAAAATTCATACAATATGATATGTTAAACATCTTTAAAATTTAGATTCCGTTCAAATAAAATCGAAATAAATCTTAGATTTTTTAAAATTTTGTTTTATTTTGCATGTATCTTATCATTTTATGTACAATCGTCATAAACATAATACAAAATCTGCAATACAAATACAGTGTGACTTCAAAAATCCGACATTCAGAAATCCGGCAACTTCAAAAATCCGGCATGAAAACCATCTTTTTCTTACCTTTTTCTTTTACACTTTCAAGTTATAAGAGAAGAAAATAGCAATTCTTTATAAATTAAAAACTTCAAGGTCAAAAATAAAAATGCAAAAAAAGAATATTTTACTTTTTTTTTTTTTTTTTAATTTGTCAGAGACGATTATTTTCTGAACAAATTTTCTTGGAGCTGCACTATTGCTTAGCAAGGGGAACGACTTTGGGAAATGCATAAATTTTGACTGGAGTATTAATATATGCTTTAGAGAAACAAGACTGTATTTCCGAAATAGACATTATTAATTTGTATAAAATACAAAAATAAATAAATAATAAAATAAAATAAAACTTGTTAAAGGACGGCCAAAAAAATTGAAGCAAAAAAATTTGACATCGATGTTTCCGAAATTATAACAGATGAAATAATTTCACTCCTTATTAGAATTTTCTTTTCTCTGTGATATAGAAAATATCATATAAAGTTTTTTTTCTCTTTTTCTCACATAATTATCACTTAATAATGAATTAAATTATTGCTAAAGGCACCATTAAGAATATAGTAATATTTTTCATATTCATAGTTACTATTTTTGATATTGCTTCAAAAATCCAGTATAGTCTCGGTCCCGATGACGCAGGATTTTTGAAGTTAAAATCTATTTACAACTTAAAAAGGAAAAAAGTCTAAAATTTATTTCGATTTCATTTGAACGGAATCTAAGTTTTTAGGGTGTTCAAAGTATCATATTGTATGAATTTTATTTTTATTTTTTAATTTTCAATTGGTTTAACTTATTTGTTACAAAAATGTAACAGTAAATGTAAAACGAATTGAATGAAATAGCCTAATATCTGTCCCTTTTCGGGCTCAAACAATGTAGGAAATAAATTTTGTTTTTCGAATTTGTTCTGCAAATTAGGTTTTTGCTTAATTTTTACTCAATTGAAAAATTAATTCACATTGAAATATTTTTCTTTTCTATTAAATAAAGGTATCATCCATTATTTCGAAAATTTACTCATTAGTTAAATGAAGCATTTTTAATGCTATTTTACACTCTAGGATGGAAAAGAAAAGAAAAGAAACGGCAGTTAATTTTTGGTTTATAAATGAATGTAAACAAAGTATTTTATTCTTAAAAAATAACTTTGGAATGGCAACTATTTTCAGCCCCACCTCCACGTTATAACATTATATACTATTCGGTAATTAAACCTTTCCTTTTGCAATTTAAAATGAAAGTACACATTTTTTATTATTATTATTTAATGATTAATACGGTAAACTTTAAAACAATTATTTGCTTTTAAAAATTTACTTTGAAAAAGGTATTTATTTTAATATATTTCTAAATAAATAATAGTTTTTGTGCAATTCTGTCATAATTTCACGTTTAATTCCTTAGAAATGGAACGCCCGCCACGTTTTCTAGGAAAATACAAGAAAACAGACCCTTTCCTCATCGCTTCCGTTAATAGCCTGCAGTATACATGTGTCCATTGTTATTAAGCGCCAAACATCATTAAAGAAAGCCAGGCACAACACCACCCTTTTCCCTTATCAGTTAAGGGGGAGTTTTAAGTTTTGGCACGGGGCAGCCCTAGATGTTTTTGCGGGTGTTTTTCTATTCCACCAAAGGGGGGGATAGTTAACGAACTAACGAATATCGGAGGGTCAAAATTGGGAGGGACGCAGTAGTCAACCACCGAACCCTTCGGGGGGAGAAGCTTACTTTCCCCATTTGACAGAGACGAAGATAAGCTAGCTGGCTCCTCCCTCTCCTCCTGCTGACCAGGGAAAGGATTTCCTGGAAAAGGTCCCGTAAAATGCCCTTAGAAAAGTACGATTTTTTCGGAAGTAACTGAACACAAATAATAGCTATTTTTCTTTATTTTTTAATTAAATGATTGAAAAAAAAAAAAAAGACAAAATATTATGATATGTTTTAAATTTTTCTTATAATTATTAATTACAATTCATTTTGCGTTCAAAACTGGTTTATTTATTTTATTTGTTTATTTATTTATTTATGAAAAAAGTAATAATGCTAAGTTTTAATTATGTGTTGTAATTGTCATTTTAATTTACACTGAATATTTATCATTGAAAACGGGATTTTTATTAATTAATGTCCCAAATTACACATAACTAAGTATAGTACAAAACAGTTAAAAATATTTATGTTAGAAAATATTAATGTACTAGCTCTATTGTATGTGACTAACTAATGAAATTACTAATTTGTAGTTTTTATTATTTTTCTAATTACTAGCTCATGTTAGTAAATAGAGTGTTAATTGTTTTAGAAACCAGCAATTCTTAATAGCTATTCAGTATTTTAACGCAGGGAAAAACAATAAAAAAAATCATAGTTAAATGAAAAAATCCAATTTTAATAAAAATAGTATATATTTTTTCTTTGTTAGGCTATTTATAGAAGACTGCAAAATACAATGCAGAAACATGAACCACAGGTTCTGCGTGTTATAATGCAAACTGCTATTGAGAATATATTTTAAAATATAAAAATCAATAAATTAATTTCTAAATAATTCTATTTTTTTTCTTTATATGTTTAAGCGCATAATTTATTTATTTTTAAGCAGTCACAATCTAAATTTTTCCAAAACAAGAAAGCATGAACAAAGATTAATGCATATGGTTGAAAATCCTGCGTGTTATAATAAAAAAACTTGCAAGAATTTTTTTATTTAAAAACAAAAATCGCTATACCCCTATTAATGTACGTGCTATTCTTACCAGAAAAAAACCGGTAACCGGAGAAAAAATGACCGGAAAAAAGGGGACAAGGAAAAAACGGGACCGTTTAGTGCTGCTTGTACTTTGTCCTGTATGGAGCCATTATAACACAGCCAGGTCAATACAAATATTTTAAGCCAATGTCTACAAATGCGAATTTTGAAAAATGGCGAGAATATTCGCATACGAGAATGCTTTACAGCTCTACTTGATTTTTGACATTAGCGAACGGGAATACGAATATTTTCCGTCGATGTTTAAGGGTGTTTGTTCTCAAATCCAAAAGGGCAACTTTCTGACATAAGTTTTAATTTATTTTTGTTCGGAAATGCATGGAACTAGCTGATGTAATTGAGCTGTTTTTTCCATTTTTTTTGCAAACGCAATAGATCTTTCAGAAAAGAGTGTCAAAGTGGGCGTTTTGAACCGAATTTCCGCGCGAAGGAAGAAAGAGCACTCAAGAGCGGGCGAAAAACGTGTTTGTCACGTGATCAAAAAGGCTTATAACACAATAGGTAATTCATTGATCAAAAATGAATTTGTAAATGTGTCAAAACGTTTTGGGCTTGTTGAGCAGAGCAGTTAAGAACAAACTTAAGAATGCAAATATTGAGAAAAGTCCCGCATATTTGCTTATGAAAATGCATATTTACATCACTACTTGATTTTTGATCTATGCAAATTGGGAAACAGGATATTTTAGTCCCGCCGTTTTGGTCCTGATGCCATTTCGATTCCTAGCCGTTTCGGTCCCTTGCAGTTGTTGTTGGAAGCAGCTATATTGTTAATAAAAAAAATCTCAAAAATTAAATTGTTTTTATTAATGTATTTATTAGTAACAATTCCAAATTATTTCAATTATTAATTGTTTATATAATTAATTTATCAATTACTTGTTTAAAAAATATTACATGAGCCATATAATAGTTATTACAGGGTAATGCAAATATATATATATATATATATATATATATATATATATATATATATATATAATATTTTTCGGTTACTATAATGTCATTAGATTATATTAAAATGATAACGATTCTGAGGATAGGATAAATATGTTGTTTATTTATTTATTAGCTAGTTTATAATATTTTCTTGCTATTTAAATATAATTAATTAATAATATCTAGTTCTTTTTTAATTGCAAACTATAACTGTGCTAAAAAAATAAAAATCTAAATCTACATCTGGACAATAATATCACCTAACATCGTTAAAAAATATTTTTACGTATTTGTACAATGTTACATTATTACTATTATTAATTAATAATAATACCATCAGTCAAAAACATAACAATTGCTTAGACTTAAATTTTTGACTGATTTTTCATTTTTTTTATTTATTGTTTTTTTTTTTGGGGGGGGGGGGATAATAAATCAAACATTTTGAATAAAAACTTTAATTGATGAATAATTGCTATTAATTAATTATTAAAATAGTTAGAAATTTTAGTATAAAAATTAAATTAATATTTTATTAAATATATTTTTAATTCAATTTATTCTTAATTTATTAAATTATTAACGTTAATATAAATTACAATTTTCTACTTTACTAGGGGGGTCGGCCCCCTACGAGCTACGCTCGCCAACCCCCGTCCAGACACCGTAGACTCTAAATGCACGCTAATTTGATCGGCTTTAAAAAGATTTCGAAAGATTGAATTATAATTTAAAAAACAGTGGCGATCTCTCTATAAGCGTATTTCTATTCATTTCTCTTTGATTGGGGAATTTTAACGCCAAATCCGTTGCGGTACTACTTGATTATCCCGTCGACCAATTTCGCCAAATTATATAAATCGCCAAACCACTCGCCAAATTATACAAATTGACATAATTTTTATTTTAAATAACGAAAAAACAAATAAATTAGTACAACATTAATAAAAATACAAATAAAACGTCAAAATAAAAATAACTTGATGACGTAGACACGTGTAACAACATTTCAAAATAAGCTAATATAAAAGGAATTAAGTAAACAGAGTCTTTGTCTCCTGGTATTTTTTAACAAAGTGAAAAGAAAGTTCTTTTAAACGAGACATTTTAAATTAATCGTTTTTAATCTGACGTAATTTTGACCAAACTATTCTTTCTCTTTTTAATATTCACGTGAAAGTACTTGTGTTAGAAATTAAATATTATTTGCGCTTTCCTAACAAAAATAGTTGAAAAGTATCCTCTTAAAATATCAAATAAATGTCTAGCGCAATTTCTAAATTTAAACCGTTTTGCAATATTATTTTGTGTTCATTTTATGTAATAACTGTAATGTGACGTAAATATGACGTAATTTCTCCTATTTAAGACTTCTAACGCATGTTAATAAATTTATTGCTTTACAAATTCCTTTCTCTCTTAAAATTCACGTGTAATTATAGTTTTTATGACATAATTTTTAATAAGTTCCTGCTTTTTGTACATAATTATTTAATTCTAATTCCAAATGTTTTTTTCTGTTTATAATAGTCACGTGTAAATAAATTTAATTTATTTACACGTATAAATATTTTTTTTTTTTTTTTTTTTTGAAGCAAATATTATTGCTTCCGCTGTTTATACAGTTGGCAACAGTTTAAATTAATATCACTTTCTAAAATCTGTTAAAAATATCTCTAGAAATGCTGAAAATCTGAATTTAAAATAGAAATAAAACCTCAAAAAATTAGTCAAAATAAAAAAATTAATGCAATCTGCACTCCGGCAAATTCTAACGCATAAAATGATCTAAAAATGATTAAATTCCTATGAACAGTTTTTGCTCCTATAAAACTTTTTTAGTGGAACGATTTTGTCCAACTTTAGCATTAAATATCTCTTAAAATAATTCTTCGATCTGAAAACTGTCTGCATCAGCGTGTTTATCAAACATTTCTGTATAATACTACCGATTTTCATATTTTTGTATGTATTATTTTTCTTAATATTAACGAAGAAAGACCTCCGGTCACAAAAAATTCAAAACCGGCGGCGGCGGCGGCGGCGGCGGCGGTGACAGCGGTAGTTACTTTTTTTTAGAATAGAGAGAAAATAAACTCAATGCATAATATATTATGTATTCGGTTTATCATTATATTTAATATTAGCTATAAGCTGAAATTTATCCTTTATCTGCTTATTTATTTTATATTTAAAGTTACTGAGATTTAAAACTATTAATATAATTGATAATAAAACTAAGATAAAAAATTATTAAACTTGTTTTCTGGGCAAAATGGAGGAAAAGGATAATTAAAAGAAAATAATAAAAGACAAATGCAAAAAAAGCTTAGTTTTGTCAGTTAAAAAAATTATTTATTAAAGTATTAATAACATTATTACATAAAATTAAAAATAATCGTTTTATTAAAAGAAATAGGTCCAGTTTCAATAAAATTTGCTCACCAAAATGTGCTTCAAGGGTGGGAAGACTTAAAAAACGTTGCAAGCAACAATTATAAAAAGAAAGAGCAAAGGGGAGGGGGGATACCTATTTTTTTTTTAAACAAAATATTTTCTCAGCACGCCCTAGTAAGCAAATCTCTGTTGATTTCCCAATGCTTAATGGTAAAGTAATTTATGAAAACAAATTTGTTAGATGCAACATTGTATTGAAAATATCAGACATTTGTTACCTTGTTAGTTTTTTAGTAATTATTTATAAGTTCAATATTTATCAATTCTGTGTCATATTTTTTCCGTGTCCCGTTTTTTTCCTTGTCCCCTTTTTTCCGGTCACGTTTTTTCCTTGTCACCTTTTTCTGCTCTTGTTTTTTCTGTCACGTTTTTTCCGGTCACCTTTTTTCCTAGATTCAAATGAATACACATATTGTACATTGTCTGCCTATTTATATTCTGTAGCGATAGATCTTTTTGTGCAGAAATTATAGGGTGATCCCAAGTATTATTTTTCTTTTCTTTGATTTTTTGTTGCCCCCCCCCCCCCTAATTGCCCTTCTTATGAAATCGACGTTGATAAATATGAGGTCAAATCTCTTCTTTCTAATCCTGAAATTCCAGAAGAATCTGTCAAGTATATTTCTAAATATACGACAAAATGTCCAAAACTGAAAGTGTCCAGTCATTAATGGCCATATAGTGTATATATTAAATTTGAAACCATTCGGTTGGGTAGTTCTTGCACTGTTATATGAGGATAGACAGACATACGGGCGGACCAGACGACGACTATAGGTGCTACGTATTAGAGTCGACCCGAACCCGCAAATTGCATTTTCCGTCAACCCGCAACCCGATCCGAACTCGCAATGAAAGAAAAGTAAATCATGTTCTAATGCGATTATGAAAAAAAAATCTATAATTGTATCTACAATGCCATTTTTATATTTTTCATAGAAGAATTAACAAATCTATGTTCTTTAATATTCAAACATTGTAAAACCTCTGAATAGTAGACACCTCGGGATCGTTGAATAGAGTTAAACATCGAGTCAGGTTATGCCGAATTTTGTTTTTTCGGCTCGGAATGAATCTACTTTTCTTTCTGCAGGTCGGGTTCACACTAGAAAAATTCTTGCGGGTCATATATAAGTTTTTTGCCCCTCAGATTGTTGGAATTTTCACAAAAAGTTTGATCACAACTATGTTTTAGATAAAAAGAAATACATACAGTCGGACCTCGTTATTCCGACACCCAGTTTTCACGTCACTCCGCTTATCACGTCAGTTTTTCAAAGTCCCGATTTTCTGTATATGATTTTAATGTAAATAAACTCCGGATTTTACGTCGTTGAATATTTTCCAATTCCGGATATCCCGACGGTTTCTGAAAAATATCCATTTTGCATAATCCATCTTATAAACTCGGAAATTAAGCGGTAAGAAATGTCTTAGCCAAACTTTGCACAAAAGTATCTAAAACACCCATTGAGCTAAATGAGAAATTTTACTTAATTCTTTATCTAAAATAAATAAACCGTGTCAATCTACTCGCGGTCTTTTTGTTCTGGTCAGGAGGTGCTTTCTTGTAATTACACGGCGTTTTTCATCAGACTAAAACCGAAGCATTACATTAAAATGATCAGAAATTATCTAACATCCATTTCTGAAATAACCAATAATGATTACAATTCATTGTATAATACTGAAAAAAAGAATAGTATGAAGCACATCTAGGGATAAGCAAACCTTAATTCATCAATATTTCATGTAACAATAAAAAAAAAAAGTCATCATAAATCTGACTTTTACTCTTTTGAATTTTGTTTTGTGTTTATTTTGTTTAATAATAATGTTTTATTGCTTAAAACTGCAAGAACAGTTTTGAATTTAAAATTGTTTTAAATTAATTAAAATACAGCTATTTGTAAACATATTTTTCTCCAACTCCGGTTATCGCGACACTCCGCTTATGACGACACTTTCTTCTGGACATTAGAGTGTCGGGATAACGAGGTTCCACTGTATTTGAATTCGGATTGTACCCGACCCGTGCAGGACATATAATATATCTTACCGCCCCTCAAGGGGTTAAGATGATTCTGATAAAACCAGTTCTTACAGAAAAATGAAATTAAAAACTCGTCAAAAGCGGCCAGGTAAAATTGTTGCACTGGGTTTGACTCTAATCTTGATTTAGTTTTTGTTGATGAAATTAGTACTTAAGGCTGTTCTCAATTGTTCTGCTCAAGCACAAAACGTTTTGACATACTTACAAATTCATTTTCTAACGGAAAGATATAAAATTGGAAAGCCTGACTATGAAAGCGTTTTGGAATCGAGCTGTGTTTTCCATTTTCTGATCAATAAATTACCTATTGAGTTATAAGCGGTCTTTGATCACGTGACAAAGATTTTTTCACCCTTTTTTGAGTGTTTATTCTTCTTTCGCGCGGAAATTCGGTTCAAAACGCCCATTGTGACACTATTAGCTGACGGTTCTATTGCGTTTACAAAAAACCGTAAAAAATAGTTCGATTACATAGCTTCTGAACAACAATACCTGCTAGTTTCATGCATTTCCGAACAAAAATGAAGTAAAACTTATGTCATAAAGTTGCCCTTTTGGATTTGAGAACAGCCTTAACTTCGAAATCTTCCTTCGCCTGAGGCCGAGCCGGAAGGGATCTTTCTTCTCTCGAAATATGAAAAACTTTATCAACATTACGCTTGAGATATACACAAAAACACATGTATCATATAAGTGAAAGAATATTCATACACTCACACACACAAGTTAAGTGTGTGTAGATTTGGACGTCTCCAACTATTCAGATGTAAATCCATATACAATACAAATATGTAAACGTTAAGAATTGAAAAAGCATTCACTAAATAGAGGTGTTTGCTATTCGGAAGCATCCATGAAGATATTATTATTTATAGATTTTTCGCCTGAAACAATATTTTGGACATTCTTTGAAAGTATAGGTCAACTCGAACCCGGCCAGCAAGAATCAAAATCCAACCCGAAACAGTGAAAGTCAACCTGACCTATAAAAAAGTATTGCGCCTTCTCGATCCGCGGGTTGGGTCGTGTTTCGGTAAAAGCTGATTAACCCGACCAAATGCAAGACTCTAATTGTAATATCGAAAGATAAAATGTGTTTATATATGTTTATATATATAATGTGTTTATATATTAATTAAAGAGATCATAGATTAATTATTTACGGATAAAATCATTTTATTTATTATTAAGTAAAATTTTTAAAGGTCTAATTGGAATACAATATTACCAATTATCTTTTAAATAGAAAAATGAAGAAATCTGAAGTATTCTTTAATATTCAAATATAGTAAAACCTCTGAATAGGGAATGCCTTGGGAACATTTTAAAAAGTCCTGCATGGTTTGTACATGACCCCGCCTGAACCCGAAGCCTTTTTTAGAAATGAACCCCGAAACTTAAGTCAAAATCGAGGAAAAATATGTATACGCCTGAAACCTGACCCAAACTCGACATATTTCAAATCGAAAGCAAAATATTTTGGCCTGTCAAAAAATGACAGAAAATTAATTTATCGTTTTAATGCAATTTTGAAAAGTAATCTACAAGTCGAATTGTTAAGTTATTTAAGATTGTATTAAGTGCAAATAATATGATGTTATATAAATAATATTTCTATTCAATGACACCAAACTCATATAATTTTGACACATTTATAAGATAAAAGGAAACACCAGGGCCGAAACTAGCCTCTTTTGCACCCGGGGCAAACATTGATTTTAGCTCCCCCCCCCCTCCTCTTCAATACGCAAATTATATTTAAAAAGAGAATTTTACTAATTTTCTAATAGCCGACTTATTTTAAAATTTAAAATATGTAATACTGAACTGTGTAATCAACAATGGCGGATCCAAGGGGGAGGTCACGGGGGTCATGACTCCCCTCTGAACACCAACAAAAGTATTCTAAAGATCATTTTAAAAATGAAATATACAATAGAGTCCCGGTTATCCGAGTCCCGCTTAAAGGAATTTCCGCTTAAAAAAAAATTATGGCCATTGTTTCTCCCCATTCTGACCAGAAGATCAGAGTTCTAACTTTTTACGGCTGCTCTTTCATCTTCCCCTAACACTTCATTTATAATGGCTGTTTCATAATAATGGAAGCCACCAGTGCATAAGAAGAAACTATCCATTCCAAAGGTATAATCTTTCATTTGGCGCGCATTCGTTCTAGCGCCATGCCACCTCTCCCCCCCCCCCCCCTTAGTTTCGGCCCTGGGAAACATAATTGTAGATATGACGGTTATTTTTCTTATAACTTAGAAAGCAACAAAACTCAAATTCACATTATCAATAAATATATAGCTTTACTGAATTAAAACAGAAAATAAGAGGACAGTTTGCTAAAGATGTAAATTCAAATATATCTGATGAATTTACGTTAATGACAGTAATTAGTTTTACAAAACAAATATTATTCTGGATGGTTTGGCTGTTTCAGATTTTCCAATTTCTTTCCAAAAAAGAAAAAAAAAATCTCCGTATTAAATGTCACGTAAAATTGATTTTTTACCCAACAGTATTGTATTTAAAAAAAAAAAAAAAAAAGTATTCTGTTCTAAAAAGAACAGAACCCTTACGAAAACTTTCTTTCTCTTTTAAAGTCTAAAAAAACACTTTAAATAGCATCATTTACATGACTTTCAGATGCTTTAAAATAAGTTTATCTTTGATTTGATGACTCTTTTGCACAGCAATTTAGAAGCAAACTCCAAGGATTTCAAAACACAAAATGTCCGATTATTAAGCGTCCAGACTCCCCCCCCCCCCCCGTTTTTTTATGTGCTTTTAATATTTTCGTTGTATTGTTGCATCAATTCAGGGAATGTTCAAAATTGCGTTCAAAAAGGCGAAATTTCTCCTATAGGAGGAACTCTTTCATGTCAGAATTGTAATTCCCTTACCATCATTCATCATTTTTTATATGCAATATTTAATTCTGATGTATATATGAACACTAAGACATTTCTCCTTTAATCAATACATTTTTTTTTTTTTTTTTTTAAGTATGTGAATGTTTTCTTCAAAATTTGCAACAACATATTTTGAGTTTGTAAAATTTGTTCGATATGAGTTTTACCTTATAGTTCTAGCATTTTTTACGTATACTTTACGCATTTTTTTACTTCTAGTTTATACAATTATAATTTGCATTTTATTTTAGAAAGGTATTATTAGTGGCTATTTATTATCCTCGTGGTATGTACATTTCAGCTATTTTATACGTTTATAAACATATATATTTTTTTTTTTTTTTTTTTTTTTTGTATTTTAGTAAAATAATTCTATATAATAATAATTTTCTATACTAATAAAACATAAAAAATTGTAAAAATGGTTTTTTTCTACATTATTATTGTCATTGTAACAGAAGTTTCCCAAGCATCTATGAATAATAATGAAGACAATTAGCTTGCTTCTTTTATTTACTCTCTTAATTTATAGCATGGTTATTTTACTCTTTACTTTTCATGTGTCAAAAGATAAAGTTCCTCAACAATAATTTGTTCGTTAAAGGAAAGAGTTTTTCTTCTCTCACTCTCTCTCTCTCTCTCTTTTTTTTTTTTTTTAATCAATTAGGTTTTCTTTTAAACAGATTGCAATTTACTTTATGCAATTAGACTTTTAATCTCAATTTTAAATGAAAGTGCAAAGTATAATATAAATTCCATGAAATTTTTATGTATTAATTTTTGTTTACGCTTTTTAAACATTTTCCAACACAATTAAAAAGATATCGAAAACTGCAAACTGTTTTGAATGATAAATATTCAGAGTAATATAAAACGAACAAGTAAAAGAAATAATTAAGACTTAGCATGTTACTGAGGCGTTTTGTTAAACAAGGCCGGATGCGTTGAAAACTGTTTTATAATCTAGGCTTGATGCAAGATTTTTCTTTCTTGTTTTATTTCCTATTTTCGACAGATTTAGATTATTAAAGCCTTTGAATAAATAGCCTAAAGTATATATCGTATTTTTTATTAAAATTAGATTGTTTTAATTTAATTCGGTTTTTCCCGTTTTAAAATACTGAATAGCAATTAAGAGTTTGAAATTTCTAAAACAATTATCTCCCTGATCACTGAAATATTCTATGTTTAAGGTTTATGTGTAATTCTATGTTTCTATGTTTAATTTTCTAATTCTTTAATTAATAAAATAATAAATAATTATAAATAACAATTATAAAAATACAGTTAAAACTAGTAACATTTTCTGTCAAAACTTTTTTCTTCTCTAAAATGCATTAGGAATTCATCTTGTTTTTCTAATAAAAAGTGATCGAAAGTTGAGGTGACCTTTGTGCTTCGGACAGGAAGAAGTGCTCATTTTAGAGATAAACGTAATTTTTTCCAGGAAATAGCCACAGGAAAAAAGATTGCATGGACTACACACGTGCATCTTTAAAATGCAAGACCCCTCACCCCCTGATCCAAGGTCAAACAACTGAATTTTTTGCGCTGCCCTTCACAACCACACACCAAATCCCACCCACAATTTCTACTCAGTGACAAACCAGAATACCACCCAACAAAACCCCGTCAAACCGTTTCCCCCTTTCCTCTTACTGGTGGGCGTGCTTAAGACTGGCGCGGGGAGAGCCCTAGATGTCTTGCCCTTAGTTTCGTAAGCTATTTTTCCCCCACTTGAGGAATTGATGCTCGCCCGTTTTTGCCCGTTATTCGTTATTTTTCGTTTACACCTCACGAAAATACTCCACGATATCTAGAGAACTCAACTAAATACAACCAGTGAATGGGAGGGACAAACGACCTTCCTACATGGGGGGAATGGGGGAAGAAGCCTTTCCTGCCAGGGATCTTGCCAATCCTAACTTGGTTTAAGGGGTTCGCGCGTTTACGTTTACTGCGTCGGGAGGGATGGAAAAAAGTGGAAAGGAGGGTGAATGCGGAGTCGCATACTGCCCCTCGGAGCGTTACTGAAGTAGGGCCTTAAGCAAGCGAAAGAAAAATCTCTTATTTGATAAGAAAGAAAACGAATTCATAATGATTCGCTTCCTTGAGTGGGGAAAATATGTTTCAAGAACATCCTTAAGTTAATGGACTCGCCATGCAACTTATCAAATTCCACATTTTTCGACCAGTAGTCTCGAATAATGAGGGAAGGTCACTTGGATAATGGTCTTCGCTTACATTAAGGGGATGGTCACTCATCTTCCGATTTCCCCGCTCACTAATGTAAAGTCTATGAGCATTTGATGCATTCGTATATTTAAAATATTTTCTCTGGAAATTAATATTTTTAACTCTATTTTTTGTGTACACTTCCTAAAAGATGTCTCTTTTTTTTTGTTTAGTTCTCAAAATATTTCTAAAGTAGACTTAATTTTATGTGAAGTGTTAACATCTTATTCACAGTTCGCCCGCTTTTAACACATAAAATATTAAATTCAGCATAGATTTCAGAAATATTTTGAAAATTAAGAAAAAAAGCGACAGCCTTTAAGGAGAGACACAGAAAAAAGATGTTAAATCTGTGAATTTCCCTAGAAGATATTTTAAGTATGCGAATGTATCAAAAGCCCATAGACTTATCATTACGGAGGAGAATTCCGAAGCTGAGTGACCAGCCCCCTTAAGGATTTTCTGGAAAGAATGGGTAATCGCAAGTGGCTATGAATAAAATAAAACCACAAGACCTTTTTTTTTTTTTTTTTTTTTTTTTTGTCTAAATAATTTTTA
This sequence comes from Maratus speciosus, assembly GCA_963932465.1. NCBI lineage: Eukaryota > Metazoa > Arthropoda > Arachnida > Araneae > Salticidae > Maratus > Maratus speciosus. The sequence goes on from OZ010794.1 coordinate 323,220,719, forward strand.
CAGTACTGTTTTTTAAACATCAATACATGATACATTTTGTTGCACTTAATAAAACGTTTAACGCGTAGAAATTTTTAGCATAAAAATTTCATGGTTATATATGTTACACTTGACCATAGTGCATCACCAACTTATGGTTAGTCCATGAATACAGAGTGGCTACCGCTCAGGGAATTTTTCAGGGAAAGTACCAGTATTTTCTTTAAAAAAAGTCGCCTTATTTCAACGCGCCATTAAATAAAGTAAAATTTTCTGTAGTAATATATAGTGATATATATCTTGAAAAATTCCCTGACCCTAAAAAAGTATTAAAACATCGTAGACTTTTCCAATTAATGACAAAATTATACTATTTTGTATTACTCGAATAAAATATAAACATTAGAATAATTTACTAAACAGAAAATTTAAACATCACATTAGTAAATTGGAAAAAGAAAAAGAAAGGCAAATGAAGATTCACTGTAATATTTTAAACGAAATTATTTCAGATAAACTAACGATAATTTAAAACGTCCAGTAATAATTTCAAATACCCCTCTACAATATTAAATTAAAGGGCATAGAAAGCATACATTTCTTTTTTTTTAATTTCTCAGCAAAAAATTTAAAATTTTAAACTTCGTTTTTCTGTATAATTTTCTTTGAGAATGTCTTTTATGAATGTTTGATAAAATATTTTACAAAAACACGTAATTAATTTTATTTGGCGTGTTAAAATCTTTCTCAAGATCTGATTAAAGCATTGTGCAATCGGGGAGTTTCCCTGAGCTTGTATGAATTTTTGAAAATTTTGTATTCAATTCTCACATTGAAATTGCACCGATTATGCTCAATATTTAGTACTTTTAGAGTAAGATATCATTACAAGAGAAATATGTATTGATTTGACAAAATATATAGTTATATATTAACATATTCATAGATAGATATTTTTAAAGCATCGATTTTTTTTTATCACAGTAAAGGGAAGAGGGAGGGGTTGCAAATTGAATGGATATCAAACCTTGTGTCTATCTTTCCCTTAAAGCTGCAAGTCAGCCAAATTCCGAATTCCCGTTTCTAATGTTAAACTTATGGGCGTAGAATGCATTCGTGCATTTAAAATATCTCCCCAGGAAATCAATATACATTTTTTAAGTTTTCGAAATATTTCTAAAACCTATATTTAATTTGATATTTTATGTGTTAAAAGATGACCAACTGTGAATAAGATTTTAAGACTTCACACGAAATTAAGTATACATTTTAGAAAAATTTTGACAACTAAGAAAAAAAGAGATATCCTTTAAGAAAAGTAAAAAATAAAAAAGGATGTTAAAAATATTTTTTTTCCGAGAAGATACTTTAAATATATGAATGCATTCTACGACTATAGATTTAACATTAGCTAGGGGAAGCCGAAAGTTGACTGAGTAATAGCCTTAACCTGACCTTTATCTTAACTTGTCAACTTAGCTAAGATTTTAACATAAATATATATATATATATATATATATATTAAAGATACCTTGTCAAACAAACCAGTAAAAAGACTTTTGAGGAGAATATGCAGTGGAGGGGGGGGGGGGGGGTGTAAAAATATAAATTTCCTTATGAGAAATTTAGCAAATGGGAATAAATTTCATGTCTAGTAGTTTTAACATTGGAAAAGAAAATTTGAGATTTGCCTAACCAGTAGCTTAACATTTTCAAAGACTAAATTCGTAACGCACAAGTAAAATTTTCTTTAACCTTTTAAATTTAATGCATACTTTGTATGTCATAATACATCATGCCATTTAAACACTAAAACTATAGTAAAAGTACAATTTCTAAGCTTTTTAAAATCAATCTGTTTTAAAAATTAATATACCATGTTCAAAAAATAACATACACTTTAAAGTATAATTGCATGGAAAATTTAAGATTTAAAACACAAATGCTAAGAAAAATTAACTCCACGATTTTGCGACATTATATAACTTTTCTTTTTCTTAGTCCGAGTACGCAAAGGGGAAAAAAATCTTAAATTTTTAAAAAAACATTTTGTGTAATCTATAATAATTATTTTTAAAAACCTCTTAATCATTCTTCATACGTTTCCTAACAATTAACCACTCTGAAAATCTTACTGTAACCGAAGAAGAGTGTTTAAAAGTATAAAATCAATTTATCAATTTCTTTAATTTATATAGACATTTATTAATAAACACAAATTATTCTGAATTTAAACTATGTTTGATAGCTTTTTTTTTTTATAGTAAATAAATTAGTTGCATGCATAAAGAAAAAAGAAGTACAAATCAGGAATAAAAAGAATAAAAGTAAAGGTGAATAAATGAAAAACCAGAACTACTTTATAATTAGCACTAAGTTACCATTTAGAAAAAAATAATAATTAACTTTTTCGCAGAATTTTACAGTTTTGAAGTCACACGAAAACGCATACCAATAAGATGAAAATACAGGCAAACCTCGTTAACACGAACAAGCTTAACGCGAAATACTTTTAGTACGAACTGTTTCCGATTGCCCCGTCCGTATGTAATGTACTTAAGTTCGGATAACAGGGACTACTTTTAACACGAACAAAAAAAAATTCCCTTCAGTGTTCGTGTTAAAGAGGTTCGATTGTATTGCAATTTATATTTTAGGAAAGAAAATGAATTTCATTTTCTAAGGCACTTTTTAAAATAAATACTTGTAAATGAGAACTAAAAATCAAATGACAGGCTAGTTTGTAAAAAATCATAAGAAGAAAAATATTCATTTTGACAAAGAAATTCTCACTATTGCGAAACAACTGAAATTTAATTAGAATACTGAAAAAAAAAAAAAAAAAAAAAAAAAAGCTGCTTTAGAAATTTTTTTGCGGGATTTAAAACTCTTTTCTCTGTTTATACTTACTTCTACGCATTCTGTAAGCTTACAACTCTTTTAACTAATCAACTCGGATGAAATTCTATTTGGTTTTCATGTGATTTTCACTGAAAAATATTATTTAAAATAATAAACGTTGAAAAGATAAATATAAAACTATGCATATTTATATGACCACGGAAATTTCTTTAGAGTACTACTTATAAATGCAGGTTTTAAAATGCACATTAAATTATAAAAAACTCTCTCAAAATTTACATAAAATAAATACAAATACAGTAACTTCTTTCTCACCTGACTCGATTGCTGCCACTGGTTCAGCATTAACTTCTGCATTAACGGGATCATCAAAGATGACGAAGCTCAAATCTTCCATGATAAACGACGTTAATTAACAATAACACTAATTACAAACGTTATATAAAATGTAAAAAAAATTCACTGTGCCAATGACCACATACACGCAAATGAAACTCTAGACTACAAACTGAATACTGCACACAGAAGCAAATGTTGCCATATTTTGCTAGCATAAATGTGCCACTCAGAATCTTTCTTTTACATTTCATATACGTTTTCAAAACTATTTTACTATTTGAGGGGTATTATGACTTTAAAGAAATAGCAAACAATTAAGCTCTTATCGGCCCAAATTGAACCTACCTGAATCTATACAACACGTAAGAAAGGATTAAAAGTGATTAAAGGGGGGAAGTGGTGATGAATTTTGACAGGTTATAAACTGATAATATAAAGAAGTATTTCTCACAGGATGATAATTATCAGGAATTTCCCCCAAAGAAAACATCTAAAAAATGTAAAATTGAAATGTCTGTAGAGTATTTTAAAAGGTTCACTATATAACATTTAACTTGAAATAATACTTCCTTCTGTTGAGAAAAGAATACTTTTTGTTCAAGGCTGAGATTCAGTAATTAATAAACAAAAGTACAAAGAATTGTTTAAGTATAATAACAATTTTAATATTAGTAAAATCATATACTGAAAAATAGACGATCACACTGTTTAATTACATTATTAACAGCAGACTATTTTTACTATATAAATTGTGTTAATAATCACGATGAAGAAAGCAATTTTGTGTTCATTCGTTTTGATATTTAATTAATATTAATTCTCAGAATTTAACATTTGAGTGGGGAAAAAAATGCTGTGTAGCAAATGCTAAATATCAAGGAAATTGAACTGAAAGCTTTTTATTGCATAGCTTTTATATTATCTATTATCTTCCTGGTAGCACATGTTTAGAGTATTAGTGAAGTTGAAAACATTTTCTTTACACATATTCTTTTATTTATGCATAAATTATAATAGATATTTTTACGATTCTAATGTTTTATTAAAAAAAAAAAAAAAAAAAAAAAAAAAAAAGTTGTTAATTTTCAAATAAATTTTCAACATTCAATACTGTTTCACATTATGGCTTTCATAGTATCTTATTCATGCCTGATTAAAAAAATACTTAAAGTATTATTTTTTTCTTTCACAGAAATATTCAATATATTTTGTTTTTTAATGTTTTCTAAATATTTCAAAATTCTGATATGCATGATATAACTTTTGCGATTAAATAAATATATAAGTAAACAAAAATCAGCTCTGTCTCAGAGATTGCACTTTCCCTGTTAAAGATAACTAGATAATACCCGTCAAGATTTTTCGGTAAACAACTTGAATGTTGAATTAGAAAAATGCTTTAATTTTTAATTAATTTCTTTTACATTAATTGAGTACTGAAATTTTGATGAATTGGTATATTGTGGGTGATAGATAGTGCCGTCCATTTAAACTTCTTAGAGAACCCACAACTTACTAAGTTGTAGGTTTTCTAAACCTACACAATGAAGTTAAAAAGGTTAATATTGTAATTTATAACCAATTATTCTTGCTTGTTATCAGAAGTTTAACTAAAAATATTGGGTAAAACTTTTATTTTTACTTACTGAAGTCTAAATTAGTTGGAGAAACAACAACAACAACAACAACAACAAAATATATTTAGTATTTTCTAATTTTTTTTTTAAACTTACACGACCGTTAAAAGTTTTCATCAGTCTCATTCTAAAACTTTAAATTTAAAGTTTGGTGATAACAGCTAACGATACATAATACATATTTTTTTAATTATTGGAATTTTATTTTACATTTTCATACATTTTTCAATTAAGAAAATTATGGGTATCAAGGTAATTTCTTTTATAGTTCTTACACTCTAAATAAAAAGGAGTGACTATTCACTCCGGGGGAGTGAATAATCACTCTATCCCAGAAACAAAATATGCCCAACTTCTTTAGAGTGGCTATTCACTCTGAGCAAAAGTGAAATTTTTGACTCTCTGAAAGAGTGAATAGTCACTCCTGGGAAGTGAATATTCACTCTAAACAGGGGGGGGGGGGATAATCAATCTTTCGGAGGGGTGACTATTTACTCTGGCTAAAGGAGTGGGTTTTTTCACTCCTGATAGGAATGAATAGCCACTCTTTCAAAGGAGTGAAAGTTCATTTTTTATGGAGTCAATTCTTTTATTTTCTTTAATGGGCATTTTAAAAGAAACGCATCTTTTACAGCGCATGGAATGAAAATAGATACAAGCGTGGTAAAGATTGGAATAAAATACTTTATTAGCAATATTTATTTAATTTATAGTTTGTAACAATAATTGAACTTTTAAGGAAAAATTGAGTTTAAGTTACATATGAATTAAATTAGATTGCTGATAGAAAAAAAAAAAAAAAAGTAAAATATTTTATTACAATCTTATCCTTTGTATTTTCCTTCATTACATGCTTTATAAATACAGTGAAACCTCGTTAACATGAACACGCTTAATGTGGATTACTTTTAACATGAATTGTTTTCACAGCCTAGTATAAAAACGAATACAAAGATTTGATACTGATAACATGAATTACTGTTAACATGAACAAAATTTTGATTCCCCTTGAAATTCATGTTAACGAGGTTCGACTGTATATGATAATTTTAAAATGCCCATAAGGGCAAATAATTAATCGAAATCTTAATCAGTTAATTTTTTTTTTTTCAGATATTAATTTAGTACTTTAATTACTCCCGTAATGTACATTAATTTTGTTCTTTTTTATCATGTGTAACTCAAATTTGAAATGTTTTGTTCTCAGCATTCATTGCTAATGAATTTAAAACTAGTCAAACGTTATTGTCTAGTGCATTTTAGTTACTTTCAAATTCTATTAATAACTGCATAATAATAGGTGGATGTTATATGATTAACAACATGGGATTTCATTTTAACTTTTGTTTTAAATATAAAATCTTATCTTTTTAGCGCTATTTTGCAGAACCCTATTGTTCTAAAATATTTTTAATATCGCCAGTAAAAAAACGATGCTTATCAACTCACATCTTTTTTTAAATAAGTTCTAAGCTTCATCTAAATATTAAGAATGTGTAATATTTATTTTTATGTGTTGTGATGTGTTATTGTTTTATTAAATGTGAACATGGAGTTAGGATTTTTATGTTCTGTGGAATATGTTTATATTTTAAGTTTAAACATATTCCTTAACTTAATCATGAAAATTTTATGATAAGCCATATTTAATTTAAAATTTTTATTCCCGTATATATTGTATTTTTGGAATATCCACTGTAAAAAAAATCCAAGTAAAATTATGGACAAACTTCAGCAGCAGAGATTCCAGACAATGTCCGTAAAAAAATATTTAGACCGTAAATCATAAATCACCCGTAATTTTACATTGTAGCAAATATATGACCAACCCGTAAAAAAAAGGATCTTGCCCGTAAAATAACACAACTGCTAATATGGATAATGCCGTGAAAGAATAAACAATGCCCATAAATTTAGAAGTCAGCTTAATATGTTAAATAAGTAGAATTGGCCGTAAAATTAGAAGAAATTTAAAAATGTTAAAAAAGTACAATTGCCCGTAAATTTTCAGGCGTTATTACTTTTTTATGGGTTCATTTTGAGAATAAAAAAAGGGAGTCTGGGCATTAATCGCAGTATTGCCAATAAGGCAGAATTTTTTTATTCTGATTGCTACCAATATTTTCGAATGGCAATATTTGCCTTATTTAATCTGTTGTAGGCAAATATTACTATTTAGGAAAAAGTTATAGCATTTTGAATAAAAACATTTCCTAACTGGGTAACACTGATCCGATTAAATGAGCATATACTAACACAATGATTTACAACTTCATTGAGCAACAATGTCGCATAAAACATGCCGCTTTAACAATCCTTTTATGTTACCACTATATTTTTAAAATAATCTTTATCTAATTTAATTTCAGATTTCTGTGACTAAATAAGACAAAGATTATTTTTCAAATGTTTTCTGACAAAAAAAAAAAAAAAAAAAAAAACAAAATAAAAGTTGGCAGCTATGAAATTATAGGTACACTCACATCGTTAAATCAAAATGTAGCATTTTTGCAATTCTGAATGATGCTTTAACATAACTCACTAGATTTTCAATGAATTATAAGATAACCTGCTTTGATCAGTCAGACTTGCCTTCACATTTTTAGCATGTTTATATAACATTTTAAGAGACATAAAATACCTCAACCAAAATATTTACTAATCCTTAGTTTATTTTTTTATTTATTTTTTTTCAAATGTAATTTTCACTTTAAAATTTTTATCCAAATTTTTACAAATTTAGAATAGAAATTCTGAAAATGTATGTTTCTGATGCTGAAAAAAATATTGCTGCTTATAAATGCAATCCTACTTTAAAATTTTTCCACTTGTTAACACGCTATTTCACAAAACTTGTTCGTCCAATAAAATAAACAGAATCAGGAGTAGAAAATATGTATATACGTATATATATATTAAATATATTCTAGGATGCACATTTATCTCAATTTTGCCTTATTTAATTACTGAAAAATACTACATATCCTGCAATAAACAAGATATCTGCGACAATGAGAAAATAATACATTTTAGGAAGCTTTATCTAAGGGTTTACACACACTGCATCTATTATTATTATTATCGTTAAGGATAATTCAATAAAGAAAAAGAATATTGGAATCTAAATATATATTTATTAAACATATATAATTTTACATACATATACAATTTTAAATACATATATTTATTAAAATTAATAAGCATATAAACAGGTTGCACAGCATGACAATTTTTTTCCAGTCTCTGTTCTTTTGTACATGTCTATCTTTTGGAAGAATTTTGTCCTTTTTTCACTATTTACACCCAAGTATATGCCCTATTAAAAACAAAACATTTATTACCGTATTTTATGTAAGAAACGTCGCGGCGTTTACGAGTTTAAAAGTTATTTTTTTTTTCAAGTGCGGCGTTTACGATTTTTTTTAAATATCAACTGAGTTTTCTTAATTTAAAAATTCATAAAAATATTTAAAATTGGATTTAAATATTTTAAATAAAACTTCAGGCATCTTAAGATATTAAAAACGAGGCATCCTACATTGCTCAGAAAACTTTGATTAAAGTTAAGTCAATGTGACGTTGTCGACAAAAGTAGCATTCCGATGGATGCGGCGTTTAGAACGGGTGCGGCGATTACGATATTTTTAAGCTTATTCAGGCCAATTTGAGGAGTGCGGCGTTTACGACGGGTGCGACGTTTCTTCCATAAAATACGGTACATACATATTTACAATATTACAAAAAAATATAAACACACAAAATAAGCACAGTAACAATCTCAGTTGACTTGCAGGATTAGTAATGTGATAATTACTTAGAAAGAGTTAATTCAACATTAAAAAATCATAATTAACCTTGCTCCCTTACTTGGATACTTGTTTTTCAAAATGCCTTTTAATGTTGTAATAGGAATTTTGAATTCTGCTGCTAAATATTTTTTCGTCACAGTGGGCATCTCTTCGGACATTTTAATAACCTCCATTTTAAAAGAAATCGGTAATTTTGTTCTCTTACTCATTTTCAATAACGGGGGGGGGGGGGGGGAGGGGATCAGCGTTCAGAGCGAGGACAAACCCCCTGCAGTTTCTCCTGTCATTCCTCGACACCCCAACGAAGGAATGGTGATAAAAAAAGAGGGTAGTGTTAAAAATTAAAATACCTAACAGAGATAAAGAGTCTTTCTTTCTCCTTTAACCACGTATTATTGTATCTTTGCGAATCTGAATGCAATGACAAAAGAAGATGTAAATTTAAATTTTTAATACTCATTTAATACGAAATAATCATTCATAGTTTTTAGTTTTTTCCTCGCGATTTTGTGCCCGTTGTCTTTTTTTTTTTCGAAATTAGAGAACGATTTTCATTTATCCCAGACATCTATTATTTGTTTTCTCTGTTTTTAAATATTATAATAGCCGTTTAAAAAAACATGTTTATTGAGCTGAACTGATTCAATAAAGCAAAGGATTTAGATAAGTTGAAGACGCTAATACTGATTTTGGATTTGATTCTTAAAATTTGATAACGTGATTAATTAGTGATTCAAAAAAATCGGTAATTTTTTTTTTTTTTTTTTTTTGCTGGTAGTGGGGGGGGGGGGGGGGGGGGACTCCGAAAATCCTTCGTTGCGCCATTGTTTTAACCTAGTTTGAAAAATTATTTCGTTTGATATTGTTTTAAATAAATATTTTTTTCAACAAAATTAATATATAAAAATGAGTAATATGTAAATGATTACTTTTCATCATAGTATCCTGTAAGCGGCATTTCAATGCCGAATATAGGCTCAGTGAAAGTGATATCCTTAACAGTGTATTGGAAAATTAAAAGTATAGTTTGGTTGTGCAAATATATTCTGGAAGAAAAAACCGAAAAATAATTTAAATTGAATCTTAAAACAAACCTATTAAAGTCACATCAAGATATCATTCGAATTTTAATATAAAACTCATTTTAAATTTATGAGAGACTGAATGAAAAACCATCAGCGAATAAAGTTTCATACATCTTTTCATGTTGAACATAATTTTTGCATATACGATTACAAATAGAAAAAAAAATGATGAAATAAATCATGCATATATCTATTAATTAATAGCATAGCGTCACTCAAGATTTAATATTAGTTTTAAGATCCATCTATAAAAATTTTAGAGCCATAAGATCAAGTGCTGGGTCACAAACTTTTAACCTATTTTGATATTACTAATTTTTTTTAGGTTAATGATCAAAAGATTAAAAAAAAAAAAAGTTTTATGCTATTCGATGCCGAATTTAAGAAGATAAAATCGAAAAACTGGCGTTTTCTTCACATTAGAAAGATTCTGTATTTCATAGGTTTTAATCCCGAAACCTATGTGATTTAAAATAGATGAAAACGATGTCACTCTGAAACATTTGTTATAAAACGTTTCCCTTTTATAAACCAAAATTCAAGTTGGATTTTAAGTCTGTTTTCAAATCTAAACTACCTATTTCTAACACATTTTTCAATTTATTTTGTTAACAAAAATTGTCAAGATCTCTTATGCAGAAATTGTTAATCCAGTTTCATTTTTCGGTAAAGGCAGAATATATTTTAGTAAATACTGTGAAAAGTGAAAGTTAGTGTTTTGAATCACATTTTAGTTAGCGACAGTGAGAGAAAGGAAAAAAACTGGCGTCTTGTGACAACAATCACTTTTAACACAAGATGTAATTCATTTATTCAAAAATGAAAAAACTTCTCAACCATCTTATAGTCCAGGGGAAATGTACATTTTACCTTGCAAAAGGTCGGGTAGGAGATTTTATTTTTTTAATTTGTTTATACTGAGGCAAGCATGGAAAAACCAAGTTTTCTAACAAAATTTCTTAAGGCTAAATTTTCTGTGGCCAAAAGACAACAAAATTTTGGGACTTATTTTATTTTTTTTTTTAAAATATCTCTAGACCTGTTGCCATAGCATATTTTTTGTCAATTACAATATTAAAGAAGACAAAATTCTCTACAACTTTCATATTTGCAACTTTTTTATGCACTCAATGGCAAGCGCAGTACACCATTTCAAAAATAGAACATTTTTTTCAATTTTCTTAAAAAACGTGAAAAACGTTAGTTCTGCCCCGATTATTCACATGTTCCCACGGATTTAATCTTGTATGTCGACTTCTAAAAATTGATAGCAGTAAATTATCTATTATTTTCACACCCACGTCTTTATTTTCATCTCAACAGACATTTTATATTCAATAAATTTATATAATTTTAAAAGTAGGGCAGGGTGTAGATGAATAAGACAATTTTCATATTTAGTCAGTAGCTTTAAGTGTATACACTCTTAAAACGAAAGAGCCAAAATAACTCAAGTTGAGCCGAAATCCACTCATCTCATGATTTGAAAGTCAGCTTCTCATAAAGAGTTGAAACAACTCGAGTGAATGAGTTGTTTTTAAGCAACTCATGATTGAGTGATCTCTATTTTACTCATACTTGAGTGAAATCAACTCAATGAAGGTAAAATCCAGTAGCACTTGAGTGATTTGTAACCAACTCATACTTGAGTGAAATTGAGTCATTTAAGACTAAATTCAGTCCCACTTGACTGATTTGTAATCAACTCATACTTGAGTGAAATGAAGTTATTTAAGAATAAATCAGGTAGCACTTGAGTAATTTGTAACCAACTCACACTTGAGTGAAATTAAGTCATTTAAGACTAAATCTGGTCATACTTGAGTGAAATGGAATCCCTTTGAGACTAAATTCAGTAGCACTTTGAGACTAAATTCAGTAGTGTGATCTGTAGCCAACTCATATATGAGTGAAATGAAATAATTTAAGCCTAAATCCAGTACCACTTGTGATTTATAATCAATTCAAACTTGAGTGAAATGAGGTCATTTCAGATTTAATCCAGTAGTTTTTGGGCAATTTGTAACAATTCATACATGGATTAAATCAACTTATTTAAGAGTTCATGCAATGAACTCTTAAATGATGTTCTTAAAATGCAAAATCCCGAGTGATTTTTAATAAACTCATTCATAAGAACTCTCAAAATTACAAAAAAAACCTTGAGCGATTTCTAATTAACTGATTAAATAAAATCATGTCATTTTAAATGAAATTCAGTAACCTGCGATTGATTTTTATCAATGAAATTCAAAATAACACAGAATTCTTGCCACATTTTCAAATTAAAATAATAAATAACTAATTTTATATTTCTTCATACTGGTTTATATAATTGTATTACTTTTTGATTGAAAAAAAAAAATATGATTTATAACTAAAAATTACAATTAAACCAATCTTAAGTATTTAATTTAAATTTAAAAAAAAATTGAAAAAAATATCTAAATGTAAACTTGAAATCACCAAGGAAAGGAAAAATCCCAATGACAACTTTTAAAAGCTGACTTCTCAAATCCAAAAGGGCAACTTTCTGACATAAGTTTTAATTTATTTTTGATCGAAAATGCATGAAACTAGCTGGTGGTGTTCAGAAACCATGTAATCAAGCAGCTTTTTTCATTTTTTTACAAACACAATAAATCTTTCAGAAAATAGTGTCAAAGTGGATGTTTTAAACTTAATTTCTGTGTGAAAGGAGAAAAAACACTCAAGAGCGGGCGAAAACGTATTTGTCACGTGATCAAAATCGTTTATAACTCAATAGGTAATTTATTGATTAAAAAAAAAATGGAAAATTCAATTCCAAATAGCTTTCATAACCAGGCTTTCCAATTTTATATCTGTCCATTAAAAAATGAATTTGTAAATGTATCAAAACGTTTTGTGCTTGTTGAGCAGAGCCATTAAGAACAGCCTTAAGATCCTGCACTAGTCGCTGAAAAAGTATAGAAGGGCGATTCCGTGCAGAGAGTCACATGTAAATTTAATTTTCATTTATTTATCAAATTTTAATGCTAATTCTGATTTTAAGTGGTATGGTAAATAAGTTATAACCATATTTTTTAGTTTAAATGTGTGGAAATAAAACTCCCAGAAATATATCATTAAATTTCATTGCTCAAAATGTGCTTTTTTCCGAAGTAGGAAAAAAGCACATTTTGAGTAATGTAATTAAATAATATACTTCTGTGAGGTTTATTGCCACACATTTAAATTTAAAAATATGGTAACTTATTTACCATACCACTTAAAATCAGAATTAACATTAAAATTTAATAAATAATTGAATAAATGCAAATTAAAGCCTGCATTATGTGTATGACACTCTCCATGGAATCGCCCAGAAATGATGTGTTAATCCTATGGAGAAGTTATTTTCAAATACAGTGTTTGGATTTATATATATATATATATACATATTTTTTTTGTGTGTGTGTGTGTGGGGGGGAGGCATAGGATCTTTATGCAGGCTTATTTTTAATTTTGCAATTTTGTTTAGTTTTTTTTTAATACAGTAGACGATTTTACGAACTGGTGTACTGGTCCCGCCCAGCATCTCGCTGAACTAATGTTACTCCCATTTACGAACTTTTGACTTTATGAACACATATGAGTCCCATCGAGCATTTACTGTATTAAGATATCAATTTTAGAATCGGTTCCGAAAATTAAAGTATTTAAAATAAAATATAAAACCTAAGTTAAAAAAGTAAAAACTAGCCAGCATATAGATTGTCTTCAGCTATCATATGCAAAAAGAAGCTTGTACAAATATTAAAATCCAAGCAAGATATTTGAAAATAACTTCCCTGTGGAACTAACATTATCACAAGTGTTGTCACACGGCTATTGTTAGGCTGTAATAAGTAAAACAAAATATTTCAAAAAAGATAAACACTAACCCATTATATACTTTGTTGTAATTATCCCTTGATTTAATTCACACTACTTCTTAAATTGACTAACTTTTAAAGAAATATTAATTGTTAAGCTTTTTTATGCTAATTAATTAGCACTTGCTAAATGTCAATTTAAAGCAGTTCATATATTTACAAATAAATTATGCACCAAAATAACTTTAGAAATAGATCAACTTAATTCTTTATATCATTTAAAACATTTGTTGAAACTTGAAATTATGTTCAAGTATAACTTTAAAATTTAGCTACTGGGTTAGAAGGAACAATGTCTTGATTGGATAAATACCAACCTATTAGGTACTATCTTGCAGTTATTCTTTCTTAATCTTGTCTTGTTGCGATTAACCATTGATTTTATTCAATGTTTCTTAAATCTACTAACTTTTAAAGAAATGTAAAACTTTAAAATGGCATAAGATTGTAGCTTTTTATGCCAAAAGCGGGAGCCAAATATGAAATTTAGAATATCGTTAGGGAAAGAAACAACATTATTTACTAACAATTTTATTGAACAAAAAGCAAAAACAAATATAGCATTGATAGCAATTTTAACAACAGATGGAGTGTTTGACAACACCTTTAACAGGACATGTAAATATTTTCATTTAAAATTTTCTTGTCAAAACAAGAAAATATGTATTCTTCTCTGCTGAAGATCCTTGAGAGATTCGATAGAGTTGTTGAATTCCACTCCTCACACACTGTTAAAAATTTCAGTAAAATTACGAGAGTTGGCCTTAAAATTATAAGGTCACATCCCTTTTTTAAGAAAAAAGTCCAGTGCCCTTATTTCTAACAACTTGCTGTAAAATTCACAGTAATTAAAATGTCAGCGGCATTCGTTTTGAAAATCAGTGCCATTAACCGTAAATTCGTTCTCCTCCCGAAATGGACTTCAGCGTGAGCACCTGCCATTGGCTGTTAGAAATCAAACGTCACTGCTATGTACGTCACGCGCAATGAGATCCGGCGGAAGTAAAAGATGGGAAGAGATTCAATGGCGCGTGAAGTCTGTGGTGGTGTCTTCTGTTTATTTTAAGTCCAACGTGGAAGCTTTTACTCAAGTATCAAGTAAGTAACTGTTTTTTATTATTAATATGATGTATATTTTAATTATTTAAACCGTGTTTCTGTTTATTCATATATCTGAATACTGTTTTGCTAATGATTTCGTAACCAAACATTCGAAATCTAAATAAGGTTTATCTTATGTTTTATAATCTGCGTTATTGTTGACATTTTTAATGAAAGCAGAAAATGTTTCGAACCTGCACTCTTTTTCAGTGAAAATCTTAATATGCTAAAGCTGGTTATACTTATTTATATGTTCTGTATTTTCTTGCAAAATTTGAATATTTTTGTTTTGGTAGTAATAGAAAACATTGAATTTTATGTAGAGTAGATGTGCTAGTAATGGACACCCTTAAGGAATTTCTTTTAAAATTATTTTTTTTTATTAATAGTTATAATTATTATATTCCAGTTTTTCAATATTATATTAACCTATCAACACTATTTAGTCATTCTTATAGTCTCATTTCCCAATATGAATCGAAATTTAATTTTAAATAACAGAAACATATCAAAAGCCCAGTAATGGACACCCTCTGTTCCAGTAATGGACATATATTATGTCCATATGTTAAATAAATATAATTGTTTTTATGACTGTATTTCAAACCAAAATTTAATGAATACATTATTTTTCACAGTGCAGCTTCGAAACATTTTCTGCTTTCTGATTTCATTAAAAATGTCAACAATAACGCAGATTATAAAACATAAGATAAACCCTATTTAGATTTCGAATGTTTGGTTACGAAATCATTAGCAAAACAGTATTCAGATATATGAAAAAACAGAAACACGGTATAAATAATTAAAATATAAAGAAACAAAATAGTTATTTTCAAATAAATTTAACCATTAGGATACCAGTAATTAATAAAATATTTTTGATAATCATTTACTGTTTGCATGCATCAATTATTGTAATTATCGGAAGATCTATGTTTAATTATTTTAGTTGGATAGTTTAAAATACTAAATATCAGGCAATTACAGCTATCAAATTATTGAAACTGGGGGGGATTTAAAAGGTACTAAAAAAAAAGTTTTGGAATATTAGTGTTTAGTTTTGTTTCACTATTTTTAACAATTAATCTTCCATATACTACTTATATATCATTTATAATAATTAATATTACAAATATGAAAGAAATGATATTGTGAATTTAATATTTTAAATACTAAATAAAATAATTTCAAAATAAAACTATAGAACTGATGTTTGAGGCCGCTGACTTGCAGATTTACTAGTTTCATGAATATTACCTATAACTTTCATTAATATTACAGTTTTTTTTTTTTTTTTTGGGGGGGGGGGGGGGAGGTCAGAGGTGAATAAGGAAACATTTAAGACAGAAAATAGATTTTTAACAGCTTCTGTAACTTAATTATTTTTATAGCCCTCCACCCTCGCAATTATTTTCTTATTTAGGCTGATAAGTTCTGCAATCCGGATGTGAATATATATTTTAAATTTTGCATGTTTTCTTTAAAAAATTATCGTTGATAGAATAAGCTCAAAATCCGCTGTTCCCAAAATGAAGCAAAAAGATGAGGGGCTGTATCCATATATCCATTGATTAGTGCCAATATAGCATACAAAATATTGCATGCACTACTGTATTTGGTATTGTATATGTTTGTATGTGTGTGTGTAATGTTGACACTAAGCCGCTTTAGTAGGGCGCAACACCCAGCGGACCTTTTTCTTTTTTGCACCCAGTGGCTCTTTAACCCCTCCCAATGCACCCATATACCCTTTTCAACACTTCCTATGCGCCCTGGGAAAATATCGCAAATTCTAGGGACTCTAAACAAATTAGATCAAAATATTTTTTACCTATATTATAGTGTGCCCTTTTAAAAAAAGTCTTTTTTTTTTTTTTAGAATAGTGTTCCCATTTTGAAAAAATGTACCCTCTTTTAGAATAGTGTTCCCTTTTTGAAAAATGTACGTTTTTTTTTTTTTTTTTGTAAGAATAGTGTTTGTTCCCTTTTTGAAAAGTTCCCCCCCAGCGACCCTTTTTTTCTAGAGTCAACACTAGTTGTGTATATATACAATATAAGTATGTGTGTGTGTATATAATATATATACAATATATTTATGTATATACATATATACAGTGTTCAAAATTAGTGGTCGTTAGTCGTCAAATGCAACCAAATTATTGCATTTGACGACTACAAAATTATTCCCAGTAGTCAAATTTGACTCCTAGCTTTCTAAAAAAAATATTTATTGTATTATTACTGTAAGGTACACTAATTAAAAATAATTAGTGTGCCTTTCGATTTCATGTTACAAGATTTAAATGTAGATGCATTACATGTTTTTTTAATTTTTACTAGATTCAATTCAATTGTAACTATCAACACTGTATAAAATTTGTTTTTGTTTTGCTCTGAAGTTATCAGGTTTTAAATTTAACATGATTAAGTGCACTTTACTATTAATTTCTAAGTTAGTGAGACTCTAAGCCGCTTTAGGAGGGCGCAGCGCCCGGCGGCCCTTTTTATTTCTTTTTTTTACCTGTCGGCCCTTTTAAACCCTTCTGATACGCCTAGCGGCCCTCTTTATTTCTTTTTTGCTGCCGGCGACCCTTTTAAATCCTTCCGATGTGCCCGGCTGCCTTTTTTAACAATTATGTGGCCCGGTCGCTGTTGCCCGAATGTTGGTCGCTTTTAAATAGAGTTTATTTGGTTTGAAATTTTAGCGAATTTTTTTACATTTGAAAGGGAAATATTGTTTTAATATCTTAGTAGATATTATCCTCTTTTCAATAAAGTCTGATTCAGAAAACTGGTGGGGGGATTGAGTGCATCTAATGTAATGCGAGGGATTGGAAAGAGGCCATTTGTCTTTAAGTTCGGCAGACTGTTTATAAAATTTCTATTTCTGTTGCAGACTGCAGAAAAAAATTCTGCTTAATAATGCTTCTAAATTAATATTTTTCTTTTAGTGATGGTTGCTTAGTGGCACTCCACTCGCATATAACTTTCAATTTTGCTGTTAGAAGCAGGGTTGGCACGGTTTAAACCAATTGGTTTTTTTAGAAGAAATCTAATGACATTTTCTCGTTTTTCTTCATAATTTAAGTGTTTCAAATCATTGGATATAAATAATTACTACTTTTAACACTTTATTTCTGCAATAAGCATTAGATATAGTGGGTCGAGGACATGTTGATATGTATTATTAGTGTTGACTCTAGAAAAAAAGAGCCGCTGGGCGGGAATTTTTCAAAAAGGGAACACTTCTAAAAAAGGGTACATTTTTTCAAAAAGGGAGCATTATTCTTAGAAAAGGGCACATTTTTTTCCAAAAAGGGCACACTTGTACCTTGTTCATAAAAAATATTTTGAACTGGTTTGTTTAGAGTCTAGAATTTACAATATTTTCCTGGGATCAATTGAATTGCCACGAGGCGCATAGGAAGTGTTGAAAAAGGCAGCCGGGTGCATCTGAAGGATTTAAAAGAGCCGCCGGGCGCTGCACCCTGCTAAAGCGGCTTAGAGTCAACACTAATTATGTATATGATGAAAATTAGTATGTGTTGATGAACATATCTATTGATCTAAAGAAAAAACTTAAAACATGTGAATTTATCAAAGATAAAATAGATTAAAAATATTCAATATTTAGTATAATATATTTTCATTTTTTAAAAAATGCAGATTATTTAAAGAAATTAATAACATAACACAATCCTTAAGATTTTGACCAAGCTGTAAACGAAAATTTTCTTGATTGGAGAGATTATCTTTAAGAATTACAATCAAAATATGAAGTTGAATAAGAGAGTATTCACAAATTGGCTTCTAGTTATAGCATTTTAATAATACCAATCTATTTTTTTTCCTGTTATCTGCTGAATCTAATGACCAAAAATGTTAACTTCGAATTGTCACTCAAAAAACAAAAACCCAAGAAGTATTTGCAATTTATTTTTTGAATAACTGTGAAAAAGAATATTGTATTCATCAAACTACATCAAATGTTTATTATTATATTAGTAATCAAAATATTGTTTATAAAGTAGTGCAGTGTATTCTTTGAACATAAGACTGTGACTAAAACTGTTTAAATTAAAATATTTTTTTTTTTTTTTTCAAATTTCTACATAAATTGACTAGGATTATTTAATTTAAATTATTTTCAAATGAAGTTATTCTACTTATATATCCAACAATGTCTATTTTTATCGATAAATATGCATGTATATGTAATAAGAAAAGTTGTTTTAAAAAAGCCTGGTTTAAACCAAATAAACCAGTTTTTTTGGTTTTTTGCCAACCCTGGTTAGCAGCGATATAGGACTTGGGAGGGGTGCAGCGTTTTTCTGCAGAAAATTTTTAAGAAACTATTTGAGATCGCAGACAGTTTTACATTTTATCTAAGTCTGTGTGTGTATATATATACTATGTATGTGTGTATATATATATATACACTATGTATGTGTATATATATACTATGTATGTGTGTATATATATACTATGTGTATATATGTACTATGTATGTGTGTATATATATACTATGTGTATATATATACTATGTATGTGTGTATACTATGTATGTGTGTATATATATAACAGCGGTAGAAATGATTAAAAAAAAGTCACTGGTCCAAGGACCAGTAAACATCAGAGTTTACTGGTCCGCAGACATCGTCACTGGCCCTCTACATAAAATTATATTAAGTACCTTTAACCCTTTGAGTGACCCCCCCCCCCCCCCTCCTCCGAGAATATAAACCAAACTTCCTTCAGTTACTCAAAATTTTCGGCATAATAAAATGTAAAAATTTGCTAAAAATTAAATAAGTAGTACATTAACAAAAACTGAAATTATTAATTATGTATTTTATTTCCGTTTTTTTATTTTAACTGACTAAGTTTTTATGCTTATTGTAATGTTTGGTTGCGGTTTTTGTCAGGGATGGGAAAATTTAAGTTTACCTGTCAGAGAGGGGAAAAAGGTTACTTGCTTCATCGGAATGTTAAAAGACATATTGAATAGATTTTTTTTTTTTTTTAACCAAAATTTTTCTAATTTACCAATGTTTTTGAAGATAAAATAATATTTTGTATTTATCGCTAATGCTGCTTGCAGTCAAGCATTAACAAATGTTATTAAATACAAGAATATTGTTTTGAATTTTTGCTTTATGGGCATGCAGTGCTCATACATGCAGTATTTTTTACTTACTGCCACATGCATGCACAATTTTTTTTTTTTTTTTACTATTTACTTTTTACAAATTCCCTTTCCCCTCTCTTTTTTAGAAATAACGTTTGGAATTTTGTTTTGAAAACATAATTGTTTTTTATTGGGCTTAGATCAATTTTAATATTTATATGAATCTCAGAATCATTATCATTACAAAATTTTATACTATTTGCTTTTTACAAATTTCTCTCCCCCCCCCCCCCCCCCCCCCCCATCTCTCTCTCTCTCTCTCTCTTTTTTTCATAAATAACATTTGGAGAACTTTGGTATTTTGTTTGTAAAAGCATGTTAAAAGATAGATTGAATAGATCTTTTTTTTTTTTTTTAACCAAAATTTTTCTAATTTACCGATGCTTTTGAAGACAAAATAATATTTTGTATTTATCGCTAATGCTGCTTGGGGACAAGTATTATAACAAATGTTATTAAATACAAGAATATTGTTTTGAATTTTTAATCTTATCATCTGTTAACCTTTTGTTAATTTTTATAATGAAATTGAATGAGTTTTTGTATATCCTTTGCATATTCTCCCTTGATCGTCTGTCATCTTTTTTGCTATAACCGACATTTTTTTAGCGACTTTGCAACCCTGACTATTTTCAGTGGTAGAATTGATTAAAAAAAAATCACTGATCCCAAGGACTGGTCTGCAGACATCGTCACTGGACTGCTACATAAAATTATATAAGTACCTTAACCCTTTGAGTGACACCCCCCCCCTCTCCTCCTCCGAGAATATAAACCAAACTTCCTTTCAGTTACCCAAAATTTTCAGCATAATAAAAGTAAAATTATAATTTGCTAAAAATTAAATAGTACATAAACAAAAACTGAAGTTATTATGTTTTTTATTTCCGTCTATTTATTTTAACTAAGTTTTTATGCAAATTTTATGCATATTGTAATGTTTGGTTGCAGTTTTCTCAGGGATGGGAAAATTTACGTTTACCTGTCAGAGAGGGGAAAAAGTTACTGTTAGTTACTGGTCCTTCGGACCACTACATTTTTTAAATTAGTGGTCCGATTGAATTTTTAGTGGTCTCGGACCAGCGGACCACCAAGGATTTCGAAAGCTGATATACTATGTATGTGTGTGTGTATATATATACTATGTATGCATATATATATACACTATATATATATATATATATATATACACACTATGTATGTGTGTATGTATATACTATGTATGTGTGTATGTATATACTATGTATGTGTGTATGTATATACTGTGTATGTGTGTATGCATATACTGTGTATGTGTGTATGCATATACTGTGTATGTGTGTATGCATATACTGTGTATGTGTGTATGCATATACTGTGTATGTGTGTATGCATATACTGTGTATGTGTGTATGCATATACTGTGTATGTGTGTATGTATATATACAATATAATGTATATACATATATATAATAAGCGGTAGAATTGATAAAAAAAAAAAAAGTCACTGGTCCAAAGGACCAGTAAACATCAGAGTTTACTGGTCCGCAGACATCGTCACTGGCCCGCTACATAAAATTCTATTATGTACCTTTAACCCTTCAAGTGACATCTCCCTCCTCCTCTTCCTATTAGAATATAAACGAAACTTCCTTTCAGTTACCCAAAATTTTCAGCATAATAAAATGTAAAATTATAATTTGCTAAAAATTAAATAAACAGTACATGAACAAAAACTATAAAATTATGAATTATAATTATCTAATTATTTATTTCAACTGACTAAATTTTAATGCAATTTATATTTTTTTACATAAAATAAAATTCTGTGGTTTGTGTTTGGTTGCAGTTTTCTCAGGGCTGGGAAAATTTAGCTTAACCTGTCAGAGAGGGAAAAAAGCTACTGGTCCTGCGGGCCACTAAATTTTTTAAATTAGTGGTCCGATTGAATTTTTTGTGGTCTCGGACTAGTGGACCACCAAGGATTTCGAACGCTGTATAATAGATATATGTATATTCATGTATTACACTGGTGCTGGTGCCCAACTAACCGAAAAGCACTAAATATTTTTACTTAATTTCCTCAAAAAAAAAGAGATTTTCTGTATCTTTTATGTTTAATCCTTTTATGCAAATTAACACATTTTACATTCATTCTTGACATGCTTATGCTCAGTGATATTTTGTATATTATCTATTTTTGCTGCAAAGTGAAAGTGTAGAAAGTTAAAGAGCGTGACAAAATTCGAGATTTTTTTCACGTTCGATAGACAAAGAATGAGATTTTTTTTCGCATTTGATTGGCAAAAAATGAGATTTTTCGCGTTCGATTGACAAAATTCGAGATTTTTTTCGCATTCGATTGACAAAATTCGATATTTTTTCCACATTCAATTGAGAAAATGGAAGATATTTTTCGCGTTTGACAAAATTTGAGATTTTTTTTCACCTTCGATTGACAAAATTTGAGGGTTTTTTTTTTTTTTCGATTTGACAAAATTTGAGATTTTTTTCACATTTGATTGACAAAATTTGAGATTTTTTTCGCGTTCGATTGACAATTTGATATGTTTTTCGTGTTCGATTGACAAAATTCAAGATTTTTTCGCTTCCGGTTAACGAAATTAGCAACTCTTGAATTTTTAAAGATGTTGGCATCGGTGGTCTTAATGGGTTGATTGACGAGATTCAGAATTTTCTACGCTCAATTGACAAAATTCACGATTTCTCCACGTTTGATTGACGAAATGCAGGATTTAAGAATTAAAGAAAATTTAATTGTGCTTCTTGTTTAATAATTTCTTTTTATAAAATTATAAACTGATATTTTA